>JACBWW010000057.1:1777116-2179626 GCA_020086605.1 Lanius collurio | reverse complement strand
TATATTCACTTTGCTGTCGTGTAACACGTTACTCACATATTAATAATTACTAACAACACAGATCTTAGGTCTGGGTGGAGAATACCCAAAGTTTATGCAATTCAGTTCTATTTTCATGCTTCAAATCTTCTACATTACAAAAACAGACCTAAAATTATTCAAGAGACATCCAATATTTCAAAGCCACATTTCTTAATATGACAGTGCTTTAAAATTCGGCCACTATGCAGAGTTAGCCTCTGTGTCCCTTGCTAAGGAACAGTGTTGTGGGTGTGCATTGCAAACTCCTAAAGCAACTTCATCATGCGTTCAGCTTCACCCTGTAATTTGCATTCAGCCCTTTACAGCTATATCTGGGCCTTCTGTTGTAGATTGTTTTTTTCTTTTTCAATTCTAAGCCAATTTAAAGCCTTTTAATGGCAGTAAGTGTACACCAGAGCTGCCGTTTTCAAGCTGCAATTTCTGTAGTCTCGAAGCAGCACTAATTCCAGCCCCAGGCAGGAGGAGGGCTTACGGCCGCCAGGCTGATGAGCAGGAATGGATCTGTGCTATTTAATTAGGGGCAGCAGCCGCTTCCCACAGAGCTGCCAGCAGCACGGGAGCTGCAGGCAGCCCAAGCAGCAGCCACCCCACGGGGCACGGCCAGCCCCGGCCCGCACCCACCCCGGCGGTGGAAGCTCCGGCGGGGCAGAGCCGCAGGGCAGCCGGCACACGGCTCCAAGCCCCTCGCCAGCACCCCCGGGTACAGAAGTGCCACACCCACCTCTAGGCACAAACCCCGTCAGTTTGGAGCTGGGATTCACCCTGAGCGCAGTCTTGTTCTGGGGACCCTAAAGATTATGGGTAGCACTGTGTAGAAAAAGATATAAAAACCCCACTCAAATTTCCCTTCCTGCAGGAGAACATTGATTATTTTTGTGCTACTAATTGCTCTGGGTTTAAGGAAAATGTTCTGACAGTTCTGGTGAGTCCTGCTTGTTCCAAAACACCTGGGACAGAGAAGCTGTCACTCTTGGAGGGAGGATGGCTAACTATAAACTTTCTGTTTTCTAAAAATCAAAGAAAAATTGCCAAGGAAGAATGTATACTGGCAATGGTCTTTCAGGTGTTTTTCAAGGGCAGAAGTGAAACTGCATGCCATGTGACAGGGACATAAACCATCACAAAACATGCATGTGTCAGAAGAGGTGTAGGGTGGTTTTCTTTGCCTTTTTCTCTCCCTTTGTCCCTGGCCTTGCAAGTGGGACAATGCTTCTCAAAATACTTCTGGGACAAATGCAAGTGGGACAAATGCTTCTGGGAGACTCTGGGGGAAGGGAAAGAAGAGTCTAGGAAAGAGGCAGATAAAACTGGAAGCAGCAGGACATGACGGATATATTTGCATATCATTTTGCATTCGTGAGAACAATCATAACCCACTTATGGAGGGATGACATCAAACAAATGACATATCAGCAAATCAGTTTTAAAGCCTTTCATTTTGTTTCTGAAATAAATTCTCTGCAGTTATTTTCCTTTATAATCTAGGTCCATCCAATCTACTTACTGGGATTTATGGACTGAAATTTGGGATAACTTTGTTTTATCTGTCATGCCAAAAATCAGACAAATAAACACAGCCTTGTTAAGTGGGACTGGAAACTGCGGGGTTAAGGGATAATGATGAGGAATGTGCCTGAATGGGAGATGGGAGCACGGTCAGACACCGGCAGCTTCAGGGGTGGGGCCTGTCTTTGATCACCCCGTTTGATCACACAGAGCCCCTGCCACTGGGAAAAATCAGTCCCCGACCCCTTCTTTTCAAACAATTCCCTGCCTTATTCTGGTTCCAAAACTTTTCTATAGTCGAGGAAATGGGGCTTCCTTTGTATGGCAAGGAAAATGATACAAGCAGAGCTCAGTAATTTTCAGAATATATTGGGAAGAAAAGGCATTTATTCCGTCAGGTACCAGCTGAGCCCTGCAAAAAAGATCTTTTGATAAAGCAGAAAAGCCACTGATAATGCAGAAAAGGCACTTGATCTTTGCAGAAACGTTCAATAAATGTGTCATGTTTGGGAGAAACCAATTTCAGCTGTGGTCATACCACAAGATGGAGTGTCCCACAGTGACCCTGAGTGTGCAGCGTAGCACAGGCTACCACTGGTCACTGATACTGGCCACACAGCTCTCAGAAATGGTCGTAGTGACTGTCAGGGGTGCTTGGGCCATCACAGATGGGCAGCAGAGAAAGCAAGCTTGGAAACCAGACCTAGACATACATGGAACAGCACATGGAAGGATATGACTAATGAAGGATGGGGACCTGTTCCAAGTTATTCCATTTACTGTAGGGTTACAGAAAAGAACTTCATATCTTTTTAATGAGATTTCAAATTAGACTGCTAAAGGTAATAATGTTGCTGCAATTTACAGAGATATTTGATTCTTAAAAACTGTTGATTAAGGAATTAGAAGTATATAAAATTAATGTAGCACATACTGAGTTGATTTCAAGGCATGGGATTTACAAGCCTCAAAACAGAGCTGCTGCAAACATGGGAGCAAGGTATTGTGTCTGCTTAGTTCTGGTGGGGCTCAAGTCTTGCTCTGTCACAGTTTAACACTTCTGTCTGTGGTTTTGGGGAGAAAATGAAACAGCCACAGATGACATAAAATCAGAAGAAAGGTGAAGAATGAGGTAGTAAATTACCGAGGCTGAACACTTGGGCTTTCTAGCTTGGCATAAATAAACAGTGTTTTTTTTTAATAAGGTCACGCATCCAGCCATGTATCCTGGAAGGCAGGAGCCAAGCTGTGTTTGCAGGACAGGGACTGCTGCCCAGACAAGCAGGGAGCCAGAGAACAACTGAGAGATTATGGAGAATTAAAGCTCCTCGTCCAGCACTGTAGCTTGAAGGTAAAGAAATGATTTTGGTGGAATAGAGAGAGGAAGTTCAGCACTGGTAAGGAGACACTCTTGTTTCTGTGTTGGATGACACAGGAAAATTTCTGAAGCAGAACCTAGCGGGGTCTGAGACAGGGCTGGTACAGGGGGCCTTTCTGACCTGATAATCTATCAACTGAGCTGCATGTTTCAAATAATGCCTGGTGCAGGTGGATGAAATGTGTGCCAGCTCAAGCCAGAGGTGCCTTGTCTTCCTGAAGCCTCGAGTTGGAGCCAGGTGCTCACTCCCACCTCCTTGCTGGGGCTTTATGTGCTTTGGACACACTGATGAGTACAGAGGAAGGGAAAGAGTGATTTAGGTGATACATTTTACATTTCCCCTTCGCTGCTGCCTTTTGCTCTTCTGTAGCTGCTTGGTGAGAGCCAGCTGTAGTCTTCAAGCATTAGAAATATTTAAAAATCATCCTCTTTGCTCAGAGGAAAGGGGGCATAGCAAACAACTGCCATGTTCCCCAAGAGATCAATAACACCCTGCAGGAAGCTAAATCGTCCTTTATTAATCTGATGAATTAGCCTGATACAGGGAGGAAGAGATCAACAGCATGGAAAATAAATGCATGCCCAGAGGCAAAGCTTGTCAGCTATGGAAATAGAAGTGTCTTTCGTTTTATCCATAACAAATAATCTTGAAAGTTAGGCTGGGAGACCAAAGTGACTTCTGAGGTTTGTTAGTGCAATGTGGATAAAGAAACTCTCTTTTCTCTTTGAAAAGCAATTACACAATCATGCAGAGACAAGCAGTTTCCCTGCTGTGCTGCTGAATTAGAAAGCCTGAATATCTTCCTCCTTACACTTCAAGAGGGACTGATTCAGCCAAGTACTTAGATATATGTTTCAGCTCCAGAGTCATTCCAGGGAGCTCAGCTTTAGCCTTGAAGAATCAGGATCTGGGGAAAAAGACAATCTGAAACGGCATCAAATTTCTATCTTCTATTGAAGAAGGAAAAAGATAGTTTTCATAATAAGGAACAAAAATCAGCATCCCTAACCAGCTACCCTCAAGAGGCAGCCCTTGCCCTGGGCTTTTCCCCTGCCCTTATGCTAACAAGTTGCACACAGCCAAGAATCGTTGTGGCTTTCTCTCTGAAAATGACATGATTCAGCCGTTCTTTAGAAAACGTGATCAGCTTTTGGAATGTCTCCACACTGCCTTTGGTTGCATTGATTTGACCAAATCAGGGCTGGCTATTTTGAGTTTTCAAAGCATATTCAATTCGCCAGTGTGGAGAGACTCCTGATGTGACTTAGGGACATGGTTTGGTGGTGGACTTGGCAGTGTTGGTTAATGCTTGGACCCAATGATCTTTGGGTCTTTTCCAACCTAAATGAATCTCTGACTCTATGATTTGTGCCCATTTTCTTTCAGGAACATGGTGCAGCATCACCCAAGCATACTCTGCCTGACAGAACAACCTGAATCCAGCAGCTCTGCAGCAGAACTGGGGCAGATTCTTGTGACTGCTGGAGAGTTTTGTTTCCTGCAGGTGCAGGGGCTCAGCAGGAGTTTCTGCACACCTGCTCATTTCCCAGTAAAATAAGCATGAACAATTGTTCCGGAGCCAGGATGAGTGACATGTCAACTGTCATATCACTTAATGTTTTCGCAAGAGTGAGAATTTCAGTTTTCATTTCAAAAGTCTGCATTTCTTGCTTAAACTGTCAGAAACTGCTTGAAGAAATTTTAAGTCAGATTTAGGATTTGAGGGCATGTCAGAATTTGCAAATGGCTATACATGGCAATCTGAATTGATAGATATGACTCTAAAATTGCCACTGAGGGCAATTTTTTGAAGGTGTGCTTAAGTAATTCTGGAGAACTTCAAGCAGAGAGCACAAGGATCTTGGTGTTTTCTCTTGGTGTAGAGTTAAGGGCTACATTTTCCCCACCGAACTCCGCAGCCTGAATCAAAACTGAAAACCACTGTGGTCTCTAACTCAATCTTTACAACGTACTATTATTTTTTATTAGATAGAAGATATAAATACACAAATAGTCCCTTACAGTTATTGGGTCTGTACAAGATACAAGGTGTTGCCAAAAAGCAAGAGGAGAATTCTGCAGGTGCAAAACCCAATTCAAATGATAAATTACCTCCAGCGTCACTGCTTTGCTCATTTCCCATCCCTATGGGCAAATATGAATTTTTTCTGAACCTTTAATCTACAACACTGAATAAAGTTATGTAAATCCACTGCAATGAAGAAGGCTGTTAAGCTGTGGTAGGTATATCATGGTCCTCTCCCATTCTGTGAAATTGCTTTACAGCCAGGCCATAACCGCAATGACAGATATGCTTGATTGAGTTTTGTCTCTCTGTTAATCTATGGAGTCATTTGCAGGTGAAAATGAAGACCTGTGTGTATCTGGGAAACTGGGGATGCATTGAAAAATTACCCTTTTAATACTGAGCGTGGAGATTCCCTTGTGCTATTATAGGAGTGCATTTTAGGATTAGAGTCTTTGGAAGCTTCTCGTTACAACTGTGATTGATTCTTTAGTGGTTTTCCCCCATAAAGTAATATTAGATATTAAAGAGCATATATTTCAGGTGATAGTGAAAAACTGAAGATTAAGGCAAGGTACTGTGAATGTGAGTGAATAAGAGATGGTGAAGATGACTCATTTCTCTAATGCACAGAGTGAAAGCTTAACTGAAAGGGTAAACAGATGAGAAGCAGAGCACAAGCGGTGGTGTATTGTCAGATTCTGAAAAACGTCATTTCAGACTCTCAGGGGAATTCTGCCTGGGCTTTCCTGTTAGAAGTACAATTTGTTGTACATGAAAGAAACCAATGACGAGGGGACGGATGGCCTTTCACAGCGGGGACGAGGAGAGCCACACGTTCCAGGCAGGGCGGACCTGCAATGGCATGTACCAAAGTAGCCAGGAAGGCTGGCTGTGTCCTTTCCTGGTAAGGATGAGCCAAGGAGAGCTACATCAAAGTGGGAGAAGGTTATCTCGAGTCTACAATAACAGACTTGGTGGGACTCACCAGATCCTGAAGCGGTGCATGAGGTTAAATCCAGCCAGTGCAGACTGGAAAGGCTTTTCTCCTTTTTTTTTTTGCACAATGGGGTGCATACTGCTGCTGGAACCTTGTGTGGCTGCAGCCAGTCTGTGCAGCCCTGGAGGGTTCACACTGCCACTGTGAAAATGAGATAAAAACTCTTCTTGTCTACATGGCTCCTCTCAGATATCAAGATGATTAGGCACAGGCATTTGTAAAATGTGCCCCAGCACCTCTTATTATTGATGACAGGGATGACTGGGAGCAATGAGTCAAAGTGAAAAATCAAAAGACAAGGTGAGGCAGTGGGGAGATCATGACTTCCAGTCACCAAGGCTCTGCCATGGTTCTTGCTGACAGGGCTGCTTCCCACCCAGAAGGAAGGACCCTGACAACAACCAGGTTGCAGATGGGGCAAAGAGGTTTTGGTTGCTCCTTGTCTAATCACCATAATCATATGAGCTGTCCATCTCTCCTGAGAAGGCTGTCCCCGGACAGGTGACAGTGCCAGGGCAGATATCAAGAGGCTGGAGCAAGGAGGGAGTCACTGGAGAGGACCTGGCCCTCCTTGCACAGACCCATTTGATTTTCCCGTTTCCCATGGAGAAAGAAGAGGAAGAGTAGACAAAGGGAAACAAAGATACTGACTCATTTCCAAGACCAAACCCGTGTTCTCAGGCTCTCTGCTGGCTCCTCTCATCTGCACCCAATTACACACCCAGGAAAATGGTGAATACTGGGAGATCTGATCATATTTCTGTGAAAATCAATGGCAAGCCTTCCCTGCTTCTGGACCAGGCTTCTGTGAGGGAAATGCTTCTTATGAACTAGGAAAGTTGGTGTGAGAAAAAAACCCAACTTCTTAAAAATCCTTTGCGGTGATCAGCATTTAAATTTAGCCATTCAGGGACTTTTGATCCAATGTAAGTGGAAAATTGTAACCTTTGCTGAAAAGTGTGATTCTGCTCAGCGGGAAGTGGCAGAAGGCTCCGGATCTCGTGGGCTTGAATGCAGAGGGAGGTTTGTTTTTAGGTCTCATGTTGACTAAGTTCTCCTCTATCATTTAGAGAGGGTAGTGTTACTGTAAGGAGAGATATTCAGATCATCATTGCCTTGGGGCCTTCAGAAAAATTGCCACATTTTGCATTAAGGGCAACCTTCCTCACATAGTACATCTCTGCAATTAATTGTCTTGACACATGATTAGTACCTAGGGGCAAGGACAGATCGTTCTGTTGATGGGGCAGGGATGTGTTATTAATTGTATAAACTGGCTTATAGTCAAAGGACACAAACCAGTGGCTGCAGTTACTGTCACTGTGGAACTGATATTTGAAAGAGCACTGGAGATTTGTGGCAGGGCAATGCTCCTTTGCCATCCCAATATGATTAAGATTCTCTCACTGCAATGCCTAAGAAATTAGTCTTTAAACCTGATCCTGTGTAACATCAGGTCAGTTGGTATTTCTGGTACCATGCTGCACCCTCTCATTTTCTCTTCTCTGTTTTCTCTCATTGCCCAGACATGGAATGTGGCAGACAAAGAGTGCAGGCAGCTTCTCCCCAGCTGGCAGGGAGCATGGTGGAGTGTTGTATTTAAAAAAGGAACTAGCTCACCTTGACTTGTTCTGAAATGACACGATGTTCCTTTTAGAGTTTTAATGCCATTTTTTCTGCCAAGAAGTCATTTTGAAAGGAAGTAAGTTTATGAAGGATGTTACAAGATTTAGGAGAAGCAAACGTCAAAACAACTCAAAAATTCTATTAATGATCATATAGTTTAATTTCTTCTTTCTGCAACCCATGTAGTTGAAGCAATTTTATAGCTATTGTTACACTGTGCAGGATCTCTTCACAGTATTAACTCCCAAATGACATAATACAGTTCAAGCCTTACATTCTTCACTAAAATGAAGTTCTCTAAGTTCTCACTGCTGATTACACACTATTCTTACTAATGAGGATGCTTTGGAGAGCATACCTGGACATACAGGGGCAGCCACAGATGAGTAGGAATGACTGCTCCTTCCACAGGAGTACAGGAGAAGCTGCGAGGTGGAGGCCAAAGGAAAGTCTGATGGCCCAAGGTGGGGGGAATGGAACCAAGTACTAAGGGTTTCTTTCAGGTTAACGCTATTAGCTGTGAGTTGTGCATTGCAACACCTGCCACATCTCTGCTGACAGGAGGCAGTTCCATCCACTGCATTCTATTCATGTTCTTTCTCTTTTTGTTTCCACCTGTGTGGACTCTGAGGGGAGCAGCTAATGCTTGAATATTGCAGTGAGCCATGAACAGCCGAATCAAGTGGACCAGAAGGTCCACCGGTTTGACGCTTCCTTAGCCCACAAGCCTTAAGGCTGTGAAAAACACATAACTGCGGGCCTTACCATCGGCCGCAGCCCCTCCCTCCCCTCACTTCTCATACCCGCCTGCCTCTCCAGAGAGTTCTGCGTTCCTCGGTAGTTAATTGGTCTTTGCTACTCCTCCCCGCCTTCCCCTTCTCCCGTTTGCTGTAATTCCTCTCCCCGCCTCGGCAGCAGTCCCTGGCCGATGTTCCATGGGTTACTGGCTGTTTTCCACGCCCGTGTCGTGGGACTACAAGATTCCCTGCAAGGCGCGGGCTTTTGGCTTTTTCGCTGTGGGTTTTGCTCCATGGTGGGTCTCTTTCCCCCGAAGAAGCCCCTCCGCCTTTTTCCTCGCATCCTCGCCCCCGGTGTGCCCGGCGAAGCCGACCCGGAGCTCCGCCGGCTCCGTCCCCGCGCTCGGAGCGGGCAGGAGGTGGCTCGGAGCGGGGACGGCTGCTGGCCAGCACGGCTCCGCAGCCCTTCAGTGTTTTCGGTACCTCTTGCACCAGCAGCGCCCCTGCTCATTCCTAAACCTGTCCAGCATCCCTGGAGCTGGTGGCGGTGCTGTCTCCGGTGGTGCCCAGGGTGTGGAGGACCCTCCTGCCCCCAAGTCCTGCCCAGACACACGGGCTGCGGGCGTGCAGCTTCACACCGTGCTGCCAAAAGTCCTCATCTTGACAGCATCACCCTCTGCTCTCACTACTTCAGCAACACAAATTGTCCATACTAGCTTTTTAGAGTGTTACCTAAAGGGAAATGCATGTTATGTTACACACTGTTATTAAGTGCCTCAGGCACCAGCAATCTTTTTTCCTGCCAGCATTGATCCATTAAGCAGCATAAGGAAGTATAATGGTGACGGGTATTAGCTTATATCTCCCTTGCTAATCAGACTCTAATTTGTCTTCTTCATTTTTGTTTCCAGTGTTTTGCATTGTTGTAATGAAGAACAAATTGCACAGGAGAAAAAGCATCTACAGAACTGTAGTTTTTGGCTAGTGCATTTCTACCAGGCCCAAGTGGTTCACTGGTAGGATGGACTTTTATATATTGCAAATTCAAAAAGGAAAACTTCTTGGTCTAAAAATTGTCTTGGTTTAAATGGGATTTCAAATTGAGAGTAAACTTCTCAAGTTTAAGCACATTCAAGAGTTGCAGACCGTTGTACCTGGTGATGTACAGGGATGTCCAGGGCCCTAGAAAGCTTATATAGAAACACAGGGAGGAAAACTAGGCAAACCAGATAAAGAAGAAAACAGCCCAAAAAAGGCATAATGAGAAATACTGAACATTATGCTCTCTCCCCACAGGAGAAAACCGCTCAAACGTCAAGAGCAGCCCAGTTTGTTTCAGCAGACGTGCTGAGGTGCAGGAGGCTCCTGTGCTCCTTGCGCAGAACGTGCTAAAGGCTGCGGTGCCCTGGTTTTCGCAGGGCCGTGCAGTGCTTCACTTCTACAGTTGATCACCTTTGTGTTTGTGTCAAACCTCATGGAAACAAAAATAACCTAACATAAACCACACGATGTACAGAGTGAGGTGTGGGACTGCTCAGGGCATGCGGTGGAGATGGACAGGCAGCCCCAGTGCACGGGAGGGCTGCACAGCCGAAATGCTGCCTGGCCTCAGGTGGGTTTTTATGTCTTGCTGAACGGTTTTCTCAGCCAGTTGTGTGGAATTTCCTTTGTTTCTGGCTTCCACTCTCTGTTACACCTGTGGTGATTGTGCAGGAGGAGAAGTGACAAAAAGCTCATCCATCTAGGAACCCCAGTGTCTCAACCCTGTACACCTTCCACAGCATGAACACTTTCACTAATGCCTTTTTTAGTTTAAAGCCAGGTCCTGGGAAGCTCTGGGTTTGCTGCTGGGCTCTGTGGTGCTGCTCCAGGGCTCTCAGTCTCTTGTGCCAAGAGTGGCTCGGTGTTGGCAATGGCCCCTCTGCCCTCAGGGCTTGGATCCCATAACATTTCTTTCCTTGTTCTGTCAGAAATGACCCCCATGATCTGCTCCTGCTCACGTCCTGAATTTTTAAGCATTTTTGGATGGTAATGACTTCAGAGCTTCTCCTGAAAAGAACCCTGAGTTTAGCACTACAACAACAGTAAAAGTGATGCACCAACCTCTAATAAAGTTTAAGTGCCTGTTAACCAAATACTTCATGTCTCAATTCAATTTAAATGCTACTGTGAAAATTTTGTTCCTTTGAAGTGGATAAAAAATGTTTCCAATGGATGATGCACATTATAAATTAATTTAAAAATTATTATTTTATTAACATACAAAATAACAACGAAGATATGTGTGTGGGTGCTTGGGGCAAGACCAAGGCAGACACATTCTTCAATATGAATTATTTTTCTTTTCACATATTACGTAATCACCCATCACGTGTTTTGTTAATAATTATTTGCATTATATTAATATTTATTATTGTTCTGGCCCTCAGAAGAATCTGAGGGCTCTGGGGAGCAAAACGAGCTCTGTCAAACTCCTCCTGTTCCAGCTGCAATAGGAAAGCGTGATCATGTTGCTCCATGAAGGCCGAGGTGAGCTCTGTGTCTGAATTTAAAACATCACTGAAACCAAAATGGAAAGATAGTTCTGAGGGTGGGTGGGTTTCCCCAGGTCAGAGCTTCTTGCGGTGTCTCTGGTGCTCTGGGTGTGGATGACCTCTTCTCTTTTATTTGTTTTTCTTGTAGGCAGTAATTTTGTGAGTAGTTTTCTAGGGAAGCAAAGGTTGAACTTCTGAGGCAAATGTACACGTCATGACCTTTATGTCTCTTAGTCACTGTCAGGCTTCACTGAGTGCTCTGCACCCTGACATTCAGTAAGGCAATAAAGAAATGAAAAGTACTAATGTAACCTTTATAAAAATAGTTGAAATGATAGTTTAATTTTTAATCTCCCACTATGGTGTTAAAATAAGCTCAATAAACTTCGGCGGTAAATTACATTCAGAAGGAATTCAATTTAAATAACATTATGGTTATGATAGTCAGCAAATTATGTCCTAAACTGCTGCTTCAAGAAAAAAAGACACATTTAAGGTGAGATTGTTGACCTTTCCAATTTTTGGATAATACTTGGGCCACTATTAATTTTTTGGTACTTGATCTGGAACCTGAGGTCCTTTCTTCTTGCATATCCTGCCAGGCACTCAAGAGGATGTTGCAGATTAGCACCTCTCAGCTGCCAGGGCAGATGAGTCCTGTGTATTTGAGCTGCAGCATTGTGCTTCCTGTCATCTTTAGAAATGACCTGCACAAAAAAACAGGACCACAAAAACTGTTTGAAGAGGAAGTAATGAAACAAAAGAATGGTTTAAACAAGGTTGTTAAGTTGCTTGATAGTGAAAATAATTTCTCGGCCTTCATATAAAGTGACAAGGTTTGCAGGCTGATCATTAGAGGTCAGGCTGTAAAGCCAGGCTGAGCTTGTTGTAGTACCTGTTGGAAACTGAACATGCCATAGGCTCACGTGTCTGAATATGTGCTGGAAAGAGCTGCTGTGTGGTGATTGAAGTCTGTATGTGAGATAAAAGTTAAGTAAAACTGTATATAAAAGAGTATGTCTTGCATCTTACATGGAGGGATCTGAAGCTGTTTCTCAAACACATATTTGTCAGAATTGTTTTACCCAAAATGCTCTCCTTTTGCAGTCTGTGGTGATACAGCAATCTTTATCCATTGCTCTGGATGCAATTTTGAGCTCTGTTTTGTCTAACTGCACAAAACGTACTCGAGAAGGTGAGGGACATGTGCCCAGCACTGGTTTTTTTTGGATGTTTTAATTAATGAGAGGTATCACCATTCTACTTGTTCTCTTACAAAATCAAATCCTCTCCCATGTAGTCAGCCTTTAATTGCCTGTAGTGCTCAGACAGAGCTTGGAGAGGAACTATAAAAGGATTTTTCTGAATAGGTAGGACTAGAGAAATGACTGGTTCCTGAGCTCTGCTCACCCTGTCCTGCCCCTGTATCTGCTCAGCCTGACTGCATCTTTTACAGTGGAAGGGGACATATGGCCTGTCGTGGGGAAGCACCAGGGAAGATGAATACAGTGAAAAAATACAGTATTGCCACCAGTTCAACTAGACCAGGAGCTATTACTGGAGGACTGAGTTATTTCTTACAGCTGTGGGGAGGTTTCTGTTCGTTTGAAGCTGAGGGAGAGAACAGTGAAGGTGTGGGAGGTGATTTTCAGCGGAAGAGGGACAGAGGAAAAGCATTTTGCCCTACCAGGGAAAGTGCACCAAAGGGAAGGAAACAAATATTGCCTGTGGGTGATAAAACGATAGATGTACATTATAGACTAGTGGGGGCTATTTTCTGGAGAAATTGTGATCTCTTCTAGCAGGTGAGCAGGATTGCAATGCTAAAGACTCAGTGCATTGTTCCCAATGCTGCTCTAGACTTAGGTAATTTCACACTTTCACTATGAAGAAATAATCTGCTGAACAAGTTTTACTGTATAATTTTCAATGAATATAATTTAAAAAGGTTTCAGTAAAACACCTCTTTACCCCTTGAAGGAAACTGAGAAGTAGGAGGTCAAAAATTAGTGATCTAGTTTCATGTGATTAGATTTCTCCTAGTCAAGGCAGCAGTGAATATACTGCATTCATAGAGCACCGTGTAGAGCAAATGGATTATGATTTTTTTTATAGTGTTGCTATAAATACTTTGTCTCTACCTAGATTTGCCATTGGAAGTGAAGTATGACGTTTTAACACATGTAAAGAAAGCACATAATCGTATCTGCATAAAAGTTACTTTTAACTTTTTGTGACTGATTAGGTGTGTGTGGACTTTAAAGTCTCAGTTCTTTCTTCTTGAAAATTAAGGCAGATGAGTGTGTTACCGATGCTGAATTGAAGGCGTTTCAAACTTGTTAAATTGTTTCTAGTTGGACATTAATCAAACTGGGGGCATTTATATCCTCTGACTAGTGAAAGATGTGACTTGTTCCTGAGCATAAAATTAATAAGAAAGGAATGGGCATGTGATTCTCCATGAAATTATCTGACCTCAAATACCTGGAAGTTAGGAGAAACATTTCCACTGGCTTGTAGTCAGGACATGGCTTAGTAAAAGAAAAAGCATATTTTGTTTTTCTTTCAGGGAATGTCCCCCCTTTCTATGACATGTGACATGCTTTCTAGAATTCTCTTGTTCCTTGCCCTTTTATGAGTTTTACCTTTTTTTCACTTAGTATTTGCTCAATAATGTTTCAGTTAAAGTATGCACATGTGATCATAGAATGTAGAAGTCAGGTTTACTTTGCTGAAATTTTTGTAAAAACAGAGGAAATTTTAGAGAAGTTATGGAAAAAAAAAGGCCCTAAAGTCTGCCAGGTATTTTCTATTGTCTGTTAGAAATTTTAGTTGAAAATATTGAAGAAAGAATAGTAAAGAAAGTGTTTCAACAATGCAAGAAGGCAAGTATTTAATGAAGTGTTTATGTACAAACTAATTAAATTAAACTAAAATCAGAATTGCATTTTACTTTAAAGTTTGCAATACAGTATCCAGGTGGGGGAAAACCCCCTTCATATTTGGTGAAAAGCTCTCTAAGGGAGGAAAAGAATTCAGGTCAGAGATTCCTGCCTGTTTTGTCTGTCAAACAAGAGCAGGAAATTGAAGTAAAATGCCTACATTTAGCAGGAACAGAATGATGTGCCTGCTACAGCCCACATGGCTGGCACTGTTTCCTCACCTGTCACCAGTGTGGTCTCCAATTGTCCCATTGCCACTGGATTGCCCCAGACCAGTGGGCTGGGGTCTCTTTGGAGGACTGGGGTCTCTTTGGAGGGCTGGGGTCTCCAGAGGGCTGGGATCTCTCTGAGGGGGGATCCTTGCAACCTGGTATTGGAAGATATTCCTGAGCACATTCATTCCTCTGTATGCAAAGCCCTAATGTTTTTTTTGGACAACCCTGAGCGTGCTTATGAATAGTTCATAGTAAAAGCTTCCATGGAGAATATAAAAAGCAATTAAATCTTAATGGCCTGATGTTTACATTTTTTGAACTACAGGTTGGAAAGCCTGAGTGCAAATTGTTCCGACACAACTAACGTTTTTGCTGTGAGGGGATTTGTGATAAGCACTGCACAGAAAAAAAGGATTTAACCAATCTAGTAGCTCATTTTTTCATACCCGTTTTCCTTGTACCACTAGAAGTGAGGGTTTTCAGAAGTATTTTAGGTGACAGTTCCCTCAGCAAAATGACTGTGAGTACCTGCAGATTTAAGGCCCCAGGGAGAGGGCAATGTGGTCTCACCCAGGCAGGGAAGGTCAGGATGAAAATGCTGTCCCCAAATACCATCAGGGTATTTAGACATCATGAGAGCCATGATGACTACATACAAATAAAACATGACTCGAGTACTCAAAGTACTTTATAGTTGCTTTTAAGGAGTCAATTCTGCAGGGGCAGCAGCCTCACTGGGGATTCTGTCCAGGCTGGGACTTGGGACTCACCTACATAGACCTGCTACAAAACTTTCATGGGTATTTTATGCCAAGTAAAGCAGCATGTTTCAGCTCCAAATAAAACTTCCTCTTTGACACAAGGAAGGATGACATTTTTGGTGCTTTTAGGTTTTTTGCTCCCCATTGGCTTTTGCCATCTCAAATTTTGTTGCCCACAGGTCAAGAGAAACATCAAGGGAGGCAAAAGCTTCCCTTTCAGACTTGAAGACTGTGTGTCTTTGTGCTTGACACAGTTTTATTTATCTTAAAATACAGTAGTAAGTAACCCCAGAATCACAGAATGGATTCACAGAATATCGTGAACTGGGGAAGGGACCCACAAATACCATTGAGTCCAATTTCTGGCTTTGCACGGGTCAACCCCATCACACCATGTGTTGGACAGTGTGGTCCAAACACTTCTTTAGCTCTGACAGGTTTGTATCACAAGCACTCTTCCTCATCTTGTCCTTCTGGCTCACTTTGCCTCTGACATGGAGGGTTCAGCCATGCCTGGGGGGACAAGGCTTCCCAACCAACAGAGCTGCCAAGGAATGCCTGCCAAGGGGAATGGCTTCCTGCACGTGCCATGAGCATGCTGGCTCTCAGAGGGGACTCATCTGGTACAGACTGAAAGCAGTGACCCAGAGTTATGTGGATCCTCTGCATCACCCAGACTTCATCTGCTTAGCTTCTAACCTTTGAAAAACCTTCATCTGCCTCAGGAAAAGCCTTAAATGCACAGAGCTGTGACAGTGATACAAGGAGTAAGAGTTTTGTGGAATGTAAATGTTGTTGTCTTGGCCAGCTCAATTGCCTTTTTCTCTCAGTGTGGTTGAGTCTCCAATCAATAGTGAAATTAAAAAGATGTGGGTTTAGTCCACCCACTGTCCTGCTTGGAGCTGCCAGATCTGCAGTGCTTTGCTAATCTGTGCTCGAATGCTGGGTAGTCCTTGCCTAGAGATTGCTGCTCTCCAAAAACCCACATTTCCTGTTGTCTGTCGAGAGAAGTTTCACTGGCTCATGCTCTCATTACAAGCAGGGCAGCTCTGCTGTTGATTTCAATCAGAACAGGATTGGAACTACTGTCATCTTAGTACCAGTGTAGGTTATAAGCAGATGGTATTGCCTGACACTGAGCCCAATGCAAGATTTCTTGCTTGGGCTGAAGCAAAATAACTCTATTGCAGTCTTTCATCAGTGAGAAAAGATAACACTTAATGAGGGCATTTTTCAGGATCTGCCAGAAAAAAAAAAGAAATGTAATTCACATAGCTATTTTAAAATACATAAGCTCCACATGCATGCATGTGTGTGTGTGTGTGTGTGTGTGTGTGTGTGTGTGTACAGGAACACATCAGTTCTGGATTTTTTTTTTTTTTTTTTTTTGGTACAGAAATATAATTTTTCTTATTGCTGAAGTCTATGATGTAGGCCAGAAAAGCAAGCTGTCCTCAAAATACTTAGGCAAAACTTTCCAAGAACAATTAGTATAACCAGAATATGGTTTTTTTTCTCCTTATTGAGATTTTGTCTGTTTTGGTGACAGCCCTATAGGTGAAGTAAGCATTCAATGAGGGCCACAGTTAGTGTGGTCTCTATATAAAATACTCAGTGCAAGTATGTGTGTGTATTTCTTTGTGCTGAGACCAATATAGCATCACCACAATAGCTTTTGAACAATTCATGAACTGAAAAATCTCAGTGCAACATACTGGGCTGTACTGAACTATCTGTTCAAACAGATAGTTTAAACTTGGTTAATAAACAACCTAACACTTCCTATCCATATATTTTTCCTTTGTGCTGTTACAGGTAGACTTATGATCGGAATCTCAAATTATTAGAAACTCTATCTGGACACAGAAATGTGCACAGAGCACATTTTTATTTTGCCATGAGCAATGTTTGGTTTCAGGGGAAGTGTTTGTGCATCACCACAGGTTGATAGTATAGGATGATGAGGTGAGAACCATGGTAAAAGAAACCTGGATTATACAATAAACCAGTCCCATTAGGTTCAGCTGGTACGTACTGAGTTCTGTATTTATGAACCTTCAGCACAGTGTCATTTGCCTTACCCTACAGCTGTGTACTGGGAAGGAGAGTCTTCATTACAGACTAGAAGTTTGTAACAGGACAGCAGGTCAGAAGGTGCTGCCAGGGCAGCAGAGACTCCTGGGCTCCTTGTGTGCATCGTTGGCACCACGAGAAGTGTCTGGGCACTGCTGAAGTAGATACCAGGAAAAATAAAAATACACAGAAGGACTGCAAAAACACTTTGTCCTGTGAGTTTTCAGAGTTCACTGTAGGTTATTAGAAAAAACAAAAATATTTAAGAGGTGACTTGACTCCAGGGAATAAACACTTACACAGGGCAAAAAATAATGGATGTCAAAGGGCTTTTTGACTTCGGTGTGAAAAGTAAAATGAGATCCAGTGGATGGAATCTGGAGGCAGACATATTCAAATTGGAAACATGACCTACATTTTTAATAGTGAGTGTGCTTAGCCATTGGAACTAAGTACTCACAAAGTGGTGGATTCTCTCCTCTTGGTGGCTTCAAATCAAGACTAGGTGCCTTACTGGGAGATAAGCTTTAGTCAAAAATAGTTATGCTTTAGTCAAACACATGTTACAGGGCTCGATATAGAGGTAATTGGGGAAATGTAATGGTCTGTGGCATCCAGGAGGTCAGGCCAGATGGTATAATGATCCCTTCTGGCCTCAAACTCAATGAATTTCAGAATGAATATAAATGCTATCATCTGGATCTGCATTTGAAATAATTGCAGGCAGAGATTAGACATGCAATTGCATATGGTTCAGAATTGATAAACTTTCCTCCTCTCCAGAACAATGGTCCTTATTTATTCCTAATTACATGGCACTGTTGTAATTCAGATAAATATCCATTAGAAATTTGTATGGGATGTCAGCAAATCAACTTTAACTCCTGTGTGTGTGTGTGGTGTGGAAATCTGGTTTCTAAAGCTAAGTATTCAACTCCAGCCTTGCTCGCACAGGAATGTGTCCAGGAAGAGCTCCCACGTGGACATTGGCTTCGCCCTGAGAGTACCCTGATGTGATTTAGCCCTGTCAGCTTTGAAGTAGGTTCAGCTAAATCATAAAGACATGGAGGTCCTGGGCTTCAAAGCAGCTGGGTGCCTGATGCTGACGACTGCCCGCACATTGCCGAATTTTACGGGAAAGAGTTGCTGCAAGAGTAATAGCAAAAACTAAAAAGGTTCAAGCTTCTATGAGTAGATTTTTTTATGCTGATATTATCACAAACAGCATATCTGCTTGTCAGTGCACATGCACCTGCAAAATAGCCTGCTATTGCCCTGCTTCTGGAGAAAGATGTACGAAATACTAACTGGCAAAAGAAACCGCATTAAAACACAGATAACTTTTAATATGAATTTCACCCATATTGTGTAGCTTTCAATTTTAGTGTTACCTCACTCACAAAGCATTCAAAACAACTGTGCAGGTAAGCAGTGAGGCCATGCAGAGGAAATAATATTGTTAAAGTTCAGTGAAATGTCATCATTTATGGTATTGTGGGCATTTACCTGTGCTCAGAAGACAAATGTTGATGAGTTTTATTCATAAATGTCCATAACCTTTTGCATTCTCAGTTCTTCTCCACAATGAGTGCTGATCAATGTCACCAAACACCTAATTTCCAGGTGATGAGAAAGTTTATTTTTTCAAGTTCTCAGCACTGTACAGAAATTCTCACAGTGGCTAATGTGCATCTTGAGGACTGAATATTCTGAAGTAATGAGGTTTTTCCCTAGGCTATACATCTAATTTAAAGGGGACAAAAGCCTGGATCTACAACTACCCTGACAACTACCCAAAGATTTAAGCAATTTTTGTATAATTATAGAATTGTCAGGTTTGGAAAAGACTTCTTAGATCTTCAACTATAAACCCAGCACCATCACTGTGTTCACCATTAAATCATGTCCTCAAGTGCCATTGTCTGCACATTTTTTGAACACAGGAATGATGACTCCTCCACTTCCCTGGGCAGTCTGTTCCAATACTTGACCATCCTTTCCATGAAAGAAACTTTTCCTAATATCTAATTTAGATCTCCTCTCGTGCAGCTTGAGGCCATTCCTCTTGTGCTGTCACTTGTTACCTGGGAGAAAAGACTGACCCTCACCTTCTGTCACCCTTACCTTCTGTCACCCTCCTTTTGGGGAGTTGTAGGGAGCAAGAGGGCCTTTTCCCCAGGCTAAACACAGGTCAGCCTTTCTCTCTATGAATGATATGTGTGTCCCAGAATATAAAGCTGGAATCCACACCTACATCCAAACTCTATTTATTACAACCATCTTCCATTTCTGCCCCCTTTTTCCCCAGCAGCACACATAGATTATGATGACTAACATGGAGGCTGTAGAAATACATGCTTATCTGTGAATTTTAAGCCACAAGTTCTTTGTATTCTCCTTGTGCCTTGATGCTCAGAACCTTGCAGCTAATTACACATTTGCTAATTGTAGGCTGCTTTTCTCAAGCTCTTTCATTTCAGCTCAAAAAGGAAGCATGATAATGGTGACTCTGCAGATAATCTAAAATAACCAACGTTTTTCTGAATCTGTGTTATTTTCTTATATGAATAGCAAATCTCTCTCTGCAGATACTATTCTATACAGTTCTGAATATTTTTTCAGATCACACTAAAAATGAAAGTGACATGAAATAGTGAAAATCATATTTAAAGTTAGCTGTGTTTCAATGTGGCATTTTACCAGTTCGATACTTTGTCAAAATCTTTACAAAAGCTCCTGATTTTGAAGCTGCTTTTTCAGAACTTCTACAGAGATGGCATTTATGGTAACACTGTTGTATCAGCAAAACTACCAGTGAAGGTATTTTGCTTTTTATCTTGCTTTATAGCCCTTTATACAAGACCCCTTCCTATAACAGTTTTGCAGTAGCAATAATTTCATAAAGGTCCTGAAGGTCATTCTTATTTTCAGTCAAATAACAATAACTGAGAATTTTAATGATGCTCTTGCATTAGTGTTATAATATTCAGAATTGTTATAAAATTCAACAATGTATGAAAATGTCATTGCTAAGGATGAATGAAGCAGCTCATCTGAAAATGAGCTCAGCCCAAATCTTTCAAAAGGTGTTAAAAAAACATCATGTAATTTCATTTTCTCTCTCCTTATTGCCACTTTTCAGGTACTTCTACAAGTTCCGGTGCCTGAAATATCATCATAATTGATTTTTCTAGACAAAAGAAGTGCTTGGAGCTAATTATCTAAACTTACGTACAGCATTTGGTATAGTGCCATGTGGGAAATTATAAGCTAAAAGTGGAGGTAAAGACAGAAATCAAAAAGTGAATAACAATGTGAGGGTAGGAGGAGATCAGTACTGAAGGAAGGTAGTAAGGCTTCTCAAACATCAGTCTTGGGTCTAGTAATATTTAACATTTTTAATTAATGGTGATCCTGTAAAAAAATAAGAGTGTGCCAATGGAATTTACCAGTGGCATAAGGGAGGGAGGCACTGTCACTGCAGAGACAAATAACACTCTCATTAAGGAAAAACTGAGTGACTTTGAGAATAGGATAAATTAGACAAAATTCAGAAGGATTTGACTGCCAGTTCATGCATCTGGGTCTTGTTAACCAGGTTTCTACTATACCTGCATGCTCATAGGTAAGAAAAGACTAAGGAAGGGAAAACACAAACCATACAAGTCTAGGTCTTTACACCAGGGTAATGAAACACCTGTAGTGGTGTATGAGGTAAGTGTTAGAAATCAGACAGGATAGTGCACACTCTTCACAAACAATTCGCCTCAGTTTGGGGAAACTTTTGGAAAAAGATGATTAGAGTGACCATGGAAAGGGAGAGCCTGCAGTGCAGAGAAATTTGGCAAAATGAATGCTGAGGGAGGCTGCTATAAATACCACATGGGCATAAGCTCTAGGAAGAGAAAACATCTATTTAAACTGAAGGACAACACTGGCACAAGAACAAATGAGCATAAATTGGTCATGAATAAATTTAGGATAGGAATTGGAAGCAGGTTTCCAAACAACAGAATAGCGATGTTCTGCAATTGCTTTCCAGTGAGAACAGTGGAAAAAACAACAACAAATCCCAAACTGCTTTTAAGATGGACTTAAATGAGTTTCTGAAAGGGATTATATGATGTGTTTGGCTAAGATAGCAGAGAAGTAGACTTGATGACCCAAGAGGTCTATGCAGTCCTATCTGTCTAAGCCTGTTTTTCATGACCAAGTATTTTGTAGCACTTTTAAGTACTTCCTTTCCTTCATGTATTTTTTAGATAAATTTTTTATAGCATACTGCAGGGATTGCTAGCTGGACTGATTTAGGGAAGGCACAAAACAGGAGTGTCCAAAATAGGCTGAATACTCTCCAAATAGAACAAGACAAGTGTGCAGTGTCCTACAGGGCAGTGCTTGGGTGCTTAAAGAAATCACCATTTTCTGTGGAAGGCAATGAGGACACAGTCTCAACAGGAGCAGCACCCCTTTGAGTGTTGGCTCTCTCTCTTTTCCCTATGCTCCCAAGCCTGTTGCTCTATTTTGCAGCTTAGCTTCTCAGCCCCACTGCACAGATGCAGCAGTGTGAAATAGGATGGCAAACAGTGCTTTAGATGCACGAGGTTAAATGGGTGAAATCCGGAGCAGTCAGTATGAGTCTGACTGGATGACAAACTGCAGTGAAGATGGCTTGTTTGGGGGCATTCCTCCAGCTTCACTAGGGTGGTACAGAGCTGTGTTAGCATGCCATGGTTCCTTTCTCACAGCCCAGGAAGCCCCTATGTCCTTTGGTGTGGTTTATCCTGCTTGGTTCTGTTAGGGTCTGGTTTTAACAGTTATTAGAAATGCCTCTGCCTGAATTAAGGTGCAGATGAGACCATATGCCAAAATCAATAATATGGATTTTATTTAATAGTAAATATGAGAGACATAGAGAGAGAAGGAGGAAGATAAAGAAATAGAAAAGAGGTGGGAGGATAGAAAGAGCATGACAGACACAGAATAAAGGATCCACTCTGTGGATCCCAGTGATGCTCTGTTGATCCTCTCCAGCTGGTCTTCTTGGTGGTGAGGGTCCCCTGAAAAGCACAGAATCCAATGGATTAATATACCCTCAGGCCAGGTGGGAATGCCCAGGTACCTCCCCCAGGGAGGGGGCAGTTTGACACAGTCTCTTGCAGCAGACTCTGGGTCTGCTGCACCACTTTGCATCATGTGCCATGCTGTGGTGCAAGGCCTCAGAATGAGTCAGGGGAGCACTTTGGGGGAATCTTTGATGGATTATGGCACCCTCTCAGCTGCTGCCTATGTGTATGTCCCATGGATGTGGTCTGTGGGGTTGGGGGTTTCACAGCTGGGCCGGTTTGTGTGAGGGAGGGTGGATGTTTGGTGCCTCTGACCAGAGGTTACACCTGAAAGCTCCTCCCTCCCAGCCTCATTTCAGGGGGGAGTCTGGCCTCTGTAGGCTGTGGTCTTCCTGCCACAAACCCAGCCAGAGATGATTCTCAGCACAGCTGCTGGGTTTGGCTTTCTTGTGGATGCATTCTTCTCTCTCAGCCTGAGTTGATTGAACAGTAGTGTCCCCTTTATCTCATCTAGGCAGCTTAACTCACAGTCCAAAGTTCCAGTCAGGCATCTTCAAGGAGGGGTGGGCTACTGTGGTTGTAGCTTTTTTATACACTTTTTGCTATAATGGGCAAAACTCCTTCATAATAATGTTTAAGGCATGAACCATTTCAGTCTCTGACAGGTGCCTTGATGTTACTGTCCCTTGTTCCCAAACACAGCATTTCCATGACTTCTTAAAAGCTGCAATTTCCCTAGTCAGTGGGGCCATAAAGGGATTTTAATCCCTTTATGTATGGAAGCCTGGGACTGAGGTTTAGTAGCTGGAGTTTTATAGATTTCTTAACCAGACTAGCAAAATTGGGTGTTTACAGCTGTTTTACAGTAATAGATACTTCTTCATCTAAGTGCTGGAGAATGCAGGTTGCCTGGATAATGTGGGGACGCTCTGATTAGAAGAGGATTTCACAATGAAAAGTTTTATGATTGTCTATATTTAAAATCTGATGAGTTGGACAATGAGATCTGCAGAATTCAGTGATTCTGGCTGGTTTTCCTCTCCAGCTAATTACACACATACTTTTTCTGAAATCAGCTATTAATATTGAGAATAGGTTAAGAAATGGGAAAGTTGGATGAAATCCCCAAGAGCACAGGTAGTTTGGAAAATGAGGAGAAATAGGCAGCAGCTTTACAGCTTGTTGCCATCCACATTAATCAGATTTGCAGTAGGCAGCAGCTACTTTATGTGCAAATACTTGAACAACTGGTTTAAAACACCAAGCAGGAAGTCTGAGTCCCCAGGTTCATGTAAAGGGGGTAATGAATACCTGCATAATGAGATAGAAAGGCCGTAAACTTGGTGGTGGGACTTTGCAGTCTCTCTTCAGCTGAGGTTTCTGCAGCTTTCTCAGCCTCTCAGTGCCAGGCAGGGAGGGAGTCATTTGCCAGGGTCTCCCTGTGGGGAAAGAGGCTCTTGGTGCCTCCAAACACTGCAGCTTTGCCATCAATGACTTTGTGCAGTGCCCCATGCATGAGCTACCCTGTGACTCTTGGAACAGAAATGCCCATCCCTCAAAAGGAAAAACTAAAGCTAGTTTGAAAAAAATATTTCCAAGGAAAAACTATATTGAAGATCAAAACATAAAGGTATGCATTGTGAAATGATTGAGAGAAAACACTTTGATTGATTGAAACTTAAAAAGAGCACCCATTATTTTGGGTGTTTTTTAATTTAATTTTTGTTCCTGAACTGTGTGTATCTTGAGAGATATTTTTTCACCTATCCTTAACTTCAAAAAGGGCCCAGCATCTGTGAGCACCTGGATGAGATGATTTAATTCTGCCCTGTCCTGCTAGTAAACTCAGTTTAAAAGGAATCAGTCATAACCATGACCTGTACTTACTCCTATATTTTACTGAGTTCTTGCTCACACACACAGGTGTGGGAACATGGCTCTTTGAGAGAGGGTGGCAGCCTCATGCCAGGGATGAATTTAGCCCTGAGTTTGCTGCAGCCCCACGGAGCTGACCTGGTGGCCATTACTGCAGGGAAACATGCTCAGTTTTTCCATGGGTGGAAATACCTGTGGGGGTATAAAGCACATTGACAGCTTGTTTGCGAACAGACTCGCACATGCGTGTGCGAGCATTCAACTGACAAGTGTATTGAGGAAATGTCTTCAGCCACAACAAGTGAAGAGGAATTGCTCTTTCAGACATGTCTCTGGATTTTGTATGCCAGCTCGTGCCCAGCATGAAGGCAGCATTGGCACCGATGGCATCTGGGAAGATGTGAGGGGTCTCCCTGCATGTGCCAAGGTTGTTGCCTGCCTCCAAGAGGGACTCATGACCACTCCGATATTAACAGTGATTAAACAGCACCAAAGGCTTTGAAAACAACCTCTCATGAGGTGAATTAGCTGGGGCCAGTGTCTTTGAGCACTGGAGCAGCTGCTGTGGAGCAGAGGCTGTGCTTGCACCTGCAGCCTGAGGTGAGTGGTCTGGTGGGACAGTGACAGTGAGGCCAGCTGACTTCCTCTAGTCTCTTCCCTGGTGATTTTAAAAACAAGAGGTTAAAACATATTCCCTGTTTGGGATAATAATCCCCTTGGGTTAGCACCAGAAGAGAGAAGTGCCTGGCACAGCCACTGACAGCAGTGCCCTGGTGCTGCCCTCCCTGTCCCAGCCAGGGCAGCCATTGGCCCCCTGGCCATCGTGCGCCTCATCAGTCCCATCCCTGCTGAGCAGGAGCCACATGGCTGAGGGTGGATGGGAAATGACACCTCTGCAGGAGAGCTGTGAAGGTGTGAGGATGATATGGCCTACATAAAAGGAAAACAGAAAGGGGCATAGGAAAAAAACCCCACAGAAATTCTGTGTTCGTTCCTCACTCTTCCCTCAGCACTGTCTCACCCCGCGCAGAGGGTTCAGAGGTGCGAACACATCCTGTTTACATCTGCCTCCGAGTTGGGGAGGCTGAGGGGAGCGCAGGGCCGGGGCACAGTTGGAGGAAACGCCAAGTACAGGGAGAGCAGCTGCGGCGGGAGACGGCCCCGGCATGGACAGCGTGCCTGTCTACCACGGGGCCATCACCAGAGAGGCTGGCGAGAAGCTGCTGCTGGCAGCAGGCACGGACGGCAGCTACCTGCTGCGGGACAGCGAGAGCATCCCGGGAGCCTACTGCCTCTGCGTGCTGTGAGTACGGAGCCGAGGGGCCTGGCGAGGGCTGCTCGGGGGCGGCTCATTTCCAACATTGCCTTCCACAATACGGGGTGCCCCCACAACAAAATAGGTTCTAATGTCACCATCTGCTTACATGAGTGGGACTTTTGGCTCCTTCCCCTTGACTTAAGGCAGAGGGGAGCAATAAGGGGTGTGGGGTCCTTTGCGAAGCAAAGAGGAACAGGTTTTGCCTTGCAGAGCCCACGCTTCTTACAGGCAAAAAACCATAAAGAGAAAGCAGGTAGGTACATGTGAAAGACACACAAAATGCCATGGAGAAATGCCAGGCAGCTTGGCTCAGGATGGTGTGTACGGCCTCTTTGTGCTGGATAATCTTCTTGCTTTCTGCCTGCGCTCTTCTGCTTCTCTAGTGTGCTCATGGGTGTGCTCAGCAGCATCCTCAGTGTCCCTGGCCGTGGGAATGGTAACATGGAGTGCTGCCATCCAGCACGTGCCTTTGTTCAGGGTGCTCTCAGCCCCACAAGCTTGTGGCCTGTCCCACAAGCCACAAGGCTTGGAGCAAGCTACCTGTACTAATGCACATGAAATGCTGGTGGTAACGAACTAGGTGGTAATATTTCATCAGATAGGGTGAAAAGGGAGAGATCTGATGGGATGGTCTGTCTGAGAGAGGGTAAAGGTTACTCTGGAAGAGCTGGGGGACTTTATATTCATGGCACTTTATTTTAATGAGGAAATTTAATTACTCTACTGTTGGCAAAGTTCTTGGAAGTCCTGGTGACACTATACCATTGCTTCAGAAAAACTAAGATGTGTCTATTGAGACACTTATGCCTTACTTCAGTAGGAGAACGAACACAAGAGAAAACCCCTTTAGGTCCATCATGAAATTAACTAACACAGGGAACTCAGATACTGGGCAAAAAACTCAAGAGAAAGAAGGGTTCTAAGTCAGATTTTCCCCAAATCCCTTGAACACATTTCTAACAATATGTAATTAAGCCCTGTGTGAGCATAGTTATCTTCCTCTTATAGACCAGTAAATGGAGGCACGCAAGGAGGTTATAGGCAATCCCAAAATACACAATCCTCTTCTCAGGGAAAATCTTTGTTGCAGTATTTTTTCTTCTCTCGTGAAATCAGGTGAACCAAGATAGGTGCTCCTGCTAACAAATACCTTAACAGCAAGCTGAAAAAAGGGAAATAAGAAGCATCTTGAGTTAAATGATAATGGAATAGACATAGCAAGAGGTAAAGAGTGCTGTGATTCCTGTGATGGGAATAGGCAATAAAAGCAGAATCTCTTTTCAATAACTATCAGAGGAAATAGGGATATATCACCCTTACTCTCAGAAGTCATTCAGTGCGAGTGAAACAGTAAGGCATTAGAGAAAGGGTCAGGAAGAGTGTTACAATGCTGAATAAGATAGAGAATATCAGAATTAATTCACCATCAGTCTAAAACAGTATGCTGGTATGTGACAAGGTCTTTCAGTTGTACACAATCAGTTAGGATTTTTTGTATATTAGTAGTAATTTATGCCCTTCAAAAGAAATTTCATGAATGAAATGAAATATGGAAAATGAAAATAGGAAAAAAATTAAAGCATTTCTAACTGTGAAGCTCCGCAATCTTGGGAGGAAAAGATATTTCAGTAAGAACCAGAACGCTACTGAATTGCTTCCAGGAATTATGGGCCATTTGTGTCTTCATGGTATGTTGCATTCAAGCATATATATGATAAACAAAAAGGTAAAAGAAAAAAAAAAGGAGACTGTTATGCAGGCTTCTTACAGAACATAGATCCTTAATACTTATTCTATAAAGGAAATTTGCAACAGCATCTTGGATAAATCCAAATAAAATTTAAATGAAAAATATTATGATAAGTATGAACTGAAACAGAAAAAAAGACAGCTGAAGAATGATAAAATCAAGCCTTGGTTCCAACACTTCTTAATGTTCAGTTCAAATGATTACGTAAGGAATAGCAGATATGGTAAACAGCACATCACACAATAATTATGGAGACAGTTTTCATAAAGATACCAGGAAAGGATCCCACACTGAGACAGCAATGACAGTTTGAAGAAATGTGGGCTATAAACTAGAGAAGTGCTCTGACAGGCAAAGTTTGCCAAAGCAGAGCACTTTAGTGGAGGGACTGGAGGAGCAGGAAAGGAAGGCATGAGAGATGGAGATATGTATTCAGTGGAGAATGCTAAGCCTGGCTTTGGCAAAAGAAGCCAATGTACATAGCCTGTCCAAATTTGAGTCTGGACATCATGGGCAGAGATGGAACAGGTGGCAAACATGCATGTGCAGGGGAGCTCTGCTAAAAACTGAGGGAAATGTGCAGTTGCTGTATTCATTCTGTAGGAAAAAGAGAAATAAAGAAAAAATAAATACCTACTTTTAAAATACTTCATTCTAAATAAATAATGGAAACTATTAGGAATAACAAAGTTACTCAGCAATTTACATTTTGGTTCAGAATCCATGCTGATCACTTTAGGAATATCTAGACATATGAAGATAGGACAAAAGATGAATTTACTGGAAGTGATGAAGTGATCTTTGAAATATGGGAAATAAGGCTGGTCAGCCATTAGATATATTGCAATAAGTATTTGAATAAACAAAACATTTTGCGTGTTTCTAATGACAATTTCTAATGGAAGTGTATCTGTTTTATACTGCCAATAGTGTTTCTATTGCCCTTAGAAAACAAAAAGAGAAAAATAGTCCAGTTTTCCAAAGATGTGTTCAGTCTGTCTTCTTTCCCCTCTCCCTCCACTTCCCAGGAGAAGTAAAACAAACCAAAACAAACATAAAGCCCTGCAGCTTCCCAGGTCTAACCCCTCTTAAGGCTTCTTTTTCCATCACCATCACAGGGGAATTACAAGGCACAGTTCTGACAAAGATAAAAGAAATATTTATCAGAAGTATAATTAAGCATATATTTGGATAACAGTGGTATCATCTGCTTGAGCTCACATTGGTAGCTGCTCTGTTCTAATTGTCAAACCCTGTGATTTCATTGCATTGCTTGTGCTCAATGTCTCCTTTTCCCAAGAAAATGCAAAAATTTGTAATGCCACAATCACCACTACACCCTCCCCCTGAAGCACCTCCAAAAAGCCCTGACACATTTTAGCAGGCTTTGAGCCTCTTAAGGCACACAGTGAGGACTGCAGTGTTCATGGTCAGGCTCATTCACCTTTTGCTTTTCCAATTAAAAGGCAGAGCCCTGACCTTTAAAAAGGAGAAGAGTCAAGACTTCATGAATCCCTTGTGACTGACGCTGATTTTACAGGGCTAGCATAAAAGAGACAGGTAGTAGCATAAAACCTGACCTATAGAGGGGGGTAACTGCAGCAGGCAGGGCCCTTTTGGAGCATTCATCTAGAAAACTCTGCTTTCTCTCTTCTTCGTTTCTCCTGCGCTACTGATTTATCTCCCCTGAATGCTGCTTTCCACTTTCTGAAGATGGGGTGTGCACGTGGTGTGCCTGAAAGTCTTCAAAGAGACAAAGAACATTTTCTTGGTATGACTGTGGCAAAGCACAAAGGACCTCCTTTCAAAAATATTTTAAGACCACATTTAAACTATGCATGGAAGAGTAGGAAGGTTTTGATTTGCAGGTGCGTGCTCCAGGGCTCTTGCAAACAAAGGTCATTTGGAATTTGGCTAAAATTTTAATACCAGATGTTCCCAGATCTTCCTTGTATGAATATCATTATTGAATTGATAATATATACTTTAAGGATGTTGTGAATATGTCAAAAGAGGTACACAACCTTTTTCTGAAAATTTTTGGGCTTGCATTGAAAAGCAAGATTTTTGCTGTTCCTGAAAACTGGGCTGGAAGAAGTGTATGTACTTTATAAAACATACACGTTTTACCCATAAACAAGTTAGACACTACACACTGTACACCGGGGTTTTAATATCAAACCTGATTGTTCCAGGGAGCTTTCTTTACTGGTCTGGTTTGCTCTTTGCTCAATGCCCCATTTGACATTTTTAGCACCCTCAGAAATCCTCTGTGCTCACAGCTCCTAATGAAGTCAATGGGGGACACGGGACACACTAATGGTGACTACTCTGAGGAGCAGCCTCTTAAACCCTGCCTGAAAAATGCATAAATAAGATGCCTGAGAGTACCAAAAGCCCTGTGTTCCTTCACAGATATATGAGCACACATGCAGAAACAAGCAGCTCATGCCTGAATTGGCAAAGATAAAGCATTTGTAGTTTGGGTTTTAAAATTCATATACTTGAAAATCCTGAGACTGTTAGTAGTTGTTTCAGAGATTTAAGTAAGACAAACATGATGTGCTTGTCAGAGTGTATGTTCAGATGATTTGTTTGAAACTAGCTGTTCGTGTACTGTGCTGCATTCAATTTGTGGAGAATAATCAAAAGCTGGAATTGAAAGCTGTTTAGAGCTCTTGAAGCAACAGTAATGGCAACGGGGATAGGCTGCAGTCCTATCAGATTTTACGTGTGCTATTTTTTCTGTCACTGTAACCACGGTGCACAAGTTCAAGGCAACGTGCTGAAACTTTCTGATGCAGCAGATACATCAGCTGTACAGCATGAAGGTGTAATACAGGATCACAAGCCAGCTTCAGCTTAGTATTTCCTTTGTTTCCTATGTAATATTTTTGATAGAAATGGCAGAATAATTGCATTTTTTGTAACACTGCGCATAATAATCATTATCAGCTGAAATGTGATTTTGAACAAAAGAACCCTCAATTCAATGTTGCTGTTGTAAATATCACACACTGTTTTCAACTTTGATAAAGTCTTCTATAGCACAGTGGTAAATTTTACTGAGGTGAGTATTTCAGGTGCCTGATAACCAGAGTGAATGTTGTCTTTGCTGAGCATAACTTGGCTAATGACCATCACATATTCTAATGGCTTTTCTTGGAAAGGTAGACAGGCTGAATCATGGACTTGATGGAACTTAGTGGAAGGTTAAGTTATTGGCCTGCCACAAGGTAATATCCTTCTGCTTAGCATCTCAGATTTGAATAAATTCTTACTTTATTTCTGACTTTGAAGAAATTCCTCTTTGAGTTATTGCTTTGGGCTGGAATTTTCTTGTGCCAGACTGACAAAAACCCTGCTCAGAAAGGCTACACACTTCCTCTCTAGGTAAATCAGCAGCATTTCTTCAGATGCTTAGGAGTGTTGAAGTGGTGAAGATACTAATAATCTTCCACAGAAATCTCTGCATAAATTCAGAGCTATTTCACAAGATTTAACTTTCTCTTTTAAGGTTTTGTTAATTTCAGAAGAGAAAAACAAGATAATGCATTTTGTTTATAGTGCTATGGCATTACAGCCAGTTAATACGTGTTACTGATGCTGTATTGAGGGTAAATTTTTCCCACAAGAAGTGTTGATAAGAGACTCAGTGACAGAAATCAGTGACAGAAGTGCTAACTCAAGTACTACAGTGAGTCAGGCTACAGTCACTCGGGCTTTTCAGATGTTGTAAACACCAGTTTAACCTATTTTATTCACTCTTGCAGACATAGAGCTTGTATCTTGCACATCATTTCAATGTGAATGCTACTTCTTCAGCTTGAGTTAGATGATGGGTGGTAATTTCTAAGTTGCTGTACTTTGATTGTATAGACGGGACCTAAATGAGGAGGGACTCAGGCTGTTTGTCAATCAGAAAATACAAATTCCAGGAGAGAGCAAAGAGAAGCTTAAAGGCTCCAATACACTGCTGTGTATTCCCCTAAATTCAAGGTTTTGGCTTTGTGGGAGCCATCTCCCACCTCTGTAGCTCCTGTTGTGCCCATGCCATCACCCACATTCCCTGTCCAGGGTTGCCCACCAGGAAGATGCCTGAAGCTGGTCCCTCTGGGCATTCAGGAGCTGATTTGCACCTACATCAAACACCTATGATAGGGCAGAAGGGCTCCAACCTGACCTCTGTGCTCATCTTCTCTGTGCCATTGACCCCCACTCCAAAAGCATGGAGTTCCCCACAGGCTCCTGGCAGGGCTCCTCTCCAGAGCAGTGTGGTACTCATCTCCATTAAGTGGTTTCTAAGCATTATCTCTGCCTGAGAGATGAAGAGTTTACTCTGTTTCACAGAGGAGAAGGGTGACTCCGGTCTGCAGTACCCACTGGCTTTGGCTTCCCAGTGTGAGTGCTGTGGGGAGGGATTCTGAGACTACCCAATGCTTTTCTGCACAACTTGCTGACTTTACTTGCATTGCTGTGGTCTGTTTCTTTGTTTCATACAGCTTTGGCTTCCAAAACTCCCATCTTCTGTTCCTGGCTGTTCCAGCATTTTGTGCCCAGGTCTCATACTTTACCTCTGTAGATCCCCTTCCTTACTCATTCAGTCTTTCTGTCAGGGGTTCAGTTTTCATTGCTGTTTCCTTGCCCACCTGGCATAGATGTTGGTTCCCTTTTCTTTCCATCCACATCCATCCCACCAAGTCACAAACTTCCTGTCCAAGATGCCCAATTACTAAATTGCCTTCTGGTTTTTATCTCACTAATCTAGGCCAAGCAACACACATACATTTGAGATCCTGGACACTGCTTGGCTGAGTGCCCTTGGTACAGCCAGCTCAGACATGGTGATGCTACAACTGCTGACAACCTTTAGAGAGTGCCTCTCTTGCAGCCTAGAGAGGCACTACTGCTTTCAGAGACTGCAAGAGATATACCTTCTTTCATACAAATTTTATGTCTTACTCTGAAAACTGAGCACTCTCTCCTGACAATTAGATTAATTTTTTTAACATGGGAAAAGCACTATTTTGCCTAACATGTTCCCTTTCGTATTCTCCATCCCTAAAATGAGGGTGAGACAAACACCTACAAGATGAAATTTCAGTCTGAAATGCTGAAACATGGCAAAGTTATTAAGAAACTGACTCTGGGCAGTATAATGCTCAGAACCACTTTTTGTAGGCCACACCACAGTCTGGTTCTTAAACTACATTGTAAAGCAAAATTTCAAGGTAAGGTCAGGTTGTAAATGTACCAAGTAAGAAGAGCTGATTGACATAATGCAATGACATCTGAAGAGAAAGATACATAAGAGAAAGAAATTGATGTAATTTATCTCTGGCATGGCTTTCCCTTGTCTCCCTGTCTTTCCCCCTCTTTATTGGTTCAGTTTTGGGCTTAGAAATGAATAAAAATTAATTTAATAAAATTTCTCAATTGAGATGCAAAATATTTGGAAATTATTTTAAAGTATACCATGCAGCTGAAATGTCATGGTTAATTTTAATCTGCAGCATGTGTCTAATGTCCTCAGGCCATTTGAGTGGTGCAGAAGATTGTAATTATTCACCTCTTAAAGTAAATGCAGCTTTAACAGGTCTGATCACAGCTGAAAAGGAGGAATGGAGAGGACAGGTAGACAGATGGTGTTTCAGTATGGTGTTTCTTTGGGAGGAATTATCTGGCTGTGAAGAAAGAAAAGCCTATAACATATAGTGGACTGGGTCCTGTAATGGCAACTTTTTCTAGGTTTTCCTTTGACAAAGTTTTCCAAGGGAAGGTATTAAAACTGTGTTAGTGCAGTTCCCAGCTGATATAACATATCTTTCCCTACAGAGACAAAAAAAAAAGTGAGATGTCATAAAAATATCTCAGTGGTGACCAAAGCCCTCTTTCATAAGTTCTATCTGGTATTAACCTTACAGCAATGGCTCTTTCCTGCTTCCCCTCATCAGCATTTTGGCATTTTTTGCCTATGATCAAAAGTTCCTAGAGCTTAATTGAAGATGTTAATTCATGATTGCTCTGTCCCTTGAGCTTCACTGACAGGGGAGAGGAGCTGCTGTGAGTGAGGCTGTGTCTGTCCCCGGGACAGGCAAAGGGATAGGAGAGTCCTTCACTGAATCTTTGATCCTCCTCCAAGATGTGATGGTACACCAGTGTCACTGAGAGTGCTCTCAGATCACACCACCTATAGGAACAGTGTCAGTCTAAGGAGCGTTTTTTCTGCCCCGAAGAGAGTAAAATATAGAAAATTGAGCTGTCCTCTCATGTTAGCTGGGGAATTCTCATTTCCTGAGACTTAAGCTTCAGTAAATGAACTTTTTCACCTGCTTTTGCTCAGAGTTACATGCTTTACTCTTTGGAAGGTAATGTCCTCTATAATCTCAATTTTAATTTGTGCATTTAATTTTTCTTTCGAGAAAAACACCTTGACCTTCCTTCAGCCCACACTGATCTTAGTTAATGTTAGGTAGATTAAATCATAAAAACTTTTCTCATGGGAGGCTGTTGCACATGTAGCAGTAAACTTGGCCAAAAATCATATCACTTGTAAATGGGAGGTAAAAAACTCTTTGAAGTGGTAATGAAGTAAGTTCCTGCTGCATGACAGAAAGTTTTGATAAGATCATGTTCATTGGGGGAGTACTCATCCCAAGAGCTGAAACTTGCTTTCCTTGTGGAAACCAAGGTCCCAATGGAAAGTAGTTTGATGGGAAGTCCTAGCTGTTCACCCTCTTAACAAAACACATCCTCCTTCCTTTGTGCATTTCCTTTGAAGAACCAAATGTGGATGTCCAGGTCATCTCCCATCCACACAGTGGCTCGCTTTCCTGGTGGTTTCAGAGCCAGTAACAGATGATAATGTTGTGTTTTTCAACTTAAGCACAGTAAAATCCCGTAGACCTTTCAGTCTTTCCTTCTCTGGGAAAAACATGAACATTCACCAGGAGAGTGGAGAGGTCTCATTTGTCCCTCATGAGGCTGTGATAACTCCTCCCATTCTCCACACTGTGTTCAAAGCATCCATTTTCCCATATTCTTGTTCCTTTTTCAGAACCTCATGGGCTTTTAATCTGAACTTTCCTTTGTGCTTTCCCTGTGCTCAGCTGAAATATTTTACAGTGCAATTTTTTGAAAAATGCAGGATTGGTGCTTATCTTGTATCTCACCATACTTCAATACTGAATATTATTTTATCTGACCTCTATTTTTCAATTTGTTCTGCTTATCAAACCTTTCTGGCAGAGTGCTGAGAGCCAACAGGCAGTTCAGAGTCAGAACAACGCTGAAACCCTTCAACCCCTTCAACTCATGCAATCTCTTACATAGAGAAAACAATGAAACAAACAACAAATGGCAGCTTTCCAGACAACTGTGCTATTTGTGTAAAAATCAGATTTTAAAGAGACTGAAGCAGTTGGAATTCTTTTGGGTAGACCAAGAACCAAGAAGGGGTAGTAGAATCATAGAATCATAAAATGGCTTGGGTTGGAAGGGACTTTAAACATCTCCTAGTTCATCCACTTCATCTAATCATCTAGTTCCAATTGCCCTGATGTGGCCTGGGGTGCCACCCATTAGACCAGATTGCTCATACCCTTGTGCACAGTGTAGTATTGAAAACAGAAGGCAAGAGCATGAGTTTTAGATGTATAGATACTGATTCTGGTGGGTTTGAGGCTTTAAAAAAAAGCAGTGTGGAGAAGGTTAAATACCCACTTCAAAGAGATGGAACAGAATGCCAGGACCTGTTTGGTATTTCCCAGTACATTATTGTCTATAAAATCCTCATTTCATGAGAATTAATTTAATATTAATTAATAGGTGTAAGAAAGCTCTTTGGGATTTTTAAGAAAAGATTAATGTGAACATTACATTATCACGGAAAGCTGATGACACAGGCACGGGTCTCAGCCTTTAAGAAAGATGGTGATGGTACAGGACTGTCTGAGGGCCCTAAAGGGAGACACTGGTTTCCCTGAACATGGACACACATAATCTAGTGGTTTAGAGGGATGTACTTTTAACCAGCTGGGATTGAGCTCTGGCTTCAAACACCACTGACCATGCTGCCATGGCATGGACCGGAAAGCAGCTCCAAATTCTTCCCTCCTCCTACAGCCACATCAGGTTCTTAACAACTCTTCCCAAGGTCCAAATCCCTGATGAACTGCAGCTTGCTGGGAAAAGCAGAGGGGAAAAGCAATGATGGCTGTTTTCCTCCTTAGGTTTCCACAAAGTGAGCATGGCCAGCTGCTTTTCATGTCTGTCTGGTGGCATATAGAAAGTCTGGGAAAAGGCTCCCTCAGAAGACATGAAGAGGTGGATGAAGTTGTGGTGGGATTGTGGGGCAGCATCAGGCACATTCCCATACTCGAGGAGAGGAGGGCAGTGTCTCAGCTGTGCACAGGGAGCTCGTCCCTGCAGCAGCCCAGATGGGTGGGGATGGCTTTGTGTCCTTCACCTCTGTGTCTAATCACCATGGGAGTCAAATGGTGGGGGCAGAGCTCACAAATCTCCACAGGCATTTTGCTCCCACTTTGTGGGGTTATAGGAGAGTGGCAGCTCTTAAAAACTTCCTGCTTGGGCAAATTATACCAGACACCACTTTGCAAAGGTTGCTGTAATGACTTTTAAACGGGAATTTATCCAGGAGCCATGACACAGAGCATAAATAATTGCAATCATACAATATCTGTGTCATTGATGGTTTCTCATATTTCGTGGTAACTGCTATAATGCCATGCATAATTGGAAAGAAATACATATTTCTGCCTTCTTAAGAATAAGAATTGATGGTCGAATAGGGAATGGTCCCTAAAATCCTGCAGTGTGTTCAAGTAAATCTATGTAGTGTGAAATAGAAGCATAGAAGCATAGAATACACTCACTTAGAAGGGCCCCATCAGCATCATTGAGTCCTGGCACTTTGCAGGACAGCCCCAGAATCACACCCTGTGCCTGAGAACATTGTCCAAATGCTTCTTGAACTCAATACAGTCTTTCTTATCTGCTATCATCTAAACTAATGTTGTACCCATGGAGCTGCTATGAATTGATTCTGAGCTAAATTTTTGGATATTATTGTAGTAATCTACCATGTAAATCACACACTGAGTTGGGTTAGTGAAAGAAACAAGAGTAATTTTGGCATGAGTTGTGCCTTGTGTTGTCAGTATATGGCTCGTTATTCCCCAGACTCAGATTTTAAAGGAAGGGTGATTACACAGTCTTATATGCCTCTTATATGCCTCTAGTATTTGAAAGCTGGGAACATACAGGCAAAGCAAAGAGTAATTGATTTAACTCTTTTTTGTGAGTATAGCTTCCCAAATAAATTACAGTTATTGCTTCTGTTAACATCTGCATTTAAATGCATCACAGAACAGTAGTGCTACCTGTCAATAATACACCTGCTCTTTTTGCAGGGAAAATGTTTCAGTGAAAGGAGGTCACTGAAAAAATTTATAAAAATGCTGAGGAAAGGCTGAAAGCTAAACTAGATCTGAGTCAGACCAATCCCTCTCATCCCAAAAGAACCCAGTAGGTTTAACACTGCATCTGGCCAGTGGGGTTTTTAGCTACCTAGAGCCTTTTGAGGTGGATTTATTTTTAAAGAAAAGTTAGCAGAGACTAACTTTTTTTATGTGAGAGATGGCTAAAAGTTAGCTGGCCGTCACATAACAGTGTAGTTCTTGTGAAAACTGTCAGGAGAAGTGAATAATAAATACCTGTTGGTTTTTTTTTTCACAGGCATCAGGGTTATGTTTATACCTACAGAGTGTCCCAGACAGAAACTGGATCCTGGAGTGCTGAGGTGTGTACTTCTCCTTTCCTTTCTGAAAATTTATATATCCTGTTTGATATAGATTATAGATTTAATGAAATTTATTCAAATTATTCATATTTCTGCCTAGTCTGATTTTCATTGATGGTAATTGATCTAGAGTGCATCCATCAGTAAGATGTCTTGGTGCCACTTCTGACAGTCTAGAACTCAGAAATTAATTCTCTGTTTCATTTCAGCTGTTGCATAATGCCATAGTGCATCATTTTGCATCATTTTAAATGGCAAAAATATTATGGTTTTATGCCTTGACAAGCACAATCTGTTTCTTTCTATCCTATGTACCACCAGTGTCAGAATACTAAATAAATAATTTTCAATGTACACTGTTTTAATTCATTAATCCAGATTAACTCATCATTAGTGCAAAATCTATATAGGGTAGCCAAAACTTGATACAAAATATATTTTCCCCCATCTGACAAGAAACTGGTAATTTGGGTGCAGGAAAACATTACTTATAATACAGACAACATTTAGGTTGATGGAATTGGGACAGTAATCTCTATTTATTTTATAAATTTTTTATTCTTTGGATGTACTCTGTGTATTAATTCATAATTAGCTTTCTGTTTGTATGTTAATGAACATCTATTACAAATATTATATAATTTCTAGACAGGCATAATTCCTTGGCCATTAATACATTAGAAGTGATTCTGGAAGACAAAAGTGGTTCTTGATGTTACCCTGAACAGATTAGGGGGTGGAAGTGACTGACATTACTGTGGAGCAGCACTTCCCATTGCTTGGGAACAGTGCCCAGTAATTCTTTCTATACAACATCAGGAGCACCCTGTAAGGGTTAGGATTTGTAGTGCCCAAGACAGAAGTTTCTCAGGACAGGGTGAGGGTGATGGTGCACCCATCATGCCAGGGTAAGAGGATGCCAGGGACCTCCCCCTGTGGAGGGTAATTCCTTGACTGAGGCTGCAGCCTCCTTTAGCCCCAGGTGACATCAGCATCTACAGTGAGGTTTTTCTGGTGTTATATAGACCTGCTACAATGTCTGGCCTGGGACCTCCACTGGCTCTCTATGTGTGGCTTTTGGCTTTCCTTGGCTGTATTTTAGGCAGACCTTACTTGAGTTTCACACCATAGGTGTGCTGAAGGCCCAGGCTTCTCTGTACATCCTCTGCAGGAGAAGGTCCCAGTTACAGATCCCTTGTACCAACCCTTCTCTGAAGGAACAGAAACCTTTAAGTAAATGTTGCTAAAACCATGCTGGCCTCAGCTGTTAGATGCAGCAGCCTAAGTCCAATTTATCCCCATGGTATGTGCCTCCAAGGCCAAAAGAGACTCCAGATGTAACTGGTCTCTGCTTCCTTCTCTATGGCTGGTTAATCTCTGAGCAAACTCAGGTCACACCCATTTTTCAAGGATGATGCAGGAATTTAAAACAGTGCTGGTGAAATCCCAGCCAGTGTGAAAACTCCAGGTGCCAAGGAGGCTGAATTTAGCTCACAGCTGGTGGGTGAGAGCAGTGTCCCTTGAGTGGGACTATGCTGGCAGGACCTATGCTTGTCCTCCCTTGACTTTGATGAGGAGGAGTTAACATGAGAATGCCCTGAAGGATTTAACACAAACACTGGATTCTTGATTAAAAGCACACATAGTTTCATTTCATACTGTTTGAAAAGTTGCTAATGTAGAGAGATAGAAAGACTCCCACTTTTAATAAATAGGTAACATTTGGCTACTGTCTTTGTAGAGGTAGACAGGAATGTTCAATGAACTTATCAGCCAGCACTGAATGCTCTGACAAGGGTTTGCAAAGAGGCTGTGTCCCTGCTGGAATTCAGTGGTGTGAGGACTCCCTCTCTGCAGGAAGCCCAGGTTGTTCTCTAGGTTTTCTTATTGGTGTTTCTTGGATGGAACTGTCTTACTGATACAGTCTAGGAAGTTGCTGGTAAGGAGGTTAAATCACTGGCTGCAATAAGTCAGGGTCAGAAACAGCAAAAGGTCACTTGTAGGTTTGCCTAATTAGTGTGGCAGGTGAGTGTGGGTAATTAGTGTGGGTTTCTCTTGTAGTGAATAAAAAATTGTCCCCCTTCCAACTTTCTGTTTCTGTGCTGCTGGAACCTGCTCAGTGTAGGAAGACTGGGATGCCCCAGGGAAGGTGGAGAGCAGTGCAGCTCACTGACTCATCTTGAACTGGCACATCAGGGGGTTCACATCCATGGCTGGCTCCTTCCCTAGGAGCTGTGTGCATTTCTGAGGACAAGGCCTGTGTGCCAGCACAGGCACTGGGCACCCAGCACCCCCTCTCAGCTCTCCCCCTTTGGCTTTGCAGACAGCGCCTGGGGTCCACCGGAGGCTCTTTCGGAAAGTGCAGAACCTCATTCTGGCCTTCCAGAAACCCAACCAAGGCATTGTAACACCTCTGCAGAACCCAGTTGTCAACCATGTGAAAGCCAGCTACTGCCCAGGTACTGGTGGGGGGAGGAAACCTTGGCTACAGCTGAGCAGAGCCGCCACAGTGGCAGGGACAGAGGTCTTAGACATACTTGTATATATGACCTGAACTAGCTAGAAGAGTGACATTGCCAAAAATGTACCCTAACTTTGCTGTCATGGGATTTGAAATGCTGTCACTCTGGTGCTCATTACAGACAGGGCCTGTCAATGTGATAAGAAAATGGATTTTGAATATGTATTCCTGAGTGCTGTGGCAGCAATGGCTGCCTCCCCTCACCACCACCCTTGCTCATGGGGGTATGAGCCTTCTGGACTGTCCATTTTCTTGCAGTGTTCATCTGTTCATATATTTGTGATTATTTCTCTTAGGGAGGAATGAAGGCTATGACTTCAACCTGCAGCCATCATGAGGATGTCTCCCCAAGTGTGACATAACCACATCTTCCAGCATCTCCTCTAATGCATGCTTTAAAACAGAATGATTGATATGATAGTAAATACAACTCTATGAGTTTTCTTGTAACATTTACAGAAATGTGCATTTCATAGAATTTATTGCTCAACGTGTCAAAATTTAAGTTTTGGAATACTTTGAACTTAGGGTGGGATATTTTTTGGTTTTATTTTGGTTTTTCCTAAGAGAGGATAAAAAACCATGAACTGCTAAATCCTTTATGTCTTTTTTTTCCCCCTTTGTACTGCCAAGTAAAAAAATATTTTTCCCTTCAAGATTAGTTCTTAATAATTAGTTATTAATTTTACATTGCTTACCTTTGGATCTTGCTTTGCTTTGTTCTGGTTGGCATTTATGCAGAATTGGGCAAGTCCCCTTTTATAACCTTAGGAGAATTGTTTACATTAAAGTGTCCNAACACAGAATCATTCATCATCATCTATTTGAGGCAGCTCTAAAGAACATGCAGATACTTAAACTTGGCCACTCATACTACCATCACCATTGACTTCACCAACTCTGTTATTAGGAGTGTCAAAGGCATTTAACAGAGTATTTTTTCTCTCTCACATTTGCTTTGATAAAATATAATAACCTTTGCACAGAAAGTGGCTGGGATTTCACCTGCAGTGAAACCTGCTAGCATGAACTTTGGTGAATCAGAAGTAAAATAAAATCTTGCTAAGCAACATCCTGCCCCCAACTTTTGAATCCATCAATATTGGCTGAAGTCCTCATTTAGCTCTATGGAAGCACCTCTTACTGACATGAGCAGAGTATCTCAAATACTGATGTAAACTGATGTAAACAAAGACAACATCACACACTGTAAGTTTGCACCTTTATTTTTAAAAAATGAAATAGTCAAAGTACTTTCTTTTTCAAATATCGACACATAATATATTAACTTTCAATATTTACAGTGTGTTGCTGGGATGTTCTTGTAGAAAATGCATGCTTCTGGTCTGAAACCCAGAGCAAAATGCATCAGACCATTTAACTGCAGCCATATAACATAAACCTGTACAGTATCCAGTCACTATTCAGCACAGGAGTTAGAGCAAGAGTAAAAAAATTGGGATCTATTGTTTCCTAGCAACGAGGCTGAGGCCATTATAACACAATTTCTGTAAGATCAGAACCTCTAACTGGTGTTAGACAGAAAGTGAAGATCTTGGCATACATTGTAAACATTTTTTACTGTTGATGAGAAAGCTAAAAAGGAACATTACTTTGACATATATCATATGCTATGCTTCTCGTTCTTGTTTATTGACACTTCTGCCAGAAGAGTATGATGATTTTAATGTTTTATCATGGTTCATACAAGTAAAATACTGTCAAGGACACGATCTGATATACTAACATTTATTAAAAGGCTAAAGTCCACCACGAGATCTAAGGAAAAACTGGAAATTGTCAAACACATTTCCTTAGACAAATAATGGCAGGTGACAAACGCCCAGACAAATCCACAGCAAGTCCAGCTCTACCATTCCCAGTTTCTGCCTGGGAGGTGATTCCTCTGGCAGTCAGAGTGCTTTCAACCTGGTAATGTTTTTTATCAAGGAGAGGTTTAAATAACAGCCAGTGTTTGATGGGAAAACCCTTGGGGCAGCCTGAGCCGGGTGTCACCGGGGTGTCACCGCGTCGGATCAGCCGCCCCCCGCGAATGCCCCGGACACACGGCCACCCCCGGACACTGCCTGTCCCCTTCAGCTCATCAAACCACGAGCTCCTCTGCCTGAACCACCTTCCCTTTTGGAACAGCACCTTGGCTTCCAGCAGTGCCCATCACTCACCCTGGAGGAGCTGCTGCCCTGGCCCAGCCCTGGGTGCTGCCATGGGGCTCTGTGGGCAGGGGGTGCAGGGTGGGACCCCTGAGCACAGCCAGGGCCTGAGGTCACCTCTGCCCAGGGCCCAGCTGAGGGATGTGAGAGAGCTTAAACCAAAGAGCCAAGGTGTATATATCCAGTTGCACATTGACCAGTTCATATATATTTATTTGGCTATGTTCTACATAGATATCTATATATATATATTTATAACTTTGAAATGTTCTAGATTTACTAAATAAATAAGAAAGCAAAGGAAATGTTACTCGTACACACTGTTTGTTTGGCTGTCATTAAAAATATAGCATGTCTTTCTCATGGTAGATACTTTGCTACAGGATAGTGTGCAATAGTGGATTTAAAAATTTTTTATTTTATTTTATACTTTATTTAAATTATTTGATTTTATTTTTCCCTCTTTCAGAACCTTGTTTGCAGTGCAGAATGCTAGCGTAAAATTATCTGATCTAAATAACAGTAAAAATTTCCACGCTATTGTTTTTCTTTTTTCTCAACTGGGTCTCTAGGTTACAGTGCAAAATACAAAATTAAAAAAAAAAAAAAGATGAGAAAAAGGAGAAATATATAAAAAAACCCAAACCCACCAAAAAACCCACTGAGAAATTGCTCTAACTACTAAGGGAAAAAAAATGGAGACTTAAATATTCCCTGCCTCCATCTGAGGTTGTTCATGAACAAGATGGTCCAAAACTATTTGTTCATGTAGTTCTCACAAATCACTGCTGGCTGGCCCATGTGTAGCTACGACATGACTTCAATCTCCCTTGCTCTTTCAGCAATAACTTGTTTCTTGAGCACTGTCATCTCAACACGACATTTAAATTTAGTTTCCTAAATTTAGGAAACTGTTATGATGAAGGCATTTTTTCTGCTTTTGTAACTGGGCCATGTAATGTCATGTGAGTCTTAATGAAACCATAGTCTCATAAGAAATATTGTTCAAAATGTACATTAGACTGCACCCAGGAAATGGGAAAATGCCAAATCTACTTTTAAAGACAAACTTGTAACACATTTCACTCTTTGACCTTTTGGCATAACATGAGAACAACAGTAATCAAGGCAGTATTAAAAACCACAGCTGTAGGTAATACAAAGTGCATTTCCTGCATATAATACAAATATAACTTTAAGAAACTAAAGGCACAAGCTAACTAAATATGTATTAGATACTAGAAATGCACAGTTCAAGGTAACTCTAATAGCTTCAAATATTTGTTTATAATGGATATTTAAAGCAGTTTGAAAATGATCCTCATTAGTGAATTGCAAAAAAGTATAATTACTTAAAATATAAGTAAAATAGACTCTAATATTGACATCTTGGATCAGTGATAAAATACATCATCACATTTATGAATGCACTCTCTATATACAATTCATAAATTATTCTTCCATTGATTAAAAGCATATTAGAGGCTCAAGGATTTGAAGGTCCATTTTTAGGCTGGTGTGGAGGTATTCAAATTCTCCGTGATTTTATGGAAAATTACAGAAATCTGAGCTGTCAAACCTGGATGTTGCCAGCTCTCTGTTCTGTACATTAGTTAATGATGAGCCTGATCACAAGGTGTATGTGCAGATTTTGGTCCATAGTTCCCCCTGGCTGGGGACAGAGAAGGATTTCAGGGCCCAGGCTGCCACTCAGCCTGATCCTGCACCCCCAAAGCTGCACTGGCTCCCAGGGGAGCAAAAGGAATCTGGGAAGAGACGGTAATGAGGTGAGGCTGAGACCTGAGATCAAACCCCAGGGAGGGGCTCAGGTCTCAGCTGCCAGTTCAGGCTCATCTCTAACTTGGGTACAGTCTGCTCCACTTGCCCAAAAAACAAAGGAAAAAAGAAAACTGGGGGGAAAAAAGGAAGAAAGATAAAGAATGCACTTTATTGGCTTCCATAAATATGAGCAGAAATTTCTTCAGTATATTCACTATGTCTGTTCTGAAAGAAATGTGCAATAACTTCACTGTTATGGCTACACAGGCTCTATAACAAGACTTCTAGATCCCTCTGGAAAACTGCTTGCCCATCCCCCCCCTCCCTGTGTGCCCGCCCCACCTCCCGATAATCAGGTCTTTTAAAATTAACAAGCTGGAGGAAGGATCACCTACTCTGCTATGAAGTAACTGTGCCAGTAGTGCATGATACCTTGGGAAATAAAAATTTCTGTCCATGCAATATAATGCTTTTCTATGTGCTCTAGATATTGAGCTGAAAAGTGAAGAGTCATCCCCGAAATGTTCTACGTTTATCAACATATTTACTACCCACACTTAGGTTCATCAACTCCCAACCCACCAATCTTCTTCAGACTCAAAAAAATGAGTACTACAACAGGATTATTAATTTGAGATGAAAAGAATGCGATGCCTAAACCCAACAACACTGCAACTTCCAAATCATCTGTGAAGACAAGTCCTGGCCCAGTGACTACAGACAGGACCGATCCTGCATGGCCTGATACTGCTCTGTGAGGGCTCCCAGCTGGCTTGTCCCCAAAGCACTGGGTTGAAGTCCAGCCTGGAGCACACATGCCAGTGAAGAGCCTCCTGAAGACTACAGTGCCCACTTTAGCCACTCCACCTCTGGCTGAAGCCTCACCAATGCAGTGCCACCAAGCAGACTGGCAGTTCTGTGTGTACTGCCAGACCCCAGTATATCCCAGTGCTGAGGGAAACCCTGGGAGAGAGGCCTGACATGCACGAGCGGACACAACGTGATGTTCAGCATGGAGTGGCTGAGGGGCAGCCACAAGTGAGCAAAGGCCATAGGGGACATCCTTGTACATACTGAAGCCAACCCAAATCAGATTTCCCAGGTTAGGAAATGCCTTAACTCTGAGGAACACGTGAGGTTGGTGAGCAGCTGTGAAGTTTCCATACACAGTCTGGCTTCTGTATGCAATCCCTTGAATTTACGGGAGATCTCACTGGGGTAAAAGCCACCCAGTAAATACAGGTTGCAGAATCAGGCTCTGTAACCATTTAAATAACTGGTGAATTATTAAATCAACAACAACAAAAAAAGTTGTGTTTCTTTAGGAGAAGGCAGAGCACGTGGCACTCACCCCTACCCTGCAGGGCTGTGCGGTGTCACCCCGGGCACCTCGCGCGCAGGTCGCGCTGCTCGGCTCGCAGGACTCTGCTTCTGAAATTTTTGAATACTGCCACACAAGAACTAAAAATTGTCACTGTCATCTCTCAAAGAGTTAAACAAACGATATTAAAATACCATCTTCTGTCACATTTAAAGGCAGTTGGATATGTTTTTTCCTCTATATTTATATATACAGAGTTCTGATCTAGAAAAACCAATACAATAAACCATTTTACGTTTAAAAACAGGCAGTCTTTGGTGACGCAAAGGCAGAGATTTTCTTTGTTACCTTCTGCCTATTTCACTCTGTCTCATGAAGTGAATATTATTGGCACTGTCAGAAAGTTCGAGATACTGCTCCACAGATAAAACAAAATATCCATCGTAGCCTTGTACCCGTCCAGTGCTTAAAAGCTGCTGTTTCTCTCCATCTGTCCACGCCCGAATTCCTTCTTCCCCCTCCTGCAGCCGCCTCTGCTCCTTAGTCCAGGCCTGAGCCACGGCTCGCTGCCTGGCTACCTCCAGGACGTGGTTCTTCTCCTCTTCCACCGTGGTTCCGTAGCGCACGTTGAAGCAGAGCGCGCCGTGCTGGAGCTGGATGTCGGCAAAGCGTCTAGTCCTGCCGTTGATCACCGACGTCATCTGCGACACCGTCACGTTGACGCCGTTCTCCAGGATGCGGCGCCCTCCGGTGCTGCCAATCAGGGCCAAATCTTCTTCCAAAGAGCCCAGCTTGATGAAGTAATGGGTGTCCCGGCCCTCAATGGTGAAATGCAGGTTCTCCAGATAATGAGCGTTGTTGAGGATGGCAGCAATGCGCCGGCTATCCTCGTTAGCCACTCCGATAATGTCAGCTGTCACTATACCATCCTTTATAGCAAATTTGATGCCTTTTCCAAATACTGAAGGAACAGCTGCAAATCTCAGTTGCTTCACTCCTTCAGAAGACTTGCCATCACTGTACCTGGGTGTCATAGGAAGTTGGTCCAAGGATATAAAGTTTCGGAGCTGCTTTTGTAGTTCACATTGAATGCCAAGGATAGTCTGGAAAAGAAAATAACAATCAAGTTTGCAGGCAAGGTACCTTGCAGTTCATCACAGTATCTCACCCTACTTGTCTCTTAATTGCTTAGAATGGATCTTCAATTTTTGGAAAGTATCATGCACACCTACAGAACCTGGGCATATGCACAGGCTTTTTAATCACTTATGGCAGTGCTTTCTGTCTCTTCATTTCTAGGAAACAAATGGAAATGTGTTTAGCACAAACGCTACTTTTGTATTTGTTATTTTTATTTTTCCTCCCCTTGAACTGTTACTCTGATGGATGGTTTTTCATCCCTTAGCAGTTCAGGGAAACCTGAACTCAAAGTCATGCCTTTTCATGTGGGCTCTGCTTAGTCCCTTTGTATTTAATTGCATCTTTTATAGAACCACAGTAATGAATTTTATAGCCCTTTCTTTAAGGAAAACAGGTTGTGAAGGTCTTGACACACTAGAACAATAGGCAAGCATGTCTCATCTGTAGATCTTGCTCCCCATAGAAGCCAGAAGAAACTTCAATTCTCTCTTCATCTTTTAACACTATACCTACTACTACATCTTTTCTGTACCTTGGAAAAGTTTAACATCTCAGTAATAATTTTCCATAGACATGCTCCCACATCTGGCATGAGCTCTGACCCTTAAGCCTTCTGTGTTTGGTGGATGGTAATTGTCTTAAATGCTGGGAACATGAATGTGAACTCTCAACGCTTTATGCTTCTCTTTCCTGACTACAATACAGGAAAGGCATCTTTACAAAATCGTATTTCTTTGTTAACAAATGCTCATATGCAAAATGTGAATGCCTACTCAGAATATTGGTAGTTGGTTCTGTTGCAGTCACATTGATTGCTGGACTCTGATAGCTGCTGTCTGGCTCGTTGTTACTGAAAATAAGCCCTGGAGTAAGGCTAAGATTTACAGACCCCTTACAAATACACAGCAACATTTCTGTTTCCTGCAATAATTATGCAGAGGCACTGAGTTGTAAAGCTGTTTATACCCTCAGTGATTTTCCAGCACTTGTGGCATCGTTGCTAACAAAGATGAAAATCTGCTGTTCTAGTTTTTTAATTCCACAAGATTTTCTGTGATTTTTCAATATTTGCACAAACACTTTTACCCTTTTGCCTATCCTGCACCTCAAATTTGGATATTATCTCTATAAATAGATGCAAATTTCCTTCGCTGTGTTGCTAAAAGCTCCTCCTTAAACCTCTCCTCCACTCTGATGCCAGTACATAATTGACAACATTAAAGTTTCTATCATTCTTAAACAATTTGCCTTGTCTATTACATTGAAAGATACAATCACACTGTTTCCTTGGTATCCAATATTTTCTATTAAAACTCCTTCATTTAGTATTAGAAGCAGCTGAACAGAATGTTTGCGAACCTTTCCAGGATCCCACTCCTGGGTTTTTGTTTGAAGCTGTAGCAGCTCGTATGTTGTCCCCAAAGCTTCCATCTCTGGTTTTGGGAATCCAGGCAGCACGTTATGTAACTGGAAACCAAACAGCTCTAGCCAACTTCCAATGTCTAGAAAACAAAGAACAGGATGCTGGCAAAAAGGCACATAAATTCTAGAAAAAGTGAAGGCAGTCTGCAGAAATTCCAGCTATGCAGAAAAAATGATTTCACATCAATTTATGTTTCCTGTACTAGCTACAGCATTTATTGTAGCAAAGAAATTATTTGGTTACAAAGCATAGCTACACTCAAATCAATAGTGTTCCTTCTATCCATTTATAATAGAAAAATTCAAATTAAGCTGCCTCCATTCTTCCCCTAATTTTAGCAGTGAGAAAAGCAACAGAAGCAGCTATTAATTATTTTCTTTGTTACCATAAATGTTAAAGAAAACAGATCAAGTTCAGTAAGATTCAATCTATTAAAGAAATGAGTTCAATAGATTTAAGATTAGAGACTTTTTGTATGTAAAAGATTTCTGTAATGTTGAATCCATACCACAATTCAAGAAAAAGTTTTATTTTCATGAGAGACAGGTTACTTTTACCTGTTGTATACTTAGCAACGTCCTGGATTCTGCCAACTGGGTAATTATTTTCAAATGAGTAGAGATTAAATGGTTGTGGGACAGCATTCAGGTGCTTCCATATATGGTGATTTGGTGTTGTCCACCGACCAGCAATGACATCATAGTCCCGCTGGCCCAGATGAACTAATTTAGTAAGAGAATCATAGAGTCCTCCATGAAAACCAATGATAACCTCAAAATCTGGATTAGTGTCCTGGTATATCTCTCCATATGGGGTGTACAAAATTTCTTTTATGACTTGGCCTCGACTGCTAAACACAGCTAGAGGTGTCCCAGTGTTATCACAAGCAACATAATATTCTTCTCCACTGCTTAATTCCATTGCAATGAGATGACCTTGCAGATCATAATATAGGGATGTTATTTCTGAGCTAGTGTGATTGTACAAGTGAGTAACTCTTATTGGGTTGGAGAGGTCAGCATAAAAGAACTGTAAATGTTGTCCTAGGCTTGATTTGCTTGCAACTCGTCTTCCCAGACCATCATAACAGTATTGCACAGTCCAGCCAGACACTTTGTTGTACGCTTTGTTCAGCAAACCATTAGAGTTGTACTCAAAGATCTCATTGCCTCTTTGCCTGAGAAAACCATCTTCGTCCATTTTATATTGAATTTCCCCAAGCCTGGTAATGCGATCTCTGAGGTCGTATCTCAGAGGAGTGAGGCGCGCGCTGTTCCCATGGCTCAGCAAGTTGATGTTGCCATTAAGGTCGTAGCTGTAGCGCCACTGGGTTTTATCGTTCACAGACACAGTCTGGAGCTGACCATCGGCGTCGTATTCATAAAAATACCGTGTGATATTGGCATCTACACCCACACGTATGTCGCAGATCACCATGCGACCCATGTTATCATACTGGATGGTCATCCAGTAAGCAATAGACTTGAGAATTTCATACTGCACTTCAATCACCTGACCATTGGCACTGAAGATTTTGGTGTGTTTCATCACAGTGGTGGTTATAACTTGGTTTAAATCATAATTAATGACACTGAATTTTCCAAATTGCTCAGTCCGGCCAGAAACATCGACGTAACGGTACAGATCTATGGGAAGGGGCGTCTCGTTGATCATGGCCTGCATGCTCGTGACACGGAAGTTGTTGTAGCTGTAGTCAAATCTGGCATTCACAAGCCCTTCTTCACTAAACCTGAAGATCTGGCGACCAATAAGGGGACCTGTCCAAAACAAACAGGGGATAGAGGAAAAATAAGAAAAATAATGAACTATGCCCCTGGTTTACTTACCCTACAGAATATGTTAGATTGCTCTCTCACAAACCTTTATTAATGCTTGCTCTACAAATTATTAATATTTTATTAATATTTGTCTAAATGAATGCTGTTTTACTCATAATTATGATTTTTATTTACTTACAAGATAATTCTAAACGAAATTTATTTCACATGGTGATTTCCTTCCTTATATAAACAATGCTTTTGAATTTATGCTATATTACGGTGTAAACAGGGAAACTCGAAAATACAAACAATAAACCAACTTGATTTAGTATTTAGCAAATATCCACACAGAGGAATAAAAACAACAAAACATTCTAAGAGCTATTCCATACCAAGCAATAAAAAGAAAACAGTATTTCAAATGGGACAGCTATATTCACCTATAGACACAGACACAGAGATATACAGACATATTTTTCTACTGAAACATAAAATATAAGAACTTGTAGACATAAAAATAATGGAATTTTATGCCAGTAAGTGCAGGATCAGGGTGTTGCGAATGAGGAATGAGTGTCACGTTTTCAGGAGCCAAAAACTTTAGCAAACTAGTCACAATTAGACAAACCTGTCTGCCTGTATCTGATGGTGCAGATGAACCCATCATGCATTAAATGTATTGTTTTAATAACCCCCGAAGATTCCTCGTAGGTGAAGGTGACTTGCGTGGTGTCATAGAGAATCTCGGAGAGCCGGGACTGTTTGGTGTACTTGTAGAGGACCCTGCGGCCCGTGCCGGGGTACAAGGTCTGCAGCAGCCGCCCATCCCTGCCGAGGTCCTGGATGAAGGCGGCGCCGCTGTCGGGAGGGGTGTAGATGTTGCGGTAGTAGCCGACGGACAGCATGGTCTGCAGGGCGTGCCGCACCATGCTGGGCATGGTCACCGACTGCAGCGACTCCGACTGGTCGTACTCGAAGATGTAGCGCCGCTGGCTGTGCAGCAGGAGCATCACGGACTGCAACCAAACAGCAATGGCACGGTAAGGGACGGATCAAGCACATGGGGATCCATCTAGTGAGTGCCTGAAGGTTATGGAAATGTTGCAACAACCACTCACTCTTGTAGTTTTACTGTCTGTACAATTCCAAGTGAAGCTTTCAGGAGACCTGGCCAGCAAGGTGGTACAAAACAGGAGGAGAATCATAATAAGTCTAGAGGTAAAGGCCTCCAAATTGGAAGGCAGATGTGGCTCTCAGTAGCAGTTCAGCCTCATGCTGACTTGCTATGTTGCTTTGAAATATTTAGGGCATACTCTCAGGAAGCAAAAACAGAGAGAACCTCTTCCTCACATACAGGCAGAGCATCTGCACTAGCAGATGTGTCTAGAGGAGCTGGAAAGGGGAAACTTTGTGCATGTACAAGGTGTTTAGCTTTTATTGGAATTCTGCTTATTTCCAGCACAGACCTACCCCTTTGCCTGTATATCTTCTTTTAAATACATACCACCCCAGAGTTCATAATATTTCCATGCTTACAGATGGATGAAAATATTCTGCAGATTCTTTGGTGTGACTACTTCTATTGTTCATTTTTAATGTTTAAAAATAATATAATTTCTATATGCGTGCCCTGTGTTGGTTAATTGTGGCTAGTTAATGAAATCTGGTTTGCTTATCTGGCAGATGAATGTGCAAGCACAGCAGGCTTTTTCTACTGATAATTAAAGTTTGGGTTCTGTATGCCTTCTCACCCACCATGTAAAGTCACAGTGTCACAGAGCACAAGCTGGCTAGTGAACAGTCACTGTTGAAACAAGGATAATGAAACCACAGAATGAAAATATATGGGGGAACTGTGTAGCCTTCCCCCAGCTCTAGCAAGTGTCTTGGCTGGACCAGAGCACTGCACATTCCTCGCCCTGTCTGAGTTGTGCTGGAGCACTGACACTGCCCAGCTCTTCGCCAACAGCTCAAACCTACCAGGCACAGAAGCAAATTTGTCAGGCTTCTACAGGATTGAGACATCATGCAAAGCAAAGTCTTACATGGAATGGTATGACTACTTTGTCATAGAGTATTGGGGAAAGAAAGCAGAAAACCAGGATTTTTTTCCCCTCTAAGCTCAAAAATCTTCTCTGGGAAGAAAACACCCTAAGATCAGCCCTGCAATGTGCTAAGTAACATTGGCCCTGAGCCACTTTTCTCTGACAAATAAACCAACTGCCCATTCAAAGGGCCAGAGATAGGCTTAGCCGTGGCCATCCTCTCCACACCCCCAGACCCCTGCCTGCCCAAGATGTGTCTCTTCCTGCCCTTGGCAAAAGACATCTGTCACCTGTACAGCAGCCAGAGAGCACCAACATATGCCACTCCAGGTCACCCTCTGCCAACTGGTGATGACAGACCTTCACACTGAGCATTTTCTGATCGCTTTATTGCTGCTCCACCAACCACTTCCAACATGCACCGTGTTTATTTTGTTTCCACTTTCACTCAAGAGTCTCCAGTCTGCAGTAAACCACTGGCTGAACTCTCTCCTAGCACTGCTGTGACGCCTCTCTCTATATACTGCTCCCGTGCCTGTTTTTAAGCTGTCTGCCATTGACAGAGTATGAATAACAAGATCAGAAACATCCCCAATATAACTTTAGTGCCCCTGTGTGCCATTTTTACAGCACTTTGTGGCTTTTTCACTTTTGTCCAGGATAGTAAAAAGATAGACAGTACAAGGGCTGGAGACTTAGTATCCTCTCAAGCCTATTACAGGATACATAAAGAGAAAAAAAAATTAATTCCCACTTCATCCTAATAATATTACAATAGATTTTTCAACTCTGCACAAATTGGGTTCTAATTGTTTTAAAGGATTTCAGAGGGCAGCTCATAAAACATCCAAAAAGCTGTCATTTTATTAAAGCAACCAGAGCCTGGTCAACCACATAATGATTGATGCCATGTGGTGTATCAAGACAAACAGCCAGTGGCAATTACTGGGAGCTCTGCTGGGAATAGACAAATGCTGAGCATCACCACTAGATGTCATTTCTGTCCAACAGACACACAGCCACTCATCTGTTTTGTCTGCCAGCTTTTGGAAGAGAGCTCAGAGTATTCAGGAGATTATGTAACAGCATTAACTAATTGAGGAAAGTGACCAAAACAAGAGGAATGGAATCTCATCACTTAGAATTATTTACAATGCTAATGTTGTAGCGCTTTTTAAAATCTTAATTATTTGAGCTAATTTTGTAAGGGGTAGAGATTTTTGAGGATGTACAATTAACTCATCAAGTGCTAAATAAGAAGAATTAAATAACTATGAATTGGAAGCGACCTATATAATTAATTTTTTTTTCATGCAAGGAATTATTTGGTCTTACAAGGCTTCAGACAACCTTTAGCAATCATTACATAATTAACACAATGAGTTATTGACTTTAATGGAGCCACAAAGTTATATTTCAATGTCTAATTTTGACAGTGAATTCATCTCTCTTTGGCACAAGGAACAACACTCATGAAAGTACATTAAATAGCTGGGAGACTATTGTCCATGGTGTGAATGACTTTCCATAATTTTAATGACAGTGACAGCATTACCCAAGCTGCTACTGAACCAGTAAGCTTTTGCCACTTGCTTCCACAAGATCAGGATTTGGCACTTTGTGTAGAATTCAAGAGTAACAGTGTTAACTTATATGATTGACTTTATGAGCTCATCATAAACTAAGAACAGACAAAGTGGTTTGGAAAGATAAGAAGCATACCAAAATTACAGTCCATTGGGTCCAAAGGAAAAAGTAAGAGATTCCTCCAAAAGGCTCATTGCCCAAATATTTGAAAGCTGCATGAAATGCCTGTTTACTTGTAATTTGCAAAAGAGCATACAGACAAAAAAAGCCCTGACAAATTTATCTGAAACAAACTTCTGAAGCTCCTGGGGTTTGCCAATCTTGTTAACACATGCAAGAACCACACTGCATGCAGACAAGGAGGAATCACATTTTTATGCATTTTCCAGTCTTGATCATTTTTTTTTTTCACTGGGTTAGGTTTAAGTTTTTTGAGGATCAACCTTAAATACATTCAAAATAAGTATGGCACAGTTTATCTTAAAAGTACACATTTGGAACTCCTTAATATACAAGTAACTTCAAAGTCACTGGATTTCCTGTGTGTAATACCTCCTAGCAACGTTACCTCTCCTGTGCCCCACCCTCCATAGTGGTTTACAGGTTCAGAGAAAATGTTCTGCTAACATTTGTATGTTTTTGCATATTTTGTATATTTGTATATTTTGTATATCTGTAGGTGCATTGGATAGTCCAAGATGTTGCTGTCTAAAAAACTTTGAATGTGAGTTCATGCTGAGTTCTGAAAGCTTTAAAAATACAGTTTGGCTTTCTGGTTTTGAAAGACAAGAACAAACAAAATGTTACTACAGATGAAGATGTTCCTCCTTGGTTTGTACAATATTCATCTCTACATTTTGTGACCATTACCTCCAGACACACATGGAACTTAAAATATTCAGGGAATTTAAATGTGAAGTCACTATAAAAGCAGAGCAATAACTCAGTTCATATTAATGTTTCCCCCCCAAATGGCCTGCATAAATACTGCAGTGAGCTTTCTCCTCACAGGATCAAACCCTTGTTAAAATGCAGCACTGAATAGGTAAGCTTGTGCTCATGGGCTCCTAATTTTGGCTTAAAAGAGCTGTGTTTGTAGGGAGAAAGAAGTTCTGCTTCAGGACTGCTATCTTGCTGAATGTTATCCAGAGTAGTAATGTGATTTTCAGCAGGTAGGGTGTCCTTTGTTCACTTGAACTTGGACTGAGACCAGAAAGTTGTTTTGACCTACCATTTAAACAAACCTGAGGTGCTGATAACTTTCTTCTGAGCTGAACTATGTCAGGTTTGAGCAGGTGACATGTAGGTCTGAGCATATCCAGAGACATTTATTTTTATCTAGTTACATAATTCTATGCACCTTCTCTTTTAAAAGTCTTAAATACATTTGCAAGAGGTAGCATTATAACATAGCACAAAATATAAGATAATAAAATAGTAAAGTAATTAATATAATAGATAATATAATAAAAAGGAATAGAATAGAATAGACCCAAATATTTTTTTATCTTGGCACAAACCCCACTTCTTAAATAATTTACCTTTTCTAGATATGTGTAACTCCATATTTTACCATCTGCCCATGTTCTGGAAATGATGTTCCCACTTGGATCATACTCCATTTTCTCAGTCCAGGTTCCTCTTTGGATATAGGTGACTAATCCAGAGTGTGAATAAGTGATATTGACCTCATTGTACTTGCTGATGGGGGACCATAAAATGGGGCGTCCTGTCTGGTCGTACATAATTCGAAGAGTGAATTTGCGGTGATCATCATAAATCTTTCCTGTTCTGGTTGCACGGTCGAAGTCAATGGAGAGCAGGTTTCTGTTGTGGGTCTGAACACAAATGTACAGTAAGGTGAGAACACAATGCATCTTAAGTACACCCAATGCAGACATGTCTGTGTCAGTCCTAGCTGAACTGAGCAATGGTTTAACATTGTGAGTTGGGCCTTGCTGAAGACAAAAAAATAGAAAAGATTCAGATGAGAAACGGAATGACAAAAAAAAAAAAATTGTTCCTTGCATTCAGTGTTATTTTATTTGGCATTACAGGATATGTCCATTGTTAAACTCTCACCTCTGCTCTCACCTTTTCCTGAATTTTACTTCTTTCTTCTCAGCTGTGGATGAACGTCTTGATTCCAACCAAAAATGAGTAGTTAAGCCCACAAACTAAGAAAGATCTACTGTCTCACATCCTCTCTTGAGCTGTGTTAACACTGACAGGTCAGCTGCTGCTCTGGGACAGCCCTCACAGCCCAGATCACATCCTGCTGCTGCAAAGGACAGAGCTGTGCTTGCAGCTCCTGCAGAGGCTGCTCACCAGTGTCCTCATGCTTCCTCACAAAACCACCCCAGTCTCAGACTCCTGAAAGCCAGCAGCAGCAGTGTTTGGTACCAGCCATATTCCTTGTTGCAGCTCTCACCACATCTGGGACCAGCAACTCGCTGTGTCTGACAAATGGACAGCAGCCCAATGCTCAATTTGAAATCAAGTTCAAAACTGAGTCAGATTCATGAAGACAAAATACATTTATCCAGTGCTATCATCATCTGCCTCCTTACATCATTCAGTCACTGGGCAATCTCTACTAAACACCATTTAAATCAGAGATATAATTTAGGGAACCATAAAATATTGTTCATTGACATGTCTTTTTCAGATCAATGCTTAATATGCTTGTTGCATTAATCTACCACATTTTATCTGATCACTCTGTTCCCATGAATAACTTCCTTACAGCACAGACAATGCCAGTGCAGGTGTCAGCACAGAGCGTGGCTCAGTGCTTGCTCCTCTCTGAGACCTGGAGGCACAGCCACCAAAGAAATGGTTAATAAACCCTGGTTAATAATTCAAGATGTGATTAGAATGAACATTTTTTTTTTCTTTCCTCTTTCTGTTTTTAGATACAAAATAATCTGAGAATCTAGAAAAAGCAGTCCATTTCTGGACTTTTATATACACATATGTCTAACTTTAATAGTGTTCATTTACAATAGCTGTAAAATAGCTATATACTCCTGTAGACTGCTGTAACTATTACAATTTATGCTCTAATGATAGTTAAGGAGTCAAAGTAAAATGTGATGCTCAGTTCAACAACACTTGCTTGTATACAGACTGATGGTTTAAGTCTAATATAATAAAATTTTTAGCAAACTTCTTAAAATTTCTGAGAACAAATCCTCTTGGTGGCAAATTAACTGAAAAGCAAGCAGGAGGTATATCCTATGTCATATTCATTTATGTTCTATGTACATGTTTAATGTTCTTATTGCTGTTACTATCGTTGTAGAATGCAGTCAGGAGACAGAAGAGCCTTGAATACAAATTTCTTCAATCTGAATTTCAGAGACTGTACAACAAGTAAGAACGAAAACCAGAGGCAGAATTAGCAGCAAAGTGGAAAGCAGCAGTAATTGAAAACTCACAGAGTTAAAAAAAGGTTAAAATACTTTCCTTAAATTGCACATTTTATGTCTCATTTGTTTACTTTCTTATATTAAAGTTAAGTTTAACACCCTTCTCAAAGCAAGACAGGATCATAAATGGGTAGGAGGACTCATCTCAATGTTGCTATTGAGAAGCTGATTTCAAATCCCAGTGGCTTTATGAAACAACTCCTCCAAGATACAGAAACCATAGTAAGGAGCCTCCTGAGAGTGGCTGGAGCCAGGGAAAACTGGTTTCTGAAAGCAATGTCAGGTCAGAATATCAGCTAATGAAAACAGGGAGAAAATTCAGCTGACTCCAATAATGTTAGAAGTGAATAAAAATTGTATATTCTATATTTTTAAAACATTTGTTAACTTTACTTCCATTTGTTTTTAGCTAGAAATTTTGCAGTGTAAGTATCACATAAACATGCACTTCTTTTGATTTAATTTCCAAGCATACCCTGTCCACCCTGCCTGATGTGTAAGTCAGATGAGATAATTGCATTCTTTCCTTGTCTGTGTTTTGATTTGAGCCAATGTAAACTCACAGACCCTGGCAGAGGACTTGGTCCCATCTTTAGAATTTGCTGTAAGACTGGTTAATAACGGGAGATCATTTGTTAAGTGCAATAATGAACATGGCTGTCAAAGCCTGTGTCTGCAGGACTTTTGAACCGAGGCCAGTGAGTTACTTCCATTGTTATTAAAAAAAAAAACAAACAAAAAAAAAAAAAAAAAAAACAAACCCCAAAAAACCCCACCAAAAATAAGTAAGACTGGCCAAGCATTCAATTTTCAATTTTGTAGACATTCAGTTATAAAATCTGGACTGCATCCAATGCCACGTTCCTCAAGTTATGCAAAAGTCAGGAGGGAGCAGAGCTGCATTCTAATGAGTGTATTACTATGCATCATGCTCATCAGATTTAACAGCAGTCTTTGCTTCATTTTTAGAAGTCAATTAAAATAGCAGTTCAATTGATAAAAAAGAAGTCTTGCTAGATTAAGATTGATGTTAAAATGCCTGATTGTACATAGATTTATTATTAATATAAAATGCATACATGCCCACAGACTGTTTTATATACGTTCAGGAAGCGCTGGGGCAAGCAGCTCTGCACTTAAAGGAAACTCGTGGTTAATTTGTTTCCCACGTTGATTTAGACCCTGAGATAAAGTTAGATGACTGTTCTAGCATTGCAGTTAATTTACTCACTTCTGCCCTATTTCCACAGCAGGGGATTCACACCATGCAGAAATCCAACTTTTTAAAACCCAGTGTTTCCAGCATTATACAGAACATGCTAACAGTGGCCTCTTTCCAAAACTGGAAGTAACACTAATAGAGTGACATGCTTTCAAGATGGTTGCTAATTGCTATTAAAATTAAAAAAGTTAGGACCAGGCAGAGAAGAAAAAGCTTTATTCTCTTTCTTCTCTTCAAGTAGGTCATCCTTTATCTCATCCCCAGCTACCTGCCTTCTAATTTATACCTTTTAGCAGTCAAAGCCGTTTGTTTCACTGATGGTATCAGGCTGATTTCTAAGTAACATCTTTATACCTCACTTCTATGCTTTTAATTTTTTTTTCTCAGAAAACTCTTCCATTGTGCTGTTTTTTTTTTTCTTTAACTGAGGGCTCCTGCAAGTCTGTTCATTTCCATTGAGAACTGCTCCAATCCCCAGAGCTTTTCTTTACATGTATTTTCAAAGTTCAGCGTATTTCTTTCTGCCCTATATTGCAAGCTTTCTAACACACTTCCTATTGTGCCAGGCATGGCATATTAAGTGTTTAAATAATTTCTTTTAAAAATATAACTCATTAAAAGTTTTCAGAAGGTCTGTCCAAAATCTCATCCAGTATAGGGACTTTCAATGATGCTATTTTTTTTCCCAGCAGTACTTAAGGATCTGTCCACAGTAAGTCCTAAATCCATTTCATTATTTGGTGTACTGTTTCAAACACACCATAGGATGGTACTTTTGTTCCTGCTGAGCTGCATTTCCTAGAATCACCAAGAAAAGAGCTGTCTCTGGGTAGATTCCTTTGCTGCACTGTTCCAGCTCCTTCCATCTCTACTGACTCTGCATTCCACTAGCATACCATGCAAAGATGAACTCCAGGATCCAGATATTTCTGCTATTCTCCAAAGTCCTTCATGGTATTAACAGCCTCAGTAGTACATCTGTCCTTTCTCCTGGGCCTATTTACATGGTGTCTCCTTTGTGCAGAATACAATTGGACTTGATGATCTTAGAGGTCTTTTGAAATACAAATGATTCTATGATTCTAACATTTCTCCTCCTTTCCACTTTAAAATTCTCATTTTAGAAGAACCTGCGCTGTCCCACCAAGTTCCCTCTAGCCTTGCCCTGACAGCTCTCAGAACAACAGTCCTGGAGCTCAGTACAGTCAAGGGAGTCAGTTCAGTCAGGATTGCAGGCAGCTGGCTTGTCCTTCTGAGCAGGCAGGGACAATTCCTAAGTCCTCTTGATCTTGGATAGGTATAAAAAGACACAGCTTACAGAAATAAGAATACAGCTGTGTTCTTTTTATACAGGCTCTACAAGAGCTGTGTTGCTAGTGCATACTTCTGGAAGGACAAAGAGGGAAGGACATCAGCATACCAAAATGGTTCTAATGCTTGTCTTTCACCTTCCACCCTCTCTCTGGATGAAGGTGAAGGGGGAGGAGGAGGAATACATGAGTAGTTTTATGCACCAATAGCCTATTCCAGAGGGAGGTCAATCAGCTGACCTCTGGATACCTCCAGTGTTGCAATATTTCAACAAACATCTTATGCCTCCAGCCAGAATGCATTTAATCCTGACCAGTTTGTGAATTAATTTTTTTTTTTTTTGCCAGGTAGTGTTAAGTATCACATAGAAAAAAGTGAAAATGAGTTAAAAGAAACTGCAATCAATTTCAACAACAGAAAATATAAACTGCCTAATGGAGAAACTGTGCAAGATGGAGTAGTTGTATTAAACAGAATTTAGATGAACAACTAGTCCCTGGCAATGTAAGCAGAATAGATGACTGACTACATCCTTTTTGTTTACCATCTTATTACATAAGATTCTTGTAGAAAAATGTGCCATACTGTTATTTAAGCACCAAGTCACACAGAAAGCCTCCAGCTGAGTAGGCAACATGAGCCAAAGAAGCCACAGTTTGATCCTGCCATCCTTAACATGTTTGTCACGGTGCTAAGTTCAGCTGCCTCCCTGGACAGGGCTATGAGGCCTCACTCTAATTTAGAGAGGAAGGAAGCAGCAAGTGGGCAAGAAGAACTGTAAGAAGCTTTTGCCCACTTGCAAGATCCTAAAAAGTAACTGTGACTGTCAAATCTGAACAATGTCCTTTCAAACAGGTGTTTCACATACAGTGCCCACTCTGGCCAGATCTTCCAAGTCTTGCATTTTTGAGCAGTTGAAAGGCAAACAGATGGTACACTTAAAAAAAATCTATAGTATCTCATAATCAAAATGAGACAGTTTTGATTTTTGTAGTTTTGACAACACAGAGATTTTAATAACCATCTCTGTATTTTCAGAGCTAACATGTACCTTCAGACATAATTCCTATCCAGAAAGGTTTTAGTCAATAACATGATATTTTTAAGGCCAAAATTCCCAGTTGTACTATTGGTACAGGTATTTTAAGTGGTATTCATCTGAAAACCAGAACTAATCTCATAAAAAACCTGTTTAGCAAAGCAGCAATCTCTTTGAGCCATGGTGTTATGTAATTAAATGCTAAATGTTGGCCATCTGTTATTGTACTCACAGGTAAAAATAAACCAAGAAGGCAAAGTTAAAGTAAGTCTTTCTTGGAGCCGTGGTGTAACCCAGCCAGAGGGAGTTGGGGGGTTTGAGAGCATGTGGCAGAGGGCAGAATTAATACAGAGCCTGTCTGGATACACAGGGAGGATACACTCTGAGTTTCAGGAAAGGCACTGGCCAGGACACCCAAAGTGTGTCCTGCAAGAGCCTCTGCCCTGGGCAGCAGCTGCCCCCCCTGAGCTCCCCCAGAAGAAAGAGGGTTGATAGATCTGAGAGAGGCAAAATGTGCCTCCAACTTTGCTGCTGTGCTGGAGTAACTACACATTGTCCTTTGCTCACAGCTTCTTCCAAAGCCATAATTAAGTTCTTAGTTGAAAAAGAAAAGGAAGAAAAAGTAATTATGTCTTGAGGTCAAGTCTCACAATCAAAATCAAACAGAGATCAAACATCCCTGAGACTGTTGGAGGAGTTTGGCTTTGAAATTCAAGGCTGGAGCTCACCATTGACACAAAATTTTCATTCTTACAAAGGATAACATTTCAACATGATTTTAGTTCAATGACTTTCAAAGTGAACACTTCACTTACACAGGAGGAAGCCTTACCCTTAGCCTTCTCTCAAATGTAGAGATATTGCCTTTGGTCTGCTCTCTCCTTTGCCTCCATTCAATGAGATTTGAGTTATGCTCTCCAGGAAGGGAGATATTGCACTTCCCCAAGGTGGGGCTGACAACCCCTGCTAGAATGTGAGGTTCCGTGTTGAGTGCGATTTCCATTCCACTGGCAAAGGTGACTCTCAGAGACCCGTCTGGGCTGACCCGGTAGATGTTCTGTGTGTTATCTGTCAAAAAACAACAAAAATCAGGGAACAGAGAGAAGTTCAGATCTCCAGATCTATAAACCAAATGTTAGGCACAACAGGGCTGAGTTTGTAACCCAGGGAGGTTACAGACAGCTGAACACCAACTGCACTGTGAGTTTTGCAAGCTGTAATCTCCAGGCCTTCCCAAGTCTGAAGAGTTTTTTATTCCATTTTGCCTGATTATTTCCATTGTGAAGGTTTCCTGCAGCAGGAATCAACAATTTTTGCTTTCAGCTTAAAAGTATGTAAAACCATAGGCTGAGATTTCACCACTGATACTGTGATGATAGCACGTTGCAGCTCCCAGCAGGACAATGTACTGCTTGAACAACTGCAAGAGTATCTGAGGTCAAACAAGAAAGCTGTTTTCCAAATATCTAGGATGACAGCCAGTCTCCCATTCTGTCCCTTTTCCCTGTGTCACTGTACACAAAGCTTTTTTTCTTCCCCATGGGCAGCAGGACCCTGGGGTTGAGGCACAGGGATGATCAGCCACAAGGCTGAAGCCTGGTGCAAACAGACTGATTGGGAAGTGACTGTTGGCAGAAAAATTAATGCATCAGCAGTGGTGAGCAGTGAGCAGCTCCAGAGGCTCAGGACTCTGCCACAGAGGGATGTTGAGGGAACTGAGGTGACCCAGCACAACCTCCCTTTCCTCCCCAAAACTACCAGAAGTATGTGGAGGGTCCAGAGCAGGTCTCCACTGAGAGGATATGAAAGCAACAGACACTGGAGCCACCTTCCCTTGCCTGGGCACTGTAATTCCTCCTTTGCAGGCACAGTTGTGTCACATTGTCTGGCATCTGCTCTGGCTGGGCTATGGCCAGCTGCCACAGGGAAGTCCAACATGAGCCTGAGTTTAGTGCTAACATACAAAAGTCTCACCCTTACAGCTAGACTGAACTCACTCCAACTAGGGAGTAAACAAAGCAACCTTTATTTTAAGATGCAGAAGCAACTGGTCCAGCTCTTGAGATGTGAATACATGGAAAACAGTAGGGTATGCTAGAAAATAAAGATACTGGATGTAAGGATACCACACCTGACTGGCTGTTCACAGGGTGCCTTGTGCTAGTTTCTCAGAGATATGTAAACATGTAAATTATATGAATTTATATGACATATATAATAATTAGAGCTGTTAATTTCTGGCACTGCCTGTTTGCAAGCATTTTCCTGAAACAGACTTTGATAATATACTAACTTAGAAGAGTTTCAGATTTAAGGACAGACAGATAAGGCAGCAGACAATGCAGAGAGCAGATGGAGTCACTTGGACAAAGTCTAACAAGTGATACAACAACATAATACTTTCTATTTATGCAGTGCTGTCTCTACCACATAATAGTAAAGAAGAATGAGTGGGTATCTTGTGAGGTGAGTTCTTCCTAGTTTTTTCTTATAGATCAAAACTTGAGAGAAAGAAAAGTTCTGTGATGTGCTCAGTTACAAAGCTTTTCTATAGCAGACCTGTAAAGAAATCAGGGAACTATTTCCCAGCACCTACTCTCTCAAAGCCTGAGCAATCCATTGTCAACAAAAAAACCCAACAAGGACAAAAGACTCCAGATGGATTAAACTATGTAAACCCAGAACTCTGGTGATGAATCTGCAAAATCTGGAGGAGGATACTCCAGTCTGGAGGACACATCCCATCTGAAAAGGCACTTCCATTAGGTAGAAAGCAATTCTGTTTTTTGAGATATATGATATTACGAGGGAAACACTATGGTGTCTACAGGGGTTGAGTCAATCTAACCCCCAAGGCAGCCACTAGCAGAGGTGGATCACATTTCCCCCTACCTACAAATGCTGTCACCAGGACACAGAAAAAATCCACAGTACTGGCCAAACAAGGCATTTCAGTGCTAAAGTGTCAGTGGAACCTGCCATTCTTCTAGGAAGTATTTCTTATAATAACAAAGCTTAGTGTACTATAGGTTAGTCTAAGTCCTCCAAATACTGAAGTAGAAAGTAGCATGTAAAGCCTGGAGACATCAGAGATTTCAATAACTAGATTTTATCCATGGGATTCTTCTGGGAGAAGAAGAATTCACTTGTTTCTTGGCTTGTTTCTAACTGGTAGCCCAGGAGAATTGTAGCTGTTTGAACTGAATCAAGGAAGAAACAAATGAACTAATTCTAATGTCTTTTTTTTGGCTAAGGGTTAAGAATGTGGTAATGTCTAGGGTTCAAAATGCAATGACTAGGGAAGAAATAACAGAAATGCTTTTATTACCTTGTTTTAAAGTATAAATTGTAGAGGTAGCTGAGAAGTTTGTGGCTGTGATCACATTCTCCCTGTTTGAAGTATCGAGTTCCACTCGTGTCAGTTTTTCAACATCGCTGTGGAAGCTGCTGACTTCCCCTGTCGGGAAGGTTGCATTGGTCAGGTGGCCGTCAGAGTCATACCTGCAAACACGATGTTAAAGAGCCATGAAAATACACCACTATTGTCATGTAGATACTCCTAAAAGCAGAAAAAATAGTGAAAAAAGTAGGAAGCATTGTCAACACTGTGCAGTAAGTAAAAAGGTAAGAATTGGTCCATTTAGTCACTCAAAACACATTCAGTACCTAATCTGAATTCCTGCTTGGAGTCTTTTCCATTGGTGCTGGATCGAATACAACTGGGAATACCATGAGATGCTACCTACACCACTCAGCCTCTGCCAGAGGTTTCTGTGCTGCTCACGGCTGGTTGGGGTTTCCCCCCATGGGCTGCGATGCAAGAACAAGGCCACTGGAGGTCACTCGGTGTTCAGGCATCCAACTCGCCCCTAAAAGCATTTTTGTACCCATAAGATTAAATAAAACCAATTCTTACCTTCTGCAACACTTAAAAGCTGCCTTTTGTCACAGATGTGTGAAGTACATAATATGAGAGGTGAATGTAAAAAGGGGACCTAAAGCATAACAATAGTGATAAAATTAGATTGAAATCTGCAGGAATTAAGTTGCCTATATGGGTTTTACTCTTGTGTTTTGTTTCCCATGGGCCTACTTAAATCAGCAGGAACTTCTCACCTAGAATCTAGAACACCAGATTTCAGTTCATCTAAACTTCATCAGTGCTAAAGAAATTCTTGTAGTTCAAGGTATTTGATTGCAAATCAGGCCATGTTACCAAAAAGTCAATAACTAATTCCAGAACTCTGGAACAGTGTTTCTAACGGGTCTTTTCAGTTCTACCAACATATTTCTCTTGTCTGATGTTTCACACAGAAACCAGCACAGAACATTGCTTGGTGCTCGATATCGCTTCATAATAATGTCTCATATCTTAAAAATCTTATTGATGCTGACATGTTTTTATTCACCTAAGACAACTCACTGATATTGCAGAATATTTGCATGAGCTAAAACAGCTCATGTTCATAAAACAGAAACTCATTTCTGCAGGTAGAACAGCATAATGAAGTTTTCATTGTCTCCTCTCATAGAGTGAACATGTCCTCAGCTGGTGTGTCAGCTGGCAGAACTGCACTGCCTCCAAAGGAGCTCTTCCAATTCACATCAGCAGAGATTTCTGGCTATGTCCTTCCCTTTAAGGTATTGGCATAATTTCTTTAGGATATTTGCCTTTAATTGGTCAGACAAAATCTATATGTCACAAGAAGTACTGGTGAAAAAAATCAGGATTTTTTTGTCTTCCTGCCAATATAAAAAAAGAAAAAATGAGCAGCTGTTCTTTTCCAATTGGACACTACAGAATGAACTAGTGACCATCTTTTGTATTTTTTGACAAGTAAGTTGAAATGAATCAAATGTTAAATTCAAAATAATCTCTCTCCTTTTCACCTCTCACTGCCCTTATATACACTGTGTGACTTATTTACATTTTCCCCTTATGCCAGTTCTGTGTAAGTTGACTGGGTGCCACAGGCAGCGATTAAAATTGACTCAGATCACTACTTTTCATCATTAGAAAACTCCATGAACATCAGGCAGTTATATTTCATTTACTGCTTGATCAAACAGATATGACAGCTTGGTAGGTTATTTGGATTTGCAACTATATCACAGAAAAATCCCCCAAAATTGCATTTTTAAGGTGCAAATACAGCTGGTTTATTGCAATGTACTGGTGCTCAAGACACAGGATTCATCTTCACTAAGGATCCAGTCTTGCTGCTGATAGTGCTGCTGCTGAGATACAAAACTCCCTGGGTAGCTGAAAATGGGATAAACTGTTCCTGGCTGGCTGGCCAGATAGGTGCTGACCTAAGCACATGCCAGATGTCTCTCACTGGTGTAGATGGTCCCACTGACTTCAAGGAGGACATGCAGAAGAGTGTCTCAGTATTGATTCCACAGCATGATCATCTAAAGGGGTTTTTTCCTTCCAGACTGCTCCAAGAAGCCTAACCCTCTGAGGACAGGTTCTGTCACCTTCCACATGATGAATAGCAGCACACTGGGACTCAGCTTCTGCAGAGCAATGTCCCACCCATGCTAATAGGGGTGGAATCATGACATATTTCTTAATGTTAATTTGGGGCTCAGTTATGCCACTGTTAATCATGTCAGTGACCATTTAATCATGCAAATAATTGCATTGATTTCAGTACTCACATGAGGAAGTGCTCACCAGTATTTGAAATGCACACATGGGGATATTGCTTCACAATCCATTTGCATTTCTATGTGTAGCACAGTTAAGAGTTATATCATTTCAAAGGGAAAGCGGACTAATTAATTTTTTCAGAGAGAGTTGTTTCTTGCAGGTGTTTTCTTGTCCTTGATTTAATAGAGGCCCAGTGCCTCCCCTCCCCTTTTACAGCTTTAATGACACAATATTAAAAGAAATCTAGCTGACTTAAAATTGTACATTAGCTATAATTGTATGCAAGAGCTCTTTCAGCACTTCAATTCCATCAGATTAGAGTAGATGGATGACAAGTACTTTTGTAGGTGGTTTTCTACCTCTTAATAATTTCCCTCTGTGAGTGAATCTGACATATAGGTAGATGTTCTGAAGAGGTCATTATCTTTGCTCATATTCCCAAGTATGTGTAATATGTGTTGTTAAACAAACTCATCCCTATTTCAGCGTGACAGTGCCATGGGTTGAACTACTGGATGTGAATGCACATCTAGCTTAAGCACAGAAGATGATTTAAAGCAATTTGAAAGTTGCACTTAGTTCTAATGCTACATTCACATAGTGCTCACAAGCAATTCATATATATATGTAAACCCTTCAAAAATCCAATTTTCAAACTGAAAATGGCTGTCAGTACAGAATGTGACCTCCCTGGAAAACAGTATCTGGGTAAAAGATAACTAAGGCCATCACAGCCCATGACCTATTCATGGCAGCAGGTGAGCAGCATCTCCTGAAAGCACAACTACTCAGCACAGAGGTGATTACAGCCCACTGCCCCTCTGACTGGAGCAGATCAGGTGACATTCTGTGTTTCAGTCATTGAGGAATTTGTAATGTATCATGAAAATCACTTAAGTTATTGGACTGAACATAAATATTAATGACATGACTTCATTTAATTGACATTGTTTAATTTTTTTTGTTGTTTTTGTAATGCTAAAGTTGTAATTCTGTTTATTTTGCCTGACTGATGTAGGCTGGCAGGAGTGTGTGGTTGTGTAAAGCCTGGACAACTCGAAGCATTGGTGAGGACAGTGTTACCCAGCCTGTAATTAAAGCTGGGAAAGTATGTAAAACTGTTTAATTTAGCAAAATTTCTTTGTGTTAATCATATACATCATATCAATCCTCCCAAGGCACAGGTATTTCTTCATGAAGGAATCTATACTACTTACAATGGGAGGAACTTGCAAGCAGGTAAAGCCCTTTAAAAGATCTTTCAACACTTGAGCCATACTTTAAAAAGAGGAACAAGCAATAGTTGTGTGGTTTATGCTCAATGTCATTGGGACAGAGTGAGAATGCCAGGACTGAAAGGCACATGACTAAAAATAATCTGCTCTCCCATGCTCTAACAATCAAGGTCCTGCAACAAAGCCTGGTGTTCAGCATTTTAACAGATATGACTTGGAGCTACTGTAAAGGGTCTTTGAAAGTGTCATTGGTCTGTGGCCTGGACTGATACCATCATCAAGTGGGGCTATAAATGGGTAATTCTCAGCACTGAAATTATTAAAAGGAAGCATTCATACATTTACAGTCAGTTCTGTTTATAAAAGGTGACTCTGATCAGTGTTTGAACAGCACCAGGGTAACAGCGAGCTTTGCGTTGTTGCAAGAGAGTTTAAATTTCCATCAATAGATGTTTGACAATGATAACTGAACCAGGAGGGTCCTGCAGGCTTTTGTTTTCCCATGTATTATTAAAAAAAGGCCCTCTCAAATGGCTTATACTTATGCCCACTCTATTAATTTAGTCTTTGGCAGAATAATACAGAACAGGATGAAGAAACATCCTCTTGAATAAAAAATCCCACATGCTAGGCAGCAGTTTTCTCCACTTTTATCTTACTTTCATTTGAAGAAACTGTAATTCTAAAAACCTGTAATGACAGGGACTCGACTACCTCTCCAGGTGACTCAGGCAGTAACTCGCTTCCTATTAAAAGTGTTTTTTGTTCCTATCTCACCTGGATGGTTTTCATTTTAGTTTTTCACCATGAACTCCTATGCTCCACAGAAAACAGGCACTATTATCCTCCCAAAAGACTCTGAACTAGGACTGCAATGTTAACATGATTTCCATCCAGCACTTGTTGCATCCTCAAACAGGGATTATGACAATTAATTACAAATAATGGGAAATCCTGATTTATCACAGCTCTTTATAAATCAAAAAATGAACTTTCTTGGGTTGTTCTTTCTCTGGGTCCAGATTGGGATGTTCTAAGTCCATCTTTAAGTGTCTTGTCTTGCTTTTTAGAAGTTCTCTCAATGGTCTTGCTTATGATACCTTTCTTACTCCCCCTTATATACAGCCTTTTGCTATTACATATCCTTTTGCTATTATTATATATCTTTCTCCCCTGCTGATAGAGACAAGCTCACTCTTGTCTTTGAATATTCCTTCCACTGAGATTTTCAATTCCCTCTGCAACACTCCCTTCTCTGATGAGTATGCTAATTTTCCCCTTTTTGCCTTCCTCAGGAATTTTGCAAATTCCTGATTCATATCACAACTTGCCTGTACCACTTAAGTTACAAAAAAAAAAATCTCTTATTTTAATTTAGAGAAACATATTCACAATAAGAAAGTGCAAATGAAGTATAATTTCAGGCAATTTCTGCTTTACTTAACAGGCACTGTGCACAGAGCTTTTACATATGACAGGTTTAGGCACCTAAGATATGGTAGTGCTTAATTTTAAAAGCTCGTGCAACAGCACTGCTGGTCCTGTCTCACACAGTGTTAGTAGCAGGGTGGCTTTTTAAATGACTAGAACTGTCTACAAAAGTTTCAGTGTTCATTTAAAATAGGGCTCCTAGCACCAGGCATTTAATGTTGTGGACTTACTCATACACAGTTGTCCATCCGTTTTCATCGCTCTTGGTTGCCAAAAGCCCCGTGTTTCCAGGATATGTCATCAGGGCCAGGTTGTAGCCTTGGGCATACACCCTTTTCAGAACCCCATTGCTGCTTATGGTGAGCCAGTAGACCTGGCCCCCTGGCACCACGACCCACAGGGGCAGCCCGCTCGTGTCCCTGCGGATGTGAACCGAGTTCCCGTTGCTGCTGGTGATGGTGCCAACATCCCCCTCCCCGCTGTAGGAGAAGTTGTAGATGTAGTCCCTGGTGATGAGGTTGAGCGTGTGCAGGTGGGTGCCGTTGATGGTGAACTGGTAGAGCTCCTGGTCGGCGGGCGAGGCGATCTCGTACAGGTTGGCGTCGCTGAGGTGAGCCTTGTTGCGGCTCACGGCGCGGATCCGCACGTTGCCCAGGTCTGCCACGTACAGCGTGTCATCGGGAGACACTGCTAGGGAAGAAGGTGCTTTCAGCTTTGCATCTTTGGCATATCCACCGTCACCTGGAGGAGAAATGGTAATTTTAGCAATCTCTGATGTCCTTGTTTAAGCTGATCCCCTAAGCCTGACATGCTGCTTCTCCTCAGTATCATTTACAGGTCAATAAAGCAATATCCTCTTCTGACTAATTAAATCCCTATTATCTTAGGTTGGTGCAATTCTAAATTAGTCTCTGTGAAGACAAACAGGAATATAAATTATCTAATTCACAGCATTTTTGCTGAGTCCCAAACCCTGCCGCTCAGGAAAACTCTAATGCAAAGCTGTGAAAGAAAAGACCATGATACCTGAAGCTTCATTCCCTATTTACTGCCTGTTGGCATGAAGTTAAAGTAGAATTGTAAATAAAACAGAAAGAAAATAAAACCCAGTAATTTGGCTAAAATGACACTGAAGGAAAGATTAGTTAAACTTATTAAAAACTCACCACTACAGGAAAAAACAAAATAAGAACAGTAGCCAAAAAGTGCCTTGAGAAACAATCTCTTTCAATATCTCTTGACAATTTACTTGGTTTGTATCATTTAAGGTTTCAGGAGGATTTTTGGATTATCATGGGCTGTATGTGTCTATCAAAATGAGTTTACATGAGCAGGATTTTCTGTAAGTAGCAAGAAAGCATATTAAACCTCACTCTTAGGGAAAACCACATTACTGTGTGTATTGCTCTCCTCCTGACTGAGACATGAAATTGCTGAAGTGTTTGATCATACATACCCTATGCTTCCTTGGAAATGGAAAAATCAGTGGATCTTTCTGCCAAGCTGACCCTGCCTTTCACCAGACTGGGCTGGCACAATCATTAGATTTGCCAGTTTTTTTCATTTTTCAGCACTGAGAGTAGTTTTCCTCAAAAGGAACTCTGTGCATGATTCTGTTTCTCAGTGGTCTCCTGCAGCCACCTGGCAATGCACAGGAGGCTTTGATTATCACTGCAACGCTGGGTCAGCAACCCACCTTCTCTGGAAGACTATTTGCATTTTTTCCTCTTGGTTCTTGACATACTTAGTGTTTTCTTGTCAGTAATTAACCTTTTAATTGAAATGAGAGGCTTAAGAATTATGATGACATTATTATGGAGTTGAACATGGCGGTTCTTAGAGATGACAAGATGGCAACATATTGCACGCCTCCGTATGGGAATGCTGCCCTTTGTACCATAATGTTTTTATGAAATAAAGTAGCCACACTTTGTTTTGGTACACGCAGGGGAGAGAGGCTGTGCTGCTGAGAATGTCCATCAGTGCACTACAGACCTGGCACTGGCTGCTCCAGTTTAAAACACACAAAGAAGAAGAAATTCTGCACAGTATAGGTCTGTACCCTTTTACTGATGGTGCAGTGTGACACAAGTGATGAGAAGGTGTAAGGTGGTGTTTTGCACTTGATATGAAACCTTTTCATACTCCTCTTGCTGAGAAGGGCTGCCTGATCCAGTAGCATTTAGGTACAATTTGGTACCATCTTCAACAGGGGCAAATGCAGCTGCCACATCAAGACAGACTTGGAACTAATTCTGAACAGTGTGTAATCTCTCAATCAAAAGAGAAAAAGCTAGGACCATCCTGAAGTTCCTCCAGTGGCAACAGAAGACTCCTACCTCCGAAGTCAATGGATTAATTTCACAAAGATCTGCTGATAAGGTTTTGGGCTTCCCAAGGAAGCTGAATCATTGCTTGTCTCTCCTTCCCCTTGTCACTTTGCTGATCTGCAGCTGTGTCAGAGGATCTCAACAGAGAACAGGAAATAACAATCATCTCCTTACCTGAAAAACAATCACAATTAGGATCAATCTTGCAGTCACAATCTGATGGGGCTCCAGCTATGACAGAAATTTCGCCGTTGGTTGTGACCTGCTGGATACGGTTGATTTTCCTTTCATCCGTCTCTGCGATGTAGAGGATCCCACTGTGGGACACGGCGATGGCCCGGGCTGACTCCAGGGTGGAATGGATGGCCACCTTGCTCACCAGGAAGTGGTCGATGCCGGGCACCTGGCAGTGAATGGGGCGCCCCGCAATAATCCGCACGCGCCTGTTCTCGGAGATCTGCAGGACAATGTTGTTGTCCAGGACGTACAGTGAATTGTCCAGAGGGTTCACTGTGAGGTCTGTTGGCCACTCTAACCGCACCTGGAAAAAATATTGAGGGGAAGGCAGGGAAAAAGAAGGAAAAAAGAGTGGTTAGGGCAGTGTGGCAGTTTTATTCAACCACCTCTGATCACATCATCAAGACACCTGGTGGATTCTCTCAGCACTGCTTCTCTAGTACCTTTAATTAGGTTTGGAACAAGTCTCAACAAGCATACTCTTTTCTGAGGTCCCACTCCAGTGTGGAACAAAATTTGATTTGAAAAGTAATTTAGCACCTTCTGAGAGGTATTTGCACAAGTCCATTAAAGCGGGAACTTTATTATACCTATGCAGTCATGCAAATAAAACACACACTTCATGTCATGCAACATCAGCCAGAAAATTTTCTAGGTCTGAATGTTATTGTTTCAAGGTTGCAGTCAATGCTGGCAGAGTGGAAAACAGTGAGAGGTTGTCAATGTCGTAGCACTTTAATTGCCTGTTAGCACAAAAGGAAAATGACATACTAGAAAAGTAGGACACATTTCCACTATTTATTTACTAAGCAAGAAATGTTAATAAGACCTATATGCCACAAGAAATATAAGCTTTTTAATGCTTTGTAACAAAATAATACACCTATATATCATACTTTGTATGATACAGTAGCCAAGCCTAATTATTTAAAATTATTTTGCTTTGTGAATTATTTTAGTCATGGATTAAGTAAATTTGTCATACTTTAAGGGTAGCTCTTTGCCTTTCTCCATGCAGGTGAGAGTGTTGACCAAACAAAGTTTCAAACCAAGCTGGAGGAAATAGCTGAAAAATTACCTCACTCATCTGATACCTGTTGCACTGTGATCTGGAGGAATTAAACATGCTTGAAATGACAACTGGGGCTGCCTGTCAACCTGAAAGGCAACCAGTACAGAGGCTGCTGATTGCAGCATGTGCTGGCCAGGGCTTCAAACTCCTTTTGCTGAGAAAGCTCAATGGGCAGCACAGGATTGCTGAACTGGGAAACAACAACAGAGCAGGCTGGTCCATCTCCTCAGCTCATGGCCAGTGGAGGATTTGAACTCCAGTTTGTCTCTGGAAAGGTCAGAAAACAACTGAGCCCCTGAGACTGCAAGAGATCACATTTCTGTCTGTCTCAGGATGCTTTACTTGTTATCCTTCATTAAGAGATGGCTGCTTTTATGTGAGTGGAATTTTTCTGGTGTAAATATTTCAATCATCAGAAGACAATAATTACCAGCCTGTATAAGATTTTATAGGCTTTACATGTCACAGAAGCTTTCACTATTTCACTTACTGATTTTGATGCTGGTTTTGCTCATTTTTTCACTGTGCTAATTAAAAGCACTATGAATGTGGAGACTGCTGATGCTAACACAATGCTCAGCACTGAGGAATACCATATGGTGGAGTGTGTGGCCATCGCTAGCCACCTGCTTGCCTGGGGTCAGCTCGGGAACCAGGCTCGAGGCCAAGTCTCTCCCTTTCTCAAGCAGCAGTATTTCCTGAATAATCTCATTTCCAGAAGTACTTTGCTGGTTTGGTAACTGATGTTTTAATAATGTGAGGGCACTGTGGCTGCCGTGTCTCATCCTGTGTGGTTACCACACAATTACGAAGGCTCATGGAGCAATCCAATTCCTCCTTGTGCCCAGTCCATTTGACCAGACAGCATCATAACTGGCATGAAGACTAATGCTGTTGGGCTCAAGATTTCTCCTGAACCAGGTGGTCGAGTCCTTCCAAATGATGATAAATGTGGTGAAACAGTTGGAAACACATTCCTCCCATAACAGTGCTGATTTCTGTGCATATGTGACTGCCTGAGTTCCAGCCACTGCTCTGAGGCTCATTTGCACACCACTCTTAGCTCTTGCTTCATCTGAGAGTTCACTGGGACACCAAATAAAACTCTTCAGTTAACAGAAAAATCTCTACAAGGCTTTCTCCAGGAAACTTGGAAAAAACCATATTTTCAGTGCACCTTTTAATGCAGAATAATTGATTGTTCTACCAAAGTAGATGGATTAGTTTTAATGGCAAACAGAGACCTTCAACTTTAAAGGTCTCCACAGATGGCACTGCTGTAAAAATAATCATTGATTAACTGTAACTAGACTATTCACAATTAAAAACCTGGGACAAAACAATCTATTTTACCGTAATGACCTGGCCTAGCACCTGCCATGCCTTGATAGCTGGTTTTCCTTTGTGGACTAGCTACACTGCCTTTGCCCAGCAAATAATGTGAATTCCTCCCACTGTGAAGGTATGTCTGGTGTCCTACAGATAAACAGGGACTGGTTTGGACCTAAACAACTTTTTCTCTGGTTTATTTGAGGCTGATTTGGTTTACTGAGATAGAAGAAACTCTTATGCAGCTGCACATTTCACTTGAAGCAACGTGCCTAAAGCTTAACAGCTGTTAACTGCAAGCATATTTGCTTTCGTCCTGCTCACATCTATAAAACTAGCTGCACTGAGGTAAAAATAAATAAAATTTTAGTTGGAAACATCCAAACAATTTTTGTTACTACACCAGAACTGCTGCCCAGCTCTCTGCTCTGCAAAGCTAACTGAAGGTTATTCCTACAGCTTCCCCTTCTGTAGTTTAAAGCAGTCATGGATATATCCATGGTTTAATCTTATCTGAAATATTAGAGGTAGCATACACCTCTCTGGAGATTGCAGCATTAAAACCAGCTGCTGTGCACTGCAAGCTTATGCCAGTGAAATTGGAGGGGAAAAAAGGTAAAATAGCCCAATTAAAATCAAACATGCACAATAACACAAATCACTGAGCATTCCTAATCTGAACAAGAATTTCACAGATTTAGAAAAAATCTGCACTGTTCTTGTCAGGATTAGCCTTCATGACATCTTGAACTGGTGTAAGATGGGACTGCTGCTGTCCCAGTCCATCCCTCCTCCCAGTGCAGTCCCCGGCAGCAAGGCCAGTTTCTGTGTTCCTACGGAGAGCAGGTTCAGGACAGTTTGCTGGTGAAAAACTAATCACCTAAATCAGCTTAAGCTGAAGTGTAACTGCACCCTCAGGTTCGCTGTTACCTTGAAAAGTCGCTGGTTGTTTACTTCTCGTTTAAGCAAGCTGCCCTCTGGCAGTTTCTGTGACCAAACCATCAGTTGTGTTCCTTCAAAGGCAATAAACATATTACAGAGAACCACCTCGATTTTCATTTAATACCACTGTGGCTACTAACGTTTTTCCAGACAAAACCTCAGAGTTAGAATATTAAATCAATTAATATACCTTTTATTTTGAAGCACTATTTCACAAGCCCCTGTAAAAAAGTCCTTTTCCATATATGTATATGTTTTTTCTAACTCAAAATCAGGCCAATTCCAAGCATATTTTTTCTTATAGTTAATGGGGATTTTTTTTTTCTTTTTTTTTTTGGTAGCAGTCACCAGAAATGGCATTGCTGATTATTCTATTATAAACAACCAGCTGGGGTTTGTTTACTCTTCACAGACCAAAATTTTCAGGTGACAATTCTGGTTTGGTTCATGGGAAACAGTATATGCAATGGAAATCATTGACAAAACAAGTGAACTCTTGAGCAATGAGACTTTTTGCATATAAGTATTAACATGCCAGCTTTTCTGGGAATTCAGCATTTAATTGTTAACCTAAAGATTCCAGCTATATCTAATAATCCATCTCTGGTTTGAGAAGTGCAAAATTAATGCCCACTGGTTTGGCTTTCTAATACATTTTTTCATGTCAAGTGCTCTGGAAAACATAAAGTGCACTAAGGTAGCTTCAGTTTAAATGAATTTTCACTGGGAGATCTCACCAAGGGCTGCAACACGGGCTGCAAGTGAATCTCTGCTCCAGCACCTGGAGCATCTCCTCCTCCTTCTTCATTGACCTGGGCATCAGCAGAGCTGTTCCTCTCACATATTCTCCCTCCTCTCTCTGGAGGAGGTTTACTTCTCCTTAGACACATTATCCCAGAGGTGTTACCACTACTGCTGATGCCTTGGCCAGTGTTGGGTCCATTTTGGTGCCAGCTGGCCTTGGATCCACTGGACATGGGGGCTTCTCACAGAAGCCACCTCTGAAGCCTCCCTGTTTACTAAAACCTTGCCATATAAACCCACTCCATTTTCCCACAGCAAAGCTTGACAACTAAAGAAATACTGTGAGTTTTTTTGCCCAGAGGCACTGCTAGGAGAGTCCACACTCATACACTTAACCATATGTGCCTGAAGATGTACACCCATCCACAGGTCAGTTTGTGCAGAACACTCTTGGGGTTATTAGCTGTCCACTGCTTAATGTTTGTGGCGAGCTTGTCTCTTTATGTCTTGGAATATCCTTAGACCATTCACAAACAGCCTGGATATCCCTCGACTGTGCAGCCCCACTTAAGCCAGTGTTTGTTGGCAGCTACCACCAGAAGCCGAATTTGAGAAGAGAAATAGAGCTCAAACCTCTTATGATGTTAAGTCATTTATTCCCTCTGTCCTGGGGGGGGACAGAGGACCCGACCTGGGCAGAGTCGGCAAGGTAAGAGGGCGGGGCTCCATCCTGCTGGTTTTATCACAGACAGGGGGAAAGGGGATCCCAGGGGCGGAGCTGGGACAAACAACCAACCAGATCAGAGCCCGGGGGGCTGGAACCTAAGGCAGACCTGACTCAGTCCCATGGCAGGGACCCGGCCCGGGGGGCCCAGGGGGATCCACCACAACAGAACACTGCTTCACTGTTGGTTTTGACCATATGGGTGAAACTTTCTGCACATTTTGCATGACATTTGATGGCTGTGCCATTTTTGGTACTGTTTTAAACAAATCATATGAAACAATTTATACCGTTCATATCAAAGTAAGACAAGTAAAGAGTGAAAAATTTATCCTTGCCTGCAAATGCCAGTTTCAAGAGCTTAACTGTTTAGTTGTGGGGGTAAATTTCACTGGGATGAGTTTCATTTATCATGGATTAAAAGAAGCTGCATAAATCCCTAGAAAGGCTTCACCATTGCTTTGATTTCTTGCCATGCATTGCTTGTTTATTTTGATGAAATTTCATGTAGTAGCATGAAATTTATGCCAACATTTTTCTGATAGTCCTGACTCATGGATTACTTCCTATCTGTGCTGTTCAGCTTCAAGCACTTCTGTTGATTCTACCTCTGCCTTTCTTCAGCTCTACGATATGCACTTGCAGACCTGCTCATAGCCTCTTCCATACTTCTCTTTTGCTGCTAACTTACTCATTTAATTTCCTCTTATTTATCTCAAGAGTCATAAAATATCCTGAGAGAAAAGGACCTGCATGCATCATCGAGTCCAACTCCTGACCTTGCACAGCACAGCCCCAAAAATCACACCATGTGCCTGAGGGCATTATCCAAACGTTCCTTGAAGTCTGTCAGGCTTGGTGCTATGAACACTTCCCTGTTCCAGGGCCTGACCACTGTCTGGCTGAAGAACCTTTTCCTAATATCCAACCTAAGCCTCACACAGCTTCATACCATTCCCAAGGGTCCTATTTATACTCACTCCAGATACTGTTTCCAGGCCAAACCATTTTACTCACCACAACATCCTTCTAAACAGCCTTTTCCCTGCCTAAACCCTTCTTTCTCCCTCCTTCTGGGAGAGAAATGGCTCCAAGGAGGGACTCACACAGGCAGGCCATTAGGAGTGCACCGATACTTTACAAGGCTGAAGGGGACTGGTTCTGCTTCCCTGAACTCTACAGGATGTCTCACTACATATATTTCTATTTTTTTCCTCTTGACAACCACGGATATTTTTTCATCATTTTCTGTCAGTTTGCTCTCACTCTGGGCTCTTCCTTTTGTTGACACTGACACTGTCAGCTCCCCTCATCAGCTTTGCTCCTTTCTTAATGGCACACAGAGACACAATTCAGTTCCTGTGGTTTAACACTGGGGAACCCTTCCCTATGCTGGGATTACAGCCTCATGCCATGCTGGAGGAGCCTTTGTTTCTCCTACTTCTGATGCTGCATAGTATGAAAACCAGAATTTTACAGTTCAGCTCTAGCAGTCCCTGCCCTAGACTTCACAAATGTTGCTTTCTGCACTCATTTATCCCCAGCAAAAAACCCCAAATAAATGAGTTTTACAGCCTAATGTAAAACTCTGAGCTGCTGTTTTCTACCCTGGGCTGGGAAAGCAGCTGTGGCACATTTACAGATGCAGCTCAGAGGTCTGAGGCCACCGGTTCTCCAGGATCTTGGCTCAGAGAGTCTCCCTGCCAACCTGCTTTTGCTTTCAATTATTTCCAGCTGATGAGGGACCCACTGCAGGAGCACGAAGGAAAGGCACCACTTTGACAGTTTTCACTGCTTGTCTTTGCTTCATTCACCACAAGACTTGCTGTGCTCTCATTTCCCAGCTCTCTTCTCGTTTCATAATTTCTTACTATTTTTTACTGCTTCACAGCTTCAAAGACCATATATGGTGTCAACTGAACTGATAGGAAAAGTTGATTTCTACAGGTTTTGAAATCATCTTTCTTTAACAACAGAGGGAATATTATCCAGCATCACATAAGCACACTGACTATGAAAATCAATGGGACTTAGATTGCTAAGCCATTTAAGTCTGTTTAAACATGGTACTCATGGTTTACACAGGCTATGAAAGAAACACTTTGTTAAGTGCCCAGAAGGAATTTATAAAGTATTTAGAGTAGACTGGTACCTCTGAGAGGAGGAATCTTAGACTCTTCAGTTCAAGTATCTCAAAATAGACCATGAATTTGAATCTAACCCAAACATTCCTCCAGGGCTGGAGTTGGAATAGATGTCCTCCAAACACACTGCTGCAGGTAATTTGCATAGCCAAAAGGAGGGAATGGGACCAGGTGGAAATCCAGCTAACAACAGGATTGGCTCCATTCTGCCTCACTTTGTAACTCACAGTTCCAGGTCCTGGGGCTTGTCAGAGGAGATGGCACAAAAGTGGGGTTGCATAAATCTTAAGTTTTGGCTTCATCTTTCCATTTTGGGCTCAGAAGTTCTGGATACAGAAAGCCAGTGTGCTGCCAAGGCAGATAAGGTGACAGGAGTATCTTGAAAAGCTTTAATTGAGACAGTTAATTAAGAGCTGTTTAAGAACAGTGAGGGGCTGGAGCTAGCATGTTCTGGTGTCTTTTGTTTCCAAGAAGTGCTGAGGTTCATAAAAGCATCTGGCCTGAAAACTGAGAGGATGAAAGGATACGTAAAATGAAATTTCCAAAACTGAAAAAGGCAAACCCCCTGCCTTTTAGCAACACCAACCACTGTGAATATATCACCCAAAAACTCAGACTCTGCCCTGAATTCTGAGTCAAACTCAAAATGAAAATTTAAATTAAATTCTTGAAATTAAAACTTCCCCCAGATTTGTGCCCAGGAAACTGCCTGTCTCTGCAGGATCTTGACCTGTGACAACAACTCTGTTCCTTAGGGCAGAGCTCCTTTAACTCCAGGGATGGGCAGAAAGTGGGACTGGGGGAAGAGAAGGATGAGGAGCTGCTGCCAAGAGGTTTCCAGTTGAGATGTGGGAGCTAACACTGCTCCTCAGCCAGATCCGGGCTGTGACACACCTTCCCACAAGGATCAGAACAAATGCCAGCTCCACAGCTTTCACAAGAAAATAGGAATTCACTTCAGTGGTTTAAGCTTTCCCTTAAGAGTTACATCATTAAACTCACAAATATGACTTCTGCAAGGGAAAGGAAATAGGATGGGAAAAATAGCTATCCTGCAATTCATATTTATGGCAGAGCATCTTCTATGGCAAATTCCTACAATGTTATGCAATCCAGTAGTAATAGCTTTTTAAAATCCATTGTAAGAGTGAACTAATTCTTGACTAAATTGTAGCAGAGAATTAAAGCAAAACAGCTACAGAAAAGTTTCAATATTATCTTTATTTATATATATTTTCATAGATATAAAAATGGTAGGCAGAAAAAGCAACAGAAGTAATTTGAGTCCTTACTTTTACAGAAATTAGCACCAAGATCAATTGTTATCACAAGAGGATTTTCTGCAACTGATCTTTCAACTGAGGAAAATGAAGGCAATTGAACTAGCTGTGGTGCTGCACAGAAAGCTAACACACTGCTGTAAGACCTCAAACAGCTAACAGAAAAAAATCAGGTACCTTGCATTTTGCAGAACAAACAAGACAACTGCATTCTGTGCAGCAACCCTTCTGTGTGAGCATTTATGTTGATTAAATACAAGAAAATGCACTGGAGAACGTTTGATTCTAATCTGAGACTGTAAGCAGGCACTCTGCTTTAAATTTCTGTCAGCTCAGGGCTTTGGTTACTGCTGTGCTGCATATTTGGATATGCACTGTCAGGCTGTGCCAGAACAGCTTACAAGGATAATGTTTAGGACTAATGTTTTGTTAAGCAGAATTCAAGAACTACCACTTGACTCAATAACATACCTCAAACCTGGGATGGATAAACTCGGACATAGAAGGAGAGGCATTAACTTTTCTTGCCTTCCAAAAAGGCTCTAGAAAAGAGATTTTAAAAGTGCACCTGAAATTTGGTCTGCAACAGGTTCCTAATCAGATCAATAAATAGTTTTTGATTTCAGCAGCTGAGCTCTAGATCTAGAAAGGCATAGAATGGTTCCAGGCCTAGAAAGGCTCCAAGGGCTCCACAGAAATGCTAGGCAGGTTCTAAGAAAAAGCTCTAAAAGCCTTCCAAACTATCCAAGGAGAAAGATCCACTGGCTCTCCAGCCATGCTCCAGAAGCCATGGATTCCCCTGCTCCAAAAGCAGCAGATCTAGAAAGGCCCCATACCTTAAAAAATCGTAGATGCCTTCAAAAAGACCCTTGATATCTCTAGAGAAGTCCGAAATATCTGGATCTCAGGCTTCTAGCAGCTTCTAGACCCAGAAAGCTAAAGGAATCTCTAGCAAATATTAGGTTAGAAATGTCCTTTTAAAACCTCTTCCTTATTCCTTCAAACCAAATACAAAAACAATGAAGCAAATAGCATAAATCCTTCTGGCTGTCTGAAAGCATACAAAAATAATTTCACAATAAAATTAGTTCCTTAGGGCTAGACTACTTATACAAGTTTAAACCATTTGAACTCTTCTGATTCCCTAAATTTTTGGCACACCTTTCATGAGCCACCCAACAGACATATTGCAGTTCATGGCAGCAATAGCAAAAATCTCCTATCAGAGATAGGAGTGGTTTTATAGTCACTGTTGATATGGACAAAGAATTTTAATTCTGAAGTGGCAAGAAAAAAGGAAGAAAAAATAAATACGTACGGATGGAGGACCTAAAGGGTTTTACATCATATCATGACTTTCTCTGGCTCTCACCAGAGACAAGTACATGCTGTTCAGTTTCCCACTTTGCTTTGAGCAGTTGATTGAATGGCCATTGAGTGATGTTCAGACATTTATGATTCCTGCAATGTGACCTACATTGCTAAACTTCATAAATTTATTCTCCAAGGCAGTGTATCATTTTGCATGCCATACTCATCCCAAAGGAAGCTATCAGCAAGAGATGAGGCCCAGTTTGTAAAAGCTGAATGTCCTTCAGACATTTTTCACTAATTTGTTTGTAAATGTGTTATTGTCAGAGTAACATACTCTATAAAATGGTGCTCTCTATCATTCTGTTTGCAGCTCTCTGTGACCTGAACCCCATAATGCACAGCTCTAAGCACACCCTCTGTGTGGCACACTACAAATAGGTCCAACCCATTTCTGTCTTGACATTTGCAATTTTTTTCCTCCACTGACACGGTGTCTTTTCATTATTTTTTCCCTTGGCATAACCAGTGGTAGAAAACATGCTGCAGCAAACAGTGTATCATGAAGAGGAGAAATCAGGCTTCCTTAGCTGTCACTGCCCAGGTTGCAGCTCCTGCCATAGTACTTGCTCTGACAAAACCAATGCAAAAATTTCTATCCCTGCAGTGTGTGACACCTCTGCAGGACAGACCACCTCTGGTACCTGCTGCCCTCAAACCTGCCCTGTACTCAAACTCCAGACTTGTGACAACCCATTTGGCTGTCGCTCCCCTGGCCCTCTCCCTAAAAAAAAAAAAAGCTGTGGAACATTTCCAAATGGCCAAACCAAAATCCAGAGTGCAATCTGGAAGGCTTGGAATAGAGGCAATAAAGACAGCTCCACATAGAGCTCAGTTATTATTGTTACTCACTTCATAACACAAAAAACCTGTTACACCTGTGGGAGGTCCTTTAGCCCACAAATATGTGAAGGGCTGCTTGGTGAGAGGAGGAAAGCAACATGCACACACTTCTAGTCCTGACAAATCTGAAAAACATGGCTAATGTAGGAGTTGCCTCCATCAAAATAGCTGTTTCCTAAATCACAGGCAAACCTTGAGAATGGATGTGGATGAACCACTGGATTAAAACAAAAGGAAGGGTATTGCCTGCTTGGCTTGGCTCTACATGTTCCTTTCAACACACACATTCTCTTCTCAGTAGACTGTCTTGGGCCTTGGAGTCCAGGGTGGCAGGGACCAGCTTTCACTGATTACTCATGGCAGCTCTGCAGTGCATGGAGAATCCACACACACCTATATGTATACAGACCTAGAGATATATGCATATCTAGGTAATAGATAAGGTATCACTATCTCCTTCATGCCTACATTTTGACCATTATGTCTCTGCAACAGATGAAGAAAGTCAGATGTAGTAACCAATATATCTCAACATACTGCAGCTCCCACCAGTCTGGCAAAGCTGCAGTGAATGTTTTCAGCAGTGCAATTCTACACAGTAGACAGGGCCTCTGCCAAAAATAACTGATCCACTTGACTTCATCATACTGAAACCATATTTAGGTAAGAGAGATAATCAAAGGCTACTTGCACATATGGAATAAAAGGTGAAACATTGAGAGAAGTTGGTTGCTCATGAAAGACTGACAGGAGAGACCAAAATAAGACAGGTTCTCATCTGGGAACCCATTCCCCAGACAGCTAAGAGAGGGTCAGGAATTTGTGGAGCTGGGCAGTGTGCCATGGGTGGTGGGTGAGCTGGAGGAAGTCTGGGGGTGGCAAGGCAGCTTGGATGAGCTGGAATTGGTGGGTGGTTATATGCAAGGGCTTTGTGTGTGTGCAGGCAGCATTTGGTGAGTGTGGAGGTTTCCTCTAGTTGGAAGGATGCACCTGAGAGCACCTGGAATCAGGGCTGAGCTGCTCCCTTCTCAGCCATCCAATTCTTAGAGAAGATTTTTCCTTCTTGCAATTGCTTATTAGAAATAAATCTGTGGAAAAAGAATTAAAACCTGTCTCTGTGTAGCAAGAAGGAAGAGGGAAGTCATGAGCAGAGGTCTCCACTTACCCATCAAGTGTCTAGCACTGCCTCAACAATCAAAGGAAAGGATGCAATCGCTGGAAGAGTTCATTAAAATGTACACAATCTTTTACTCAGTCATAATGGATTATTTATGGCAGATAATTGAAATAAATTGCTGTTTTGCAGGTGCCCAATAAAAACAGAATATTTAGTCTTTAAAGGAGAAATTGCAGTGTGACTTCATCGGATGCTATCTTGTATCTATGACTAATATTTCAAATTCAGTGATAGAATAATTTGATTGGAATATAAATTAACTCTGATGAAACCAGCCTGCTATCTGTTTAATATTCAAAAAATCAAATTATACACCTACAAGTTTGATTTATGAGCTCTCAGACTTTTTTTCACCTGAGGTCCTAATCCTGAGAGTCTTTTCTCTCAGCTCCTGTTGAAGAGCAGTTACTTAGCTGCTCCTCTACCCCAGGAAAAGATTACCTTCCCTTATACCAGAAGATCCTTTTTTTAAAAAGGCTTTCAACTCGGTTTTGCTTCAAAGTATGGATGCTAGTGACTGCTTGTTCCTGCATATGCTATTATGGCTGGAACGATTTTGTATAGACTTATGGTTTCCAAAGAGTAACAATTAATTGGAGGGATGCCTCATTTTTGAAAAGATTTGAAAATGCCTCAGTGAAGAACTATTCTGGTCTATTTTTCAGAAGCACATACTTTCTTGTGAGGTACAAGTTGCTCCTTGCTTCACACTCGCCTCTCACTACCCTTTCAATTAAGCTTGGTGAAGTCCTGGTTCCACTGAAGTCAGTGGCAAAACAGTTGCTGACTTTGCTGGGGCCATGACTTCTACTCTAGTTATCTTTTCTAGTACTCCAGCAAAGCCAGAGAAGAAAGAATATGAAATTAAGTAGTAGAGTATAAGAACCAGAGAACAAGACTTTATTTTGGAAAAAAAAATAAGAAGCTTTTGTGGGCTCCTTCATCTAGGAAGACCCAGAAAAAAATATAAAGTTCTTTTCTAAAAAAAGAAAAATTTCTGAAAGTCTTCTGTAAGGGAAGAATAAAAGAAAAGGGTCTGTAAATTGTTATTTCTGCTTTGTGTGCTTTTGTTCAGCAATTTTACAAATACATATAAGACGTGTTTCTGCAAATCACTGAAAAATGCAGTTCAGCAATTTGGAATATTTATGCTGCATTAATTACACACAGCTAGAATGTATCAGAAGACACATGGAGAGGACTAAAAGGAAAGGAAGAGCAGGAGTAGTTTTGCAATACTTTGCTACAGTGAAAAAGTTGTTCCTTTCTGATGGCACAATTAGAATATTATACATCTAGTTTTATAATATGCCTTTTGTTCTTTCTGCTTTTACAATAATGCAGTTTGTAATGTCGGGAATTAAGCAAAACATCTAAAGGAATAGTGTGTGTTCTGACCTGCAATACTTAATTAATCAGCCCCATGTAATCCTGCAGTTGCTCTGCAATATTCTATTATCAACCTGGCTTAAAAGTTCCTCAGCCTGGAATCAATTTGGTTTTGTGCTGGCAGCTCACTCCCCCTATTCTCACCTGGTCATCAGATCATATTTTGGTCTTCCACATTTTTCTTTCCTTCCTCCAAATGTAGCCAGTGGAAGTTCTGTTCAGGCTGTGCTTGCTCTGATGAGCAGTCCCTCACTGCTGCTTTCAAGTGAGGTCACCATGTCCTGGGAGCTTTTTGTTCTGCTCAAAGGGCTTCCACAATGCCACTGAAGCATATTGTGCCAGTGCAGATGCTGCTGGGGAGCGCCTGCAGCACTCGGGACTGCGGGAGCAATGCCAGCGTTTGCGTTTTTGAGATACAGAATACATTTTCAAGCAATTCTGCTCATCTTTACTCCTGCTTCCCAGCAGTCTGTCTCTCACTTCACTATTACAAATAGGTCATCAACAGCATCACTTATTGCCCTCTCCCCTCTCCTCCATCATTCAAAGCAGGCTGTCCAGGACATGACATTCCTGCCACGAATGGGTCGCCTTTAAACCCTGTTCTAGAAATCTGCCTTTTAATGTGACCTGCGCAAGTAAATTGCCTACGTAAGTAACACTGTCACATTTTTATAAGGGAGCAAAACATTTTGCAGTGTCACTGAAGTTTATGTGAGGCAACACAATATAGATGGTTCCCTCACGTGGAGAACTGCTGAACAAAGGCTGATGAAGTGCAAATGTCAAGAAAAAGTCTTCAAACCAGACCTTTCATTTTGGAACACAGCAGTGACAGTTATTAACACCATCAATCAGGTCGGAGCTATTGCTCTGGCACAGACTCATGCCTAGTGGGACTGACATAAGCACAAGAACAAGGCCATGGTTACAGGCGAAGAAAAAGCTCTTGGGACTCATTTTATGTTGACTTGCAAATGTTTGGTCTCTGTATTTGCAGTGACTGTGCTCAAGATTGGTTTAAACAGCTCCCAAATAATACCTGCAGCCACTCACACAGATATAAATGACTTGTGGTTTGGAGCAGTGGAAATTCAGCCCACATATTTCTCATGGGAGGAAAGAGACAGGATGAAATTGCAAGATGGTAGAAATATCTGTTAATTCTCTCCTCAGCTTTCACTGTAGCAATGGTGGCAGAACAGCAAAGCTTATCACTCAAGATGAGCTGTAGTGTTTTTACTTTCACACAAAAACTCCCACAACGTCAATATAACTTCCAAGAACACTGGATCTGATGAAGTCTGGTTTCCTAAGGACTTCTGTCTCATGGCTGACTGACTTGGGAGTTTAATAAGATCCAAGTGTGAAATGAAGTTTTCCTGTGAATGGGGCATTTACTACATCCTGAGTGGAATCTCTGGAGTTTAATAAAAGAAAGCTTATGCTGCAATATTTCCCTTTGAAAGGGGACTTTAGGTCTCTGTCCTCCAACTGGATTAATAATTTTTATGGAACATGTAGGAATTTAATTGCTGTGAAGGCAGGTGTTTCTCTAGAAATTTGTTTGAAATTGGGCCAATCTTTTAATTTACTGTGAGGAAAATACTGACTGACAGACAGACAGACACATACCCACACAAAGTGCTCTCGTTTGCTATCAATAACCAGGCTAAAAAATGTCAGTGTACACTAGGGATGTGCAAACATGAAGAGAGTGTGTACATGTGAGATAAAAAGCAATCCAGAGAGGCCTCTGGTCTAGACGAGGATCCAGCCCAAAGCCATCTGGCAGTGAAACAGAATGACAATCCCATCTCTTTTCTTTCTGTCTCCATCCCAGTCCCTTCCCCTAGCACCCCTGTTGTGGCTCATGACCATGTAGGTGTCTGCTGAGCTCCTGGCATCAAGAGTGAGTGTTGAGCATACACACACAGATAGATATTCACGTGCATAGCTCTAAAGAAACATTTTCTTTAGATTTTATCTTTCTATTAACTAATCCAAGAACATTGCGACTGAAGAACACAAATGATCTGTGCAGAGAAGAAAAGTCATCCAAGTTCTGTACAGGCTGAAACAGGACTGAGAATGCTGGTGTACCATATAAACACTTCAACTGAGTATCCCTTTCCTTCTAAATTCAGATTAACATCCCCCCAGTGAAGTACGAGATCAAAGTAATTAGTCAGAGCTTGGTCATTTATTTGCCACAACATAAAATCCTTTCAGCCCCAGCTGTCCTTCCCTCCCCTGGTTATGAATGTAGAATATGATGCTTAAGAAGGAGGTGGTGGTAAATAACAAACACATAATGATTACTAAGAATAGTACCATGAAAACTGATATTGGAATAAATGATTAAACCCTTTCATAATCAACTCATTTATTAAAGTAAATGCCTTAAAGTGAAAGCTTGTCATTTATGGTGGTGTTTGCAATGGACAGTTACTCTGTGTGTTTAGTCTAAAAGTACATTTTTGTACTTCAGTAAATTAAGAAATACTGATTTTGGGCAAGTTGTTGATTTTACTGTCAGAACAAATTTAGCTTTGAGAAATGATTTTATTAACCTATTTCATAAAGTCTCTCTAAAAACACAATTTGTGAGCAACCCACATTCTCTTGATTTAAATGCCATTTGTAACTTAGCCAAAAACTAATTTAAGTGGAGATGGGCCAAATTCATTTTTCATTTATGTTTATGCCATTCTGGAATAAACTCAGCAGTCTTGCAAGGATATACTCTTGTTTCTAAGTGAAAATGTCATTCCCTTGTTTTCACTGATATAATTCCAGATTAACATGCTTGACTTCAAGGGGATGTGATTATTTCTTAGGATTATCAGCAACAATTTTGGAAGAAGATGATTGAGCAAATTTGATACAGTCACTTTTCAGAACATGCATTCTCGGCATTTATTTCATGTCTGTGACTTACTGTGTATATGAAAAACCTCAAAGGTGTGGATTTTGTGACAAATTTCAATAAAGAGGCTTACTTAAACCTCCCCCCAAAAAATCCTCCAAAAAAGAAATGCTTCCAAAGGCTCTATGTTGCAGAGTGTCCACAATATGTTTTCACTTATCAGTGGAAAATTACACAGAAAATTATATAGTATTGCTATCCTCAGAAAATGAGACTGGCCACGTTTTAGGGACATGCTTATATGCCATAATTTATTATGGTGGGGTTTTTTTAATATTTACTGTTATGCATTCACCATTTAATTGAAGATTATCTCACTTTATGGGGTAAGACCAAACCTTAGTTTCCCAGAATGCTGACAAAATAAAAAAATTTTGAGAAATGTGCGGGAATATTTTCCTGTTGGTGCTGCAGCAGGGAAGCACCTGAAGTATTCATGGGAAAAAAAGTGTTTATTCCTGCTGCTAGGAAAAGGAGACCTTCCCCCAGATGAATGAAGAATGATTTTCCCTATGACACCTTTTTTCTTACCTATGACTTTGCTGACCCATCCTCCATGGCACTGGAATTATGTTGTAGGGTGAGGTAAATGAAACCTGTTTCTGTCAAGTAGCCAGCCTATGAAGAACTAGGATTTTAGGGCTATTTAAACCTACTTTACAATTTTAGCACATTTGATTTCAGTCAAAAATGTTTACTTTTAAAATTTAGTTTTAATTTAATAAATAAATAATTTTATTTCTATATTTACCAGACCCTCTGCTGAGACTTATTTGCTAACAGGTAGTTGCATGTTTTTGAAAGGAAATGAAAACTATTAAAACTCACTATTTGAGATATAGTGAGACATCTTCTCACTGAGCAAAATCAGCAAAAACTTGAACACAAATACACAGCACATATTACATTAGGCAAATAAAGCAATTATTTGTACAACCTGAGAGTGCAGATCCAGAAGGAGAAGGCAGGGAGCAGACGCTGCACTTGGCACCCTTCCCTGAACTCAGAGATACCTAATCTGGTTATGGGTGCCCCAGGCAGTTGTTAGAAGTATCCAAGAAGCAAGTAAATGTGCTCCAGGCAGCTGTGGGCTCCATGAAGCATTGCTCCTGCCAGCTGGTGGGCAGCAGTGGAGTGGGAATGCTGCTGGCTGTCAGCTCCTGCTTGGCACCTGCAGGACTGGCCAGCCTCAAGGAGAGGGGCCAGAGCAGGAGCCAAAGTGCCCAGAAGCTGTATAATCCTAAAATAATTACCAGGCTAATTTAAGATTGGGTTTAGCACAACTAAGTCAGTTGACCCTGCTCTGCTTTATATGAAATAATTACACATCAACTGGACCCGAGAGAATACAAAGGCCTGTCCTAGAACTGGGAACACGGAGGCTGAGGTTCCCCTCCCCACATTTGCAAACACAAAGGGTTCACTGAAACACTAAACACATGAAAGCACAAGAAGTTTCACCTCAACATGAGAAAGAAGTTCTTTATGTTGAGTGTGGCACACAGGGAGGTCGTGGAGTCTCCCCCTCTGGAGATGTTCAAACCCCCCTGGATGCATTCCTGTGTCACCTGCTCCAGGTGACCCTGCCTTGGCAGGGGGTTGGATTGGGTGATCTCCAGAGATCCCTTCAAACCGTAAGAATTCTGTGATTTGTTGACATGTGAAATGGAACACTTTTTCCTGTTCTGATTCTAGTAATAAAACCCCCAAGCGCTTCTGTGACAGCAGTATTAGATCCCTTCATTTGACCCTGTGAAATTTGGTAAGAACTACCCAAAACATTGATCCCATGTTCTTCAGGTATGTGAATGCAAGACCACAGTCATTTGCTATTACTCAAAATCTACTTAGAAAGAAGCAACAAGCTCGTACCATTGTTATGCATTGCATTATATTTTAGCTGTGATTTTCCAGTTGTGAAGGACAGAGGAAAGGGCAGGGAGAAGATGAAGTGAAAAATTAACCTGATCCTGGATATTAGCTTACAAAGTCCATAATAGCTTAGTAAGTCACTTGAATTCCTCAAGATTTTTTCAAGTACAGCTTCTCCCCTGTTTTGAAGCTGATTAATTCAATTATTTCTTGGCAAAGGCCAAGTCCTTCCTTGTGCTGTCTGTAATTGTGGCTCACTGACTAGTCAAAAGTACCATTTATGTTTCTCCATGAGTATCTGTATTTCTTTTTTAGCCTAAACTAGAGATGTGATAAGTTCTTTTATTCCTATTTTGTTTACCATGCTCTTGACATAAGAACTGAAAAGCATTTTGAGAAACTGAAATGCAATACCTTCACCACAATACTGCTGTGATGTAATTACTTACTGTAATGCTCCTCCATGACTTAGAACAGATTTAGATGTAAACAGAATATCTATTTTTTTTTCCATTTACTAGTTTAAGCAAATCAGTCTGAATGCTGGACTAAAGGAAAGCACTTTAGACTTCCAATTAACTTCTTAGAATATCCATCTCAGAGTAGCAAGCAATTTTCTAAAGTAGTTTGTATTCTTTACATAAGCCTCTCTGTATATTCACAGGCCATCTCCTGGGAAAAAAATCAAGCGTGGTTTTACATTTATATACCTTAAAATAATCATGTGAGTGGAAGAGCTACTCCACACTGTGCCATTCAGAATGATCTGACTCATGCAGCATATTTGATACACAATCTTGGTACAAGAAAGTAAGTGATCTGTCTCTACAATGTGTATAAAGTGACAACACGTAAAAAAGAGGTGCCTACCTGAGTGATGTCCATCCCAGAGTCACAGCTCAGTGGCTGGGTTGATGTGAGGCCATTTGAACCTATTATTGTTGTGATCACACCGTTCTCATCAATTTTCCGTATCATCGTACCATCAACGAAGTAAATAAATCCGTGCTTATCTACAGTGATACCTGGATGAAGGGGAAGGGTAAAAAAGAGTGTTAGTACTGGCATTATCTCAGCTAAAAAGTAGGAGCTTAAAATGTTTCCCCTCTTCTTACACTCCAAAAATCTGCTGATTTAAAACAGTATGACTCCTTTCCCCCCACCCATTACTATTTGCAGCTTATACAAACTGCACATGGAAAGTTCATACCCATCTATCAGACTGACTTTGACTTGAAGAAAAAGAGGGATGATGTGAGCATGACACAAAATGAAACAGTAGAGGCTTTGCTTGTAATGTAATTTTACATACATAGAACAAGACTCTTCAATAACTTCATGTCCATCACAAAATGGGCAAGATTAGCTTTTCTAAAAACTTATCTTACAGTTGATTTTTCTTCATTTTCATTTCCCTTTCTTCATTCTTATGCAGAGACAATTTTTAAACTGCTGTACTCTCTGAAGGATGAGCAAGGAAGAAGCATCCACAGAAGGCCAAAGAGACCTGTTCTGATAGGGGCTGTACATACAATTGTTGCAGACCAGGCTCTGCTCAGCAGGCAGAAGGACAAGCTGTGCTGCAGAATGTATCACAGTGCAGCTGCCCAAAATGATGGTCCTGCACTGGAACCAGGCTCATGACAGCTGTGGTCATCAGCAGGAGCTGGGGCAGTTCTCCCCTCCCAGATCTGCAACAGCTCCTGCAGCACTGCACTGCTCAGGAGGGATGGAACTCAAATGCCAGGGCTCTGAAAGGTCACAGTCATCTGTATTTCAGTGGGGAAACCGAGGAATGGAAGGTTTGCTGTCTCCCACCAGCAGCTTTGGGACAGCCATGCCACAACTCATGCCCAGCCTTGTTCTGCCCCAGTCTAACAGCTCCCCTGCAGTTCTTCCTGCATTCAATTTGAACTGTAAGATCTTATTTCCCTCAAATCCTGAAAATATAACTAGAAGAGCACTTCTATTCATGTTAGACTTGTGAAATCCTTTACACCAAAACTGCTCAATTTCTTGCTTTAAACTACTTCATAATTTCCCATTTAAAGTTGCATAACTTTGCAATTATAGCAGCTGCTGTGCACAACCAAGCTAATCTAATAATGAATTTACGTTCTGCTACACAGAAATGAAAGGCAGAGGACTTGAACAGATGGTTTGGACAGTGGCTTATACGGTTCTTGATTTTTGTCCCTTGCATTTAGCAGAACTGAAGGCTGCATGTACTCTAAGTTTACAAAACACTTGTCTGCAGGCCAGTTCAGGATCCTACACAGCAATTCCACACGTTACTAAAAAGAAAAATAGCCTCAAATTGAATTTCCTCAGCTTCCAACCCCATCTCTTTATATTTAAGGGCTTTTTTTTTTTAATATACAGGAGCAGTTACAGCTGGGGGAAAGGAAGATTAAGCAGTCTGGGGGGCAAAGACAGGACCAGGAAGGCCTGATACAGAACATGCATCTCACATGGGGCTGGGACAAGGGGGAAATGGTCTCCCCAGGCCCTAAATACATCTTTACCTGGCAGCTGGAAATGCCTGGGGATTGAGTTTGAGTTGCATACAAAACTGAGTATAATATGCTTTTCCTTGCAGTGTTAACACCTGGGGGCAGGCTCCCAAGACAAATTGCCCATGACTGCTTCTGAGGTGCCCCTTCACCACAGGTGATGTTCAAGCACCTTGCAAAGGTCTGAGGGTATGATCACAAAGTTCTCAGGGTATCATCACATAAAAGAATCCAAAATCCATAGCAGTTAACTTTAGTGTGTAACACTCCCTAGTGCATCCAGCTCTCACGTTATCAGCACAGTGCTGGGAGTTGAAACTAATTTAAATTGCCAATGCAAAGTATCCATCTGGCTGTGAACTGCTATTACAGGAGGGTATTCACCACCCTGTCACCTCCTCCATCCAGGACAAAAAGTGTGCATGGACTGCTAAGTGCCCAAGGTACAAGGCTAGACCACACCTCCTCATTATGTGAGATGGCTGAAGACTCTGCAGGACAGATGTCACCCGGGGAACTGAAATCATCTGGTGGGGGCTGGATGGGTCAGCTGGGGAAAACCGGGAGGTTATAAAAAGGAGCAGACAGTCTCAGTCAGAGCATGACTCCCTGCCAGCCTGCGAGCTCATAAATCGTGACTCCTTGGTACTGAGGATCTTCAGTCTTTAATTAGAAAGGAAATGTGCCTTTGGAAACTCCAGAATGACTGGCAAGCTCCTGGCTGTCATCTGCTTCTGAGAAGTCCAAACTCCAAAGGCTGCAGGTTTGAAGGTGAACTGAGCGAGTCTGAGAAGCAAAGAGGTTTGTTTTGGTGTTGGGGGTGATCTGTGTGTTCCAGTTTTGGCAAGGGATGGTGCCTCGTACCTCTGTCTCACTGCCACTGCATCACGTAGCGATATTAGATGGGACTGATTTGCTTTGCAGTGTGGGTCACAAGCTGAAATGGGAAACCTGATGTGGGTGGGAAGGGCAGCACATGTGCTGTGTCTAAGCCTGCCTTTGCAGAGGGGAGGAGCTGCACAGTAAGAGAAGAGCTTTGCTTCTCAGCTGGATCAGATCCACACCACAGATAACACAAGGCCAGGATCTGTCACTAGGGCAAGTGCATCTTCTGTTTTGCGCAATTTCCCTGAGAACAGATGGCTGTGTTGGCTGCAAACCATCCATTATATAAAAACCAAAGATTATGCTGCAATGAAATAAAGCTACTCAGCTGTGTTGTTGAATGGATTTCAAACACTGACTATGTAAGAAAACCAAGGATCTCTTAATGTTTCTAGCATTCGTGTTGCTCTCCAGCCACTGCAGAAAAGCAACCTGTCTGCAAGGGAAGGACATATGCCAGTGCAATGGCATAAACAAAGCCCATGTCTTCAAAATTTGCATTAAATTCCTGGTTCTTCCTAATAAGCCAGTTTCTTCAAGTACTAGTGTGTACAGATGTTCAACAATGACCTACTGCTTCCAGAGCTTATCACACTACAGTAAAACAACATGACTTTACCTATTTGAAAAAATTACTTATGCATATAAATCTTGTTGACAAACACCCTACATAAAGCATCCATTGGAAAACAATACAGATTTGTGGCTAAACTGTCCCAATTTATTCATTAGAGTTGGATTCATTAATGCTCCTGTCACATCTTACATGATGCTACATATAATCTGTACTCCAAGAGCTTATTTTTAATCCTTTTCTGACGTACAGTGTAATGCAGAATCAAATCACACACAGCACAGCAATTGTGCTTTAATCACTGAGGAACTGGGGGAGGAAAAATGCACATGCTGAGGGTAATGAATTGCACTTGAGTGCAAATGGGAACACTGCCCACCCCATGAGTGAGCAAGAAAGGTAATTTTTTTTTTTTCAGAGGGGATGTAGTTTGTTTTAGGCTCTCAGTCTGAGTCTGTTTTTCTTTTTTTAAGGAACTGTAGCACTAAATTTTATGCCCAACTGATGATGTCTTTGAGCACTAAAGGGACCTATGACCTATGGCACAAATGACAGACTTACCCTGCTTCTGTACAGGTTCCTCATTAAAAACTGATGCCTGGGTAAGGACAAAATAAATCTGGGCCAGGATTTAGTCCTGTAGTTTGACTCAGAGCTGAGTATCAATCTCACTGAGTGACATGCTTGTGCTGAAGGACTGGTTTTGGTCATATTTTAGTGGCTGGGAATGTCCTATATAGGGCTGAATTTTGTACCTGAATGTAAAACAGTAGTTTTTATGAAGATCTATCTCCAGTGGATTTACATGCAGACATTTTGGATCAATATTTATAGCATTCAGAGGTCTTTTAATCAATATCATTTGAATTCTGTTAACTAACAATAAAAATTAACTGCTGGTAATGCTGTCAAATGTGGCAACTAAGTATTATCACTAGAAAGACTACGCAGAAAATTTTCCTTTTTATAACTGTTTTATTCAATAAATAATAACTAGTAGAGGGGCTGGGTACACCCATGATAAACATAGAAGAATGACTATAATCTCTCCTGTTATTTGCTCTCCAGAGTGGTTTTGGTTAAAGGGTTATTTCTCTTGAAATCTCTGCCTTAGTGCATATATATACACCATTATAAATGCAAATAGCACTCAAAAAGCAAGCTGATTGTTTTTTGTGTAGTTATCATAGGTATAAATTCAAAATACATATGATCATTCAGTCTAGAAATTTCAGCAGTCATGGAGTTAAGCTTATAGTGCTAAAAATAGGGATTAAAAGTAATATAATAAATTCCTTATTAAGATATTTTCTTTTTTTTTTTTCATTTTCACCCCCTATCATATCCCACAGCTGCATTCTAAGGGAAATCCTTTTCAAATCTGTTAATAAAGAGCAGCTAGGACTGTTGCCCACTTCTAGAAATTCTACTTTACACTTTTTGCTCAGCTATAAACTTAAAAATGAGCATTCTATACTGAAAACTTCTAATTAAACTTCTGAAGAATTTTTAAGACAACATCTACAACTACTGGTGAGGACAGATAAAAGAGAACACCACCTTCTGCTGAAGAACAACTGTATTTAGAAGGAACTCGTGATTCTCATAAACTTTTAATAGGAAGAAGTGAATCAAATTGGTTAATTACCATTTTATGGTGTTAAAAGGGCAAATTACATGCCATCCATTTCTAAACTTCTAAATGTCTTCGGTGCTTTTAATTAAAGCTGCCATCTAGAAACTAAAGCAATTTTATGCAATTAGTTATTTATGAGTTACCATAATACACCATTCAAAATATGATTCAAGTGATTTGCAGTCTGTTGCCTTGTGATCTTTGTCATCTTTACTTCCTTACTGTCTCAGCATTAGCTGCAAAATATTCAGTAGTTATTTGTCAGTTGGAACATGACTTCAGTACTTGCACTTGAGTGTTGTTCTCTTTAGAGGCAGATCAGCAGGCTTGGAGCAAACAGCGATTTTAACTACAGACTGTGAATGAAAATGTTCAGCTTCTAGCCTGAGACGTGATGACTGGGGTCATCCTGCTGACATGGGTGAATAGAAAAGTGAATGATTTATGAATTCAGATGAATGCTGGATAAAATTTAGGAAAAAACTCTTGTCGAAAGAGTTTACAATGTTCTACAAGTTTCCCATACTTTGGAAATCATAGGTAGATAAGGCTAGTGAAGAGAAAAATAAGGAATAAATTTAAATGAATCAAAAATGGCATGAGGCTATTTTTTGCTGATTTTATGATGCATATATGATAATGATTCAAGGCTGCAAATCACTTTGGCTTGTCTATTTCTAACTTTATACATTGCAAATGAAAAATCTCACCCCATTCTATTTTTCTTTTTGAATTCTATGGAAATGTTAAAAAGGTCTTAGGAATTTACAGAATAGCAAAGATTGCTGGAAAAAAAGCATTAATCCTTCCCTTTGACAAAGGGGGTTTGTTGTCACAAATTCCTATATTAGGAATTTGGTGTGCATCCTACTGAAAGTAAAAGGACTCTTCTAGCTGAACAGGACCAGTCCTAAATGGGCTACTGCCATTTAACAAATGTAAAGGCTCAGTCTAAGCAGCTGTCACAACTTTATTTACTTTATAGTGGATTGCTGAGGATGAGGAGCAACAAGACTGCAGGATGCAAGCTACTGGAGTGAACACATCTTCAGAATCATGATTTTTTAAAAGTAGTATTTCCTTAGTAAAGTAATTGCAAGCAAACTAGATAAAACTGCACTGCAGAACTGATTTTTAAATTATGCTTTCATTTGCATTTCTATCTCATGGCCATTGGTCTGAGTGAAAAAGTTCTTTGCTACAGCTGTGGAAAAGGTATTTATGTGCATGGGATTTAGAACTTACTCTAGCCTTCTACATTTCCCTGGTACCTTCTTTGAGGTCACTGCATCTGTAGTGACTTCACTGCACTGCATCCAAGTAGTCTGTACTCAGTGTGCACTTGAATTTCTCCAGGGACTGACAGACAGTGTGTGCATCTGTCTTCTAGTTCTAGATGTTGGTCTGGGCCCAGGAGTCAAAAAGCAGACATTGCAGGGCCTTAAACGTTTCAATCTTTAGATTTAGTTCTTGGGCTTCCAAAAGGTGTAAATCACTTCTGATGTTTATGGTGGTGTCACTGGAGGGACCTACTGTTTTCACAGCAGTTGTGTAGCCTGCATTTCCAGCAGAGCTGTCCTGTGTCAATGCTGGGCACAGACACAGGGTAATGGAAATTGGGTGTTAATCAGACACTTTTCTTACTCTGCTGCCTGGGAGACACTGGAGCTCAGCAAAAATACGGTAACTTGATTGCCTCAAACTTTCACTGCCTCTGTCAATTATGCTTAGAAAGTCAAATCTATTTACAGGTCTAAAGCCCACTGATTTCAGAAGGGCAGGGGAGGTAAGTGTTTAATGGTGTTGATTCAGGCATTGGCTTTGCAGGGCTAAGTACAAGTCCTAGCTATTTCCACTCATTTTAGTGCTTCTTACTGCTCCAACACCCGATGACTAATCTAGTTAAAATCAGATCCCCAAGTGCCTTATCATAAATACTAATCAGATTGTTTAAAAGACAGTGCTGGTGACTAGATGTGCCATAAATGATTTTTATAAAAAAAATCTGCAAACCCACCAAAGAGAATTCCCCACCCCAAAATTAAAATCTGTTACTTAGTAAAGTTCAAGTGATTGGAATTCAGTCAATGATTAATATCTTGTGTAGTTACTTCTTCATTTTCAATATCTTTTTGTGTAATAAATGTGTTCAGCTTGTCACAGATCTTATTTTATGTCCCCACCTTGTATCATTTCACATTCTGCTTAAGTACTTGGTCATCTATTACATGACTCATTAGTCTGAGATCTCTACAGAATTAAAGAAAGTTGCAGTAAAAATAATATATTGAAGTTCAAATTTCAACTACATCAGCCATGCATGTTTAAAAGCATCTTTCAAAGTCAGCTCAACATACAGTAGCACAAGATTAATGTTCACTAGGCCCCATCTCTAGCCCTTTGCAGAGAATCGGGAACAGACTGAACAAGGCTACATGTGTTTGCTACCTGTACAATGAAAGTTGTGGAAAGATGAAATCAGAATTGATTAGTGTCACTTCATGATACTTTCCTGTCTGGAATTTAATTCCTGGTCACTAGGCAAAGGCAGTCTTGCCAAACAAAGATAATGACAAATAAACATTGATGTAAGACTTAAATAAATTAAATAATTAAATAACAATCTAGGACTCTCCTCAAACCTTCCTGCATGCTCAATGAAGTAGAAAAGTAGGTATGAGTTCAGAAAAGTTAAAGCAATATTCAAAGCAACTTTCATCCAGAAAAGGAAGAAAGAGAATTTGAATTTCCACCTATTAACATAGCTTTGAGGATGTTACCAAGCAGGATTGAGATTCACAAGTGTTACACAGTAGGTATTTCTTATCAATTCTGTAAGTGAATAAACAGAATCCTCTAGATAGCCCTAGTTCAGTTACAAGCTGGTAGCAAAAATTAGTCTAACTTTTGAGATATAACTAACCAAAGATCACACAACCACTAAATTGAGTACTTTTTCACATACTATCTTTCTATCAAGTAAGGGAGAAATTTATTTTTCATTTATAATGGGAAAAAGGGATACTCATGACAAAAATATGAAGGCAAGTTAAGTAAAAAAAGCTAGTAATATTCTTGTATCAGCTTAAAAAATAAATACAAATTATTCATTGAATGATGCAAGTGATTGTATTTAATCACAACTTGGCAGTTACTCTGTCTTTGTCTGTTGTTGCACTGTAAAAATCTCAGAGGTATGAAACTAGGAACAATTCATTTATTTCTGTGCTCAAATGCTATATAACACTGTGTCTGTGTGTCCAAGGATTTTTAAACATGGTTAAGAAGTTTTTGTCAAAATTTCCTGCCTCCTAGAGAAAACAGTTTTCTTTATACTGTTTGAATGTTATTTCAATAGAAATATGACATCTTCTGACTTGACAAGTATTTCAAGAACAAGCAAAATAAGTGATCCAAAAGAAACTCTAAAACTGTATTAAAGTTTGGGAGACATCTCTGTTTCTTAATAAAGATCTGTTGGTACCAGGCAAATACTCCCTTCTCCTTTCCAAGGTTATTCATCCTCTCACAGTTTAGGGGAAAACAAGGACCTGTACCTGCTAGGCTGTTAGGATGCTACACTGATCACACCCCTGGTGACCACAAACTGATGCTGCCTTTTGTTAAGCCCTGTACAAAAAGGGCACGTGGCAGTCCAGACTTCCTCGAGATTAAAATAAAAACGTGACAAATCTGATCATTTCAAACTGATGTTATGTAGAGGAGATGCATAAATCTAAACCATCTGAGAGTCATTGCCTGAATTTGCCAATAGCAGAGTCACTGTCTGCTGACAATTTATTTTTAATAATTGCTGGCTGCTCAGAACTCCTGACTCTTGTTTTTATCCCTCTTAATTTCTTTATGACTAGAACCTTCTGTTAAGGAAGTAAGGAGGGGTATATTTAAAGTAAAAAGCATATCACAACATTTTCATCAACATATTTCCCCACTAAAAATAAGATGGAACAACTGTATTGTAATTGGATATAATCAATTGTAATCAGAAATAAAACACTGATCACTTTCAGAGTCACACTTTCCTGCTAAAAGATCTGAAAACCTTTATTTTCTACTATTTTTAGAAGTGATCCATTACATTAATTAATGCATGAAGATTAACATTTATCTGTACTTACCTCACACTTACCTTCTATCATTAAAGACATGCTAAAGTCACTCTATAATTACAATGTGTCTCTTGCTAAACCTTAAACCAAGATTATTTGCTTGTCTTAGAGGCATTTCTGCCTGGATATACATTCTAATTTCCTACTGATGTACAGCCTTCCTTTATTAGCTCACGAAAAGTAATCAAATCCCTTCCTTTGAGCCAGCTGTGAGCAGGCATGGGGGAAGCACAGCACAGCTCAGCCCACGCAGGGCTCTGCCTTGGGAGCTGCTGAGTACCCTTTGTTCCAGGGATTTCAGTGGGAGCTGAGGGTGATCAGCTGCTCTAGAGCACCAAATCCAGAGACTTTATCGCTGTTCTAATGTACACTGCAAGGGGATTAATTGTGGCTTTGGTGGGGATTCAAGGCTTCACATGCATTTTGCCTGTGACAATACTGGATGTACTCTGACAGGGAGGATGCAGCAAAATACTTATTTCATGTACAGCAGGGGAGAGGCTCATCTTTTACAAAGTGAGTTAATAAGAAAGGACAAACTAGAGTTCCAAATACATTTGATTTTGCTGGCTGATTTGAACAGCCCTGACTTACTGTGTATGAGTAAGCTCTGTTAACATTACAAGACTCACCTGACGCATAAAATCTAAAATATGGACTTTGAAACCATGTAATTTGCTCAAGAGTTACATATAATTAAATGTTTCCACCTTGCAATTGAAAGGTAATGAAATAGGAGGGCTGTCATACAGGGAAGAGTACAGAGGATTCAAGCTGGAGCCTGCTGCCCATGCTGGTCCCTCATAAAGGACTGGTTGTACTGGGGACATGAGTAAGCCTCATGAAGGGATTTGGCTTAATAGATGGTTAAATCATTGCCACAGATACATTTTTGATCCAGCTGCATCTGAGTTCCCTAATAATGGAAGGAAATGACATGACCAACACAAAGTACCCCAGATATGGTCTCTTCTTACCTCTTGGGCTGTTGAGAGAGGCCTCGGATGCCTTTCCACCATCCCCACAGTGACTCTGGTCAAAAGGAAGGCACTGGTCACCTGTTCCTGCCACCACGTCTGCATTTTTGGCCAGATCCTTTGTTTCAGTGAGAGACTTTGCTTTGTAGACTTTTCTGGTGTTGGTATCTGATAAGTAAAGGGATTCTGACACTGGATCAACAGCCAAGTAATATTTATGTGCAGGACTTGTACTAAAACAGAAGAGAAGAGCATCAAAGTCAACTTGTTTTTTCTTTTACGTCTCTGTGTCAGCATGACAATTGTATTCTACTTATCTGAAGACATTAGCTCAGTGATCTGAAGACAACAGAAGCATAAGTGAGAGCAGATCAAAACACCACCAACTGTCCTGCTACAGAGCCTGACCAGTGAGTTATGGGTCAGTGAGCTGGGGCAGAGACAGGTACTGGGGGAGTTGGTCTGTACCAAAACACTCAGGATAAAGCCAACTGGAGTGACTTCAGCTTAATTATAATTATTATTATCAAAAGCAAGGTAATTTTTTTATATCTGATACTGCCTAGTACTCTTGGCACTGAAAACAAATCTATGAGTTGCAGCAAAGTGAATCACAGACTGTTCTGCACGGGCACAAATACCCACTCTTGGTTATTTTTATCAGTTTCTAAACCTTAGGAAATATGAAGGTGTGAAATATGGTGCCTTAATTCATGCCAACTCTTATTGTCAGGAGCAAGGCAGAAGGCCAAGTACTGTCAGTGCAACTAGGCATGAATTAATGCACCATAATTCATGCACTGTCACTGCCTTATTGAGATTATAAAATGTTATTTAAAAAAATATTTACATATGTTAATTAAATGGTGGGGATCATAAATTCTAATCTGAAAACTGGGCTGCATCTTATTATCCAGTAAGACTTTGAATTTCTTTTTTTGGTGCAAAGTTGATTTCCAGTTTGAAGACATTTTTTAAGCACATGGCACACCATGCTAGTGTCCTGAGCCTGCTGAGCCTGCAGTGGAGCCTAACTAAAAATCCAGATAGAGATCCTTTAGTCACACAGTAAGTTACTGAAATGGTGGAAGAGAGGCACAGGCTGAAAGTTTAGGTGCTAAGAGAGTATTTTTAACAACTACCATGTTCCTGTAAGGGGGATGAGAAGATTTCTAACAAATGGCTGGGTTCTACATGCCTAGTTAGAGTAAAAAGATTGTAAAAAATTCCCCCCTCTTATTGATTTTTAAGAGATATTTTATTAATATTAGTACAATTAACTAACACTTATGATTGCAGCAATGAAGTTGTGAAGCGAGTTCTTCCTCTCACCTTGGCCAGTTCTGTTTGTGGTGGGTTTGAAAATGCTCAGTGATATTCCCAGAGCTGGGAATGTGAGGGCAGTGGTATGATGAAAGATGAGTAAGAGGATGAGCTAAAAGCAATTAATGCCAAAGTATCACCACAATAAAATTTTGTTTGTTGAAAATATCAAGAACCATTTTTGTTTTCTGGACTGAGGTCAGGAGTGACTGACCAGCCAAATGATGACTTTAAATAAAACATTTCTACGAAAAAAGTTGCAAGGAGAATTCTAGATTTTAAATAAACATGTTGTTCAGGATGCAGAAATTGCAGAGAACCAGGGGTCACTCTCTACTCTCCTTGTAGACACATTTTCTGTCATCCTTGCCGTTACATTTAATAGACCAGCTGTTAGAAAACTCTTCATGTTTATGCTTAAAGCCTTGCATACTAAAATGCTTAAAGAGTACTAGTAAAAAATGGAACACAATCAAAAAAATCATGTTCTTTTTGCAGAAGATTGTAATCAGACATAAATCTGAGTTGATTTAAATTAGCTTTTTGAAAACTGTATGAAGTAGACCAGGATTTAAAATGAATCTTTTTAGTACTATTCTGTACTAAATTTTTCTCTATATCTTTCTCAAAGTTTAGATTCCATTTTTACCAGTTAAATCGCTTTGCTATATCTTATTAAAATTATGATGACAAGAAAAACAAATGGGATAAGCTGTTTGTAAACAGTCAAAAATAACATCAGTGATGTTTTTGCTTAGTGGCTGCCAAACTCTTCCTTTTCACACAGTATTTTCTTTTTACCTTGCAAAAAGAACTCTTCCCCCCCCGCTCTTTCAGAGGCCAGAAGTTGTGTAGAGGATTTTGAAGCCTTTTTGTTCCTGGGCTGTCAGGAGCCGTCTTTTACCTGCTGCTTCCACATGTTTCTTTGAGCATTCTAGAAATTTCCACCATGACTATGACCTTCCACACCTCAAGAGAATGGCACACAGTGGGATTGTCGAGTAGTTCCCTATCATCTCAAAGACTACATTAACTTCAAGTGATTTCCTCCCATTTTCTACAAAATTCACTTGGACAGAACAGTGACAGAGACAATTATTACTGTAATTAATAGGGCTGAGGTACTTGAATATCGTCATAACTTGATTTAATTATGGTTGAAGCTCATCTCAATACTAGTGAACAGGTATTAAAAAATACTTTACAAAAGAAACCTCTAAAGGTAAAAGCTGATTTATGTTCTGAAAGCATTAGAGAAAAATTTAGTTTACAAAGAAACTGGTCAGTTTAAAGCAAGTGGAAACAACCCTTAAAAAATGGAAACTTCCACTTACCAACTAGGAATTATTCTTCCTTTTTAAGTTTTAATTGTAAAATATATGAGATGTGACATAATCTGGTAAATAATTTATAGTATTCAATAGCAGTCCTGTGGCTAAAATGAGCAATTCCAACCAATACTCTCACGCTGTAAACACAGTTCAGTCCACATTCTGCTCCCTACTATGCCATGAAGTTACTGTCTTATATTGTACTAGTGCTGGTTTATTTATCTCATTTAAGTACTGGAACGTTAAGAAGTTTATTTCTAAGGAGACAGGGTGCCTTGCTGTCTCTTTCTAGCATGCAACATCACTTCTGCAGCTGGATTGTTGGAACCAACTCCCTCGCCATCTGTCGCAGAAACCGAATGTGCAACGTTCATTCCTTTAAAGAAATCCCTACATTGCAATGCTAAAATGCCAGCTGGAAGGGGGGAAAGCCACTTGCTTTGTCTTTAGCTGGAGCAGCAAGGACTGAGCTGTGACATAGCATCCTCAGTTCTGGGCTCTGCCATGCACACTCTGTAACTGGCAGATTTTAAAGCTTGTGCTATCCTAGAAACTCTAAAGCACAGTCCATTAAAGTATAGTGTGTTTCTGCAGCCTTTTAAACTATTTTTTTTGTAGCTAAAGCTCCAGTTTCCTTGAATGGCTATATCTGTGATCAGTCAAACACTATGTGAAATGGGTATGACAGCTATGAAATACACTCTCAGTGTTCCAGTTTAAACCTCTCCATCTCTTCTTGGTGATCAGCAAACTGATTTTTAGAGGAAGACTTTGCTCCTTCGGTGGGAGCAAATCAAATCTTCATACTATAAACAAAGGTGAATTTGATTAACATTTGTATTTATTAACATTTATATTTATTAAATTCAGAGTGTTTATATCCAGACTTCTAACAGGACTTTTGAAAGACTGTCTCCTCGAACGTTGTTCACATACCAGTTATTACGTTTTACTTACCTGTGTCTTGTGTCTCTATTCCTGGAAAGACAGATTGGTTCAGGTTTAAAAAGAAAGAAAAAGACAAGAAATGTTAGGCCTTGACAGAACTGTGTTCTTTGCCCGACTCCTCACAGAGCTGTATCCCACCAACAAAACACTGTTTATCCTCTTACGTGGTATTTCTTTCTTTCAAACCATTTCCTTTGTACTGCTCACACATTACCAAGTTAATTCTGAACAATCAGCACACACAATCATCACCAGCAATTTTGGCTAGGTGGATGTAAAGTAAGAGAAATTTCATATATTAATGTCCAAAATCTTCCCTGCCCTTCCCCTGTGTCCCTCAAAGGGAATGTAAAGCTGGGGTGATTACAGGTGAGTTGCTAAGGGCAGCACAAGCTCAGCCTCTGGCAGGTCTGTGATGCCAGGCTTGCTCCTGTCTGCTGTCCTGGGTTGCAATGTAAAATGTACCCAAAAGTCTGTATTCTGTCACCATCTTCATAAACTGTTAAAACTGGTGGGACAGTGTTTCCCCACCTCCCTCATGACTCATCCCTGATAAGCTCATGAGGCTATCTTCTGTTAATGGGCCAGCTGTTGACACCAGGTGGGGCAGAGTCCTTTATCTCTCCTATACTATCTCCTGTTAATGGGCCATCACCTCATGACTGATAAGACTATATCACCCATTGTGAGATGCTCCGCCCAGAGGGAGGAACCAAGCCTTCCAGCCTGGATATAAGGGGAGATTTTGAACACCACAGGCAGCCTTTCCACTGGATTCTCAGAGGAAGACCAGACCCTTCTACATCGCCACTGGACCTTCAGAGGAAGACGAGACCTCCTCTACAGAGCCACTGCTTCAACGGAACCATCACTTCAGGAGGACTGCAGCCACCATTTAAATTGCACTGCTGCTAACCCCCTGACTGTCAGGGGGTCAGGTTTGTACTCTGACTCTGTCAGTGGGTTGTGGGGTTTTTTTTTGTACTATTACATTTATTTTATTTCTTTCTTATTAAATTGTATTTCTGACTTGAAGTCCCTCACTAGTTTGCTTTAAAACCAGTACATCTGCTTACACTGAGCCACATCCTCTGCTGCCTGAGCAACAGTGTAACTGTAGTAATTGTAAACATGGTCAGTCTATGGCCCAGTGCTGTGACTTCACATGATACTCTGCATGTTTGCTGTGGAATTATGCAGTTTTCTTCAAAAACATGCATCATGGTATATTTTAACTTTTGGATAAAATGTATGAAAAACCTCACAAGAAGAAAAATCAGCTTTATGAATTCTTCATTTTGCAGAAACTCATTATGCAAGACTTGTTCTAAAGGCCACTTAAAACATCCTATTTAACTGATGACTAAAATTAAGTTTTCTGGTAAGTAAGTTTGATAGTTGATGACACACATGGCCACAAAGCAACTACAGGTGGCTATTTCTTCAAGTCCCAAGGGATAAAAGCACACCCTAGTTTTCACAGGCATATCACAGCCAGAATTATGCACACTAATCAGAGAAAGTAAATCATTTTTTTACCTTAATTCTAATATGCCAATTGAATTTCCAGAGGGAAAGATCCGTCTGACATAATTGAAGTCCCCAATGTAGACACTTCCATCAGGCCCAGAAGCCAGTGCAACTGGGGCAAAGAGTTTGCTGTTGAGGGCAAGTCCATTGCAGTTGGAGCAAGAGACACTTCTCTGGTGTCCATTGCCCATCACAGTGGAGATGACTGGAGGCTGCTGGGAAATGAACATATTTTCCCCATTTCCTTTGTGCAAAATTCCTAAAGGGAGGGAAGAAAACAGAGACAAAATAAGCTGAATGTATGGCATTTAAACTAGTCTGCAGTTTTGGATTATGATATCCTCTAGACAGCCAGATTACCAAAATAGCAACAAATATTTGATATTTTAAAGACTATCACAGGGTTCCACTAATCCTTTCCAATTTTGTTCATCCCAAGCTTTGCTGTCACCATTTTGTTCAGTAGTGGCTAGTGACTATTTTAAAGCCAACATCATGAGGAGAACTCATGGTTGGTTAATGCTCTAACAAATTGACTGCTAATTGCAGTGCTATCTGATTTCTTGGGGATTACTGCTTTAATATTCATTTTATTCATAAATTTTTATTAGGTAGCAGAGGAATTTCTTAGGCAGTTTGAATATTTAATTAAAGGAGATTAATAGCAGGACTACTATGCATTTTTCACAAAAGAGCACCGAGTGGCAGTACAAAATCGATATTCAGATTTAACTGCAAGTCTTTCATGGTATATGAAAATGGTGCCAAGTGCAGCTAAGCCAAGTTAAGAGTCAAGGAGCAGTTGTGAGGCACAAGTGAATGTCTGCCCAGCAATAATATACTATGTTCTGCCATAAAGGCTAAAACATCTTCCCAGTGTGTTCTAGCACTGCTCTGCAGCATACATTGTTGAAAGTCTTCCCAATTTCCAGGTTAGTGATACCAGAACTAGTACAAAGATGTATTTTCTCAAGGTGAGAGCTATAGTGTTTAAGTAACAACATGGTAATATATTCAAGAAGACATGTTGTCGCAAGAATTTGGCTATTGCTGAACAGAAGATAGGTACTCTTTTAGATCCTAGTCCAAAATTTCTTATTTCCCTTGAAAAGCCCAGTTCTTCATCAGAAAATTGGCACTATTAAAGGAACAAACACAAAGGAATTTACTTTCTGGAGGACTCATCCTGGGAAATGAGAATATTCTAGACACTGCAGGAAGTACATGCTGAGACATGTCTGAGTTTTCCCAAAGTACAACAAATGTATTTATGTATTGTCTCTACCAACTTTTGTTTAAACAATTTTTGGTGACTTTCAGGTAAATGTGAAGCTAAAATTCACCTTGGAAATTACTGAATGTTACCACAGCTATTTTGAAGAGAATTATATTTTTAAAAAATTATTTATGAACAATAGAGGACAGAATGAATAGATTTGTTTGAATGATAGCTTTAAAAAAAGCATCCTGGAAATATGCCAGTAAAATAAATGGCAATATTTTCTCTTATGCAGTGGATAAAAATACTATGAAATGAAGGTACTGTCCTTTGTCTGAAATTACAATGTTAAGGTAATCTTTCAACATCCTCTTACAAATGCCAGTAAATAATTAGGGCTCTGGAGAATATGTTTTACTGTCAATAAATGTAAGTGTGTGCTTAATATCAGGCTTTCAAGCTGCTGCTTTAATTTTGGTTGATGCTGTGCTGCACTGGGGTTGAAATTACCTTAAAGCATAAAGTCTCTCTAAAACTACTCCTCCTTGCCCCAGATAAATAAAAATTGAATCAATGCACTTGCTCATCAGAAGAAAAATTATTTCAGATAACACCCTGAAAAATCAGTTAATACCACATTCATTTGTATTCATGAGATACAGGTGTCTTTAAAAGACCTCTGTGCAGGAACCAATATTTATGGTATCTGTTCTCTTCTTGATTATGAGAAAGGCCCTGATGATCTTCCAAACTGACAAAAACCTTTGTACCAGAAAACACTAAACTCTAATCATGTCACAAATTAGAAGTGATCAAACCTCCAAACCTGTGGGGAAAAAAAGGTGGGAAAAGAGCAGTGGAGTATAGCTGAGAACAGGATGTGATCCTTTGTTAACCTAACAGCCACAGAGATGCAAAACTGCATACATTTGAAAAACTTGAGTTTCCACTGACAGCCACATTGGAACAATATTTGTTATTTCACATCAATTCTGCTGGAATCAGGAATCTTTTTTTTCCCTTTCTTTTTGTAAATCCTTACATCTGGCAGTAGAACACAGTTTGCACTGGCTAAGGTTTCTGCATGTCAATACATGTACCTCCACAGCTTACTATGACTTGCCAGTCTGTAAAATTGCATCTATTTCTTTTTTACTCAGTTTATTTTGTAACTTCTCTAAAATGAGCAGCCTTCATGGGGAGGGAAAGAAGAATATCTACCCTGGCTCTGAGCAGGAATGTTGTGCACAGTAGCAGACCTGCTGGGAGACCAGGCTTAGTGGCTGAAATCAGATATAAGCTCTTCAGGACTAGTAAATCAAGCAAAGTGCTTCTAGTATTAGTTTGAAAATAAAATTGCAATTTGCAGTACATAATGTTGTATTTCAATGCTGTTTCTGTAGTTAATCCAGTGGCAGTGTTTCAAAATCATGAAAGTTTCATCCTTTTAAAAAGAGTAGCTCTTCATACATACAGAGGAGATGCTTTAATTAAAAGTGAAAAATCTTAAAATATTCATGTTCAAGAAGGCTACTCAATACTTTTCATATCAGTCATGGTGGCACGGAGATAAGTCTAAAATACATGACTGGTTTGAATCATATTCTTGTCCTTATCTAAAGCCCATTTTATATATCTGAAAAGGAAGTGCAGTTCACTTGTTTCTAGGTAAGACTTGTCACTGTTATCCTTTCTGTTACCACAGTTCATTATTTGGTTTTGTTGCTTTAATATGAACCAACAGGCTGCTCTGGTAGGTGTGAAGCAGCTTCGTTCTCTCTGCCCTCAGCTGCTTTTCCAGTTCCTGTACACGAGGCAGCTGTGGGTGCTCAAAGCCTGTAATATCCTGAGGAACCTCTGACACAGCCCCGAGCTTTGCTGCCTCCCTGGAGATGCTCTGACATGCAAACTGCAAACAGAAAAGACCCTGGATTTCAAGTCAGATGTGCTTATTCCCTCCTCCCCCTCCCCTCCAGTGTCCTGTGCAAGTGATGGGTAAAGATGTTTGGCAGCTTTCCCTGACTTCAGCCTCGATCTGTGCCCAGCACAGTGGGAACATGCAAGGCAGAGGAGCAGGGGTAGAAGCTGCACATTCCCCACCCGTGTAGTGGGCACAGCCCAGCTGACTTGAGGGGAGGTGGCTTGAGGCTGACAGGTCAGAGCCCTCTGCCTTTCTCAGCCACACAGCTGAGATGGGGGGGACAGAAAGCAATTTGTCACCACATACCTTGTGCTCATGAGAGCAATGGCTCAGCCCTGCTTGGATTATAATTGTATACTTTACAAAATCTCAGAACATGTTAGTGCCTATGGGGTGAATTGTAGTAGTAACCACTGCAGTTATCAGATAGTCATATAAATTGGAGTTACTGCCAGCAATTTAGTCTTGAAATTAAACTATGCAAGTGGTAAATTGGCACTAAGGAGCAGACTATGGGACTCACAGTTGGGGGCTCAGCTGACTGAGGTCAGATTTCTCTTTGTGTTAAATGTCAATAGCTGGCATTTAAAAGAGACAATCTATACAAACCAATAAGACAGGGAATGAAAGAACTGCTGTTTAAAATGTCAAACTATTTTAAATCAAAACAGAAATCCAGATAATTTACAAACTAAATCTGACCTTTTGTATTTGGAATATTTATACTGTAGCTGTGCTTTCAGCAACAGAACTTGTAAAACTTGGGAGCCATACATCTGTGCATAAATCTTCATCAACAGAAGTTTGCAGATAGAAATAGATTTTATTGGACTGACTCTCAGCTGGAGCAAATTGAGAGAACTTTACTGAATACAATACTCTGCTGATTTGTAAGTGCTAAAATCTGACCTCAAGTTTCTCTTCTCCTGGACAACGAGATATCTGTCTAATGGCAAAACCCTATATAGTTACCATAATTTATCCACAAGTATTGTTTTAATAATTTGGTCCCACTAGTTCCCAATCACAGATGTTCATGGAGGAAAAGAAACCTGGTATGAAATAAAAGCAATGGGAAAAAATATTCAAGCCTCTGTGCTTGAAGAATCTCTCTGCAGGGTTAACGTTATGACACCAAAAGCATTTACAGGTTTTTCACTAATGCTTTGATATGTGTTGGATTGCTTGTACTGAGGAGTGACTTACTGTGCTGCTCCACAGAGTGGGCAGCCACAAAAGCTGCTGCAGACTGGACTGGCAGGATTTGGAAGTGTTGGTCTGTGATCAAGCAAGGTTTGTCTGCCTGGGGCTGTGCTGCTATGAACTGATGGCAGTCATAGGGTGAATTAGGGGTGTAGACACTTCACTGAGAATATAACACACTACAGACTGACCTGAAATGTGGCACTTCTATACCAGCTGTGTGAGAATGAACCCAAATTAGTTTGCCCTTTTCCCATCTGAACAACCACAATGTGTTAGCAATTGTAAGAGTCAGTGATATTAATGTCTAAACCCTGGGAGCCAGAACATTAAAAATATCCTTTCAGATGGCATTTACAGTTCAGCTCTCAATAAATGAGGGTGCACATTCAAAGAGGATTACACATTAGGAAGTGTAACACTTAAAATCTGAACAATTAATTCCTTTAAAATTTGTACTCTCCTTCTGCATGGGCAGTTAATAAAGGAGGGACTTACCACTTTGTGGATTTAATACATGGTGTTTGTTTATAGACCAGCCACCCAGATTTGAAGCATCCATTTCAAAGCCTTGAAGGATTACTGTTCTCTTCTCCCACAGAATAAAATCAGGACATGTTTCATATTCATATCCCACCGACACTGGAAACAAATAATTAAAGATCTCTCAGTCTGTCTTTTTCGCTGTGAACTGCTAGGCAGTTTTTCATTTCAGTTTTTGATATTCATCTGTCAAGTAATGATGCCACTAATTTTCCTCTGCCTGACTGCTATTGTTGAACGGTATTTTTTTGAAAAAAGGGTTTTAAGAGATTAGTATGTTATTACAGCCATAGTTACTACTGCTTCAAAGCAGAAAATTGTCTGTGGTATCAGTTGTGGATTTCATAAGATTATAAACCTCCTCCAATGACTCCTGACTTGATTGTTTATTGCATTTCTGCTAATTACCTGAAAACCATCTTAAATAGAAAAGAATCCATGCTAAAACAAATTGGTTTTAATTTGTTTGCTGACTGTAAAAATTATAGTTAGGCAGAAATGGATTGACAAGCTAAACATTTATAGAATTACACATTTATCTTAACAGGCTTGCACATTACCAAAATACCTGATGAAAAATCTTGAATTACCCTAAGGATGGTGGGTCTTGGGGAACTCAAACTGATTTAAACCCTTTCCCTTTAGTGCTTCCGTAAAACAAAACAAAAATTCAAAATTTTTGATATCTCTAATATACCTACCTTTCAAAAAAAAAAAAATGTTTATCTCTAACTTTACTAGATTTCTGTGAAACTCATCATGAAGGAAGAATACTATTTTTAAACCAAATTCCATAATTTGACCAAGGAAATATTGAAATAGTTCAATCTTTCCAAAACAAAAATGTTTCAAAAATATTTTAAGATACAAAATTAAAAAAATATGAAACATTTTTAATAGTTTCTTTTCACTTTTTCTATGTAACAGCTTTAGGTATATTTTACTCAAACCATAAATAGTTTTAATACTACCTAAATTCCATTATAGTATACAATCAAAATATTTTGACCAGGTCTAACAGGGAGCATTTGTGTTTGTAAGATAAATGTTTTATGGCAAACTGAAAGCTGCTCCTTACAGTAACAGCTTCACCATTTTAGCAGAAAGAGCCTGTTTTTGCAGCTAAACTCTGACTTGTAAAAATCACATCTTCTTAAGTACTGTAAATATTGTATGTTTCCAACATTACAGGTTTCAGTTGGAGGGTCCAGCAGCCACTTTGTCCAATTCTTCTGTTACAGGAGCTCTAAGAACCAACACCAGCAAAGCTTCTGGGTACCGCCCTGAGGCGAGAGCCCAAGTAAGGCCATGGAACTTCCAGAACAGCCACATCCTGTGCTGGGATGAGTCATAAAGGCTCAGTAACCAAACACACTATTTTCTAGGTGTTAATGCAGAGAGAAGATAAAGGGCAGATTTTTCCTGTGAAGCACCTCACATTTGCCACCTACACATTTATATCTTCCTTCCAGCCATGTGCTTAACACGTTCAATCCCGGGTCAGCTGTGTGTGCTTGAAAAGAGCAAACCCCTGAGCTGCAGCCCCTCAGCCTGGCTCAGTGGCCCGTTAGGGACCCACAGGACAGTTCACCAACTGCTGGGAGGGATGGTGCTGAGAGCTGGGTGAGGGAGGCAGAACAATCGAGAGCATGTGGAATCCGGGCCCACGGATCCGCTGGAGCATCGTTACTGGGGCTGGGGCTAACTCCATAGAGAGTCAGTATTCCCTGCCTACAGCTGATGGTCCTGGGCAGCCAAATAAGCTCCAGAGGTTATCACCCCCTTTCCTACAAGTTCACTGTTCCCTGCTCCCACAGTTACTGTGCATGGCTGTCTTTTTGTCCTCTCTCATCAGTGAGAGACATATGGACACACACTCTGTGTGTGTCTACAACCAGGCTTCTATGTAAACTTACCCGTATTTATGAAAGACACCCATGCTCCAAAAAGAAGTATCTGTGTGATCTTAAAGCTGGTTTCCTGAGCCATCTAACTGGAATCCATGAAAATTTCCTATCAGTCATTTTACATGCAAAGTAACCGAGGCAAAGCATAATACTGGTAAAGTCAAGAGGATGATTACAGTGCCACTTGAGATGTAAGTATTTTGTTAGGGGCAGGTTTTGAATAATGTAATTTTGTAAGTGGAATTAAAATCTTTGTCAGCTTACCCTCATTGTGGGGTGTTACTTTCCAATCCAATTAATTTGTAGCACTTTTTGGAGGTGGCTGAGATTTCACTGTATGAATGTGAACTTTAGTGACTATGGTTTTAGACAATGAGTGAGCAAGTACAGTTCTCTGCAGTCTCAAAATGGATTTTGAAAGACTTGCTGATCATCCATACCAAAACCCTCATACAACTACTGAGAAGGATAATTGGTGCCACACCTACGGTAAAAGGGCTGTTGCCAAAATACAGGTAAGAAATAAAAGACACGATTAACCAGGACAGTAACCTCTCTTTCAAGCTCCCCTGAGATATTTGTACTTATCTGCATCCATCTTCTTTGAGCAATGAATAAAATGTACTCCACCACAGCACCTGCTAGGGCTGTTGGAGAGCTGGTTTATCCCACACCCAAGAGGGTTCATCCTTGCAGACCCCTCAGTGCTGCTGTGTGGGATGCAGGGGCTTGCAGGAGTCTGTGTGGAGTTACACAGGAGCATTTATCGAGGATTTGACTGAAATCCTTTCCTTGTGTTGGATTTCAAGGAGACATAGACTTTACCCCCAAGCTTTTGTGTGCTAACATCCACATGATGCTTATTTATTCAGAACAAAAAAAATGCTGCTTTGTCATCTCAGTTGTTACTCTGAGAAAATGGCCTCTTGTGAGGAGCTTGGGGACTGGAAACATGCCAGCAAACATTTCTTCAGCAAGTTTAAACAGAACTATTTGCATGTGGAAATATGCTCAGAAAGTCTTGTTTTCTGTAACTGGTTATGTGATCAGTGCTGTCAATAACCCTGAAGAAAAATATAGATGTTTATAGTATTTAGAAAACCAAAAGCAGATGGTTACAATCCTGAGTTCCAGGACTTCAACTTGCTCCAATCTAATTTAATTAAAATGAAAACTGAACAGAATGCATTATTAAATATTGGTAATATACTGGCAGAGGAAATTATTTTGACAAAAATTCATATAATGGATGCAGATAAAGGCCCCTGAGTAACTACAGTGTGTCAAATTAAATAAAACTTTATTGGAATCTAACAAAGCATTCTAATAATGCACTTAAAATATCAAGATTTTTGCTATAATTAACTAAACTTTATGGGAAAGAATTAAAAAAATTAAGCTCTAATTAAATAATTTAAAAGTTGTTATCCAGCACTATTGTGTAAGCTTTATTCATATCTAAACACATTAAACTCATCTACTCCTAATTTGGGAAACTAACTACAGTATCATTTCATGAGATGTTATGTATTGGAATTAAATGTTCTGCTGTCTGGATATGCACTGGACTTCACAATCATTAGAGGACTCCCAAACGATGCAGTGGGAGCAGTGTAGTCAACTGCTCCCTCTCAAACATGTAAGTGACAGCCTCTGGACACAGGGCACACGTAGCTGTGCTGAGGAAAGCCCCAGGTGGCACCTGTGACCCACCTGGTCCTGCCTGATCACCCATGGGAGTGCTGAAGGTCAAGCTGGAGTATTTTTTTATTTCTGGATTTGCACAAATATGTGCCAACAACCAACTTAATACCTTCCCTCGCTGCAAAAACAAACAGGAACTGGTATCAGCAACAGGACGAGGCTGAATCTGCCCCTTCACAGGATCTGCCCTCCTGTGTCTCAAGAGGCTGAGAATGGCACTGCTGCCCCTTGCCACACACCATACCTGGGGTGCTCAGAACCCTGGTGTCAGTGCCAGCACCTGACTGACCCCAGCAAAAAGTTGCCCACCCTTCTGCAGATGTAAACCAGAAGTGGAAGATCCAGACAGGAGAGATGATGCAACAGTTCTGGAGACCTTGTACCAAGGGTGGAGTTTGGATTTCTTTAGGCCAATTCCATGTGTGAGCTACAGTTGGAATGAGAAGACCTGAGCTTCTATATGAGCATTCATAGCAGATCAGGAAACTAATGAAGCCAAAAATGTATCACTGATTTCTTGGTTGCTTCAGTTTTCAGCTGAATTTGTTCCTGATCTGGCTCATTTAATGATCAAACGAATGCGAGTGGTGGCCCACATGTAAGGAGAGAAGGTGGGAATGTCCCTGCAGGCAGCAGCCCCTGTTGTGTGTGTTGAAAGAGATGGCAGGACCACAGCTCTGGAAAAGCTTCTTGTCTGACATTTTCCTTCGTGCATTGCATTACACAACTATACTCCACATTTTCGTCTCATAACCCATCATGGAAATCCATGTCTGTCTATGCTTGCATCATTCTCAGGGAAGAAATGACCAGGAAAATGCTATATTCCTCCTTTTCCCCACTGCCTCCCCACACAGCCACCTCCCAGACCATCTGTCTGGGAGCACACAGGAACAGTCACACACCAGAGGCTCTGGGAGCTGCAGAGCCTGGCTGGCACCTTTTGGCTCTGCACAGGCCCCTCTGCAGGCACTCTGCCTGCATGGAAAACACAACAGATCCTGAAGGAAGCTCCTGGCTGCCCCTCAGAACAGCATTTTCATAGATGGAATGAGTGCTCTGTGTTGCCCTTGCTACTCTTGCCTTATAGCCTGACCTGCCAGTGCTGCTGGTGATAATTACCCTGACATAAAAAGCAAACAGAACTGCTACGGAAGCGAATGGGGTTGATTCACAGTACCAAGCTTTGCTTGTAAAGTAAATAATTCTAATACAAAGCATCTATTAGTTAATTAAGCAATATAACATCAAAATTAAATTACAAAATAGAAAGCCTTTTAAAAAAATCAGGAAATTAATTAAAAAAAAAAGATGCTGGCTAAATAAAATGTATTTGCACAGACAGCATTTCTGTAGCAATTCTCAGAATAGCCTGTGCCGCTTGCCGAACAAAGCCTATGAAACGTGCTGATTTGTAGATAAACATCTTTAAACAACAAATCAATTAGTTTTAACTGTTGGAGACATAAAATGTAGTAAGAAAGGATGCCCAAAAGTTAGAATTTTGTAAACCCTAAGCGGAAATGACATTTTAAATGTCACAGCCAAAAAATGACAGAAACAATGACACACCAAAGGTCATATTCAAAGTAACATTCAAAAACACAGACAGCTGAATATAATGCTGTTAGTACATAACCATTCTCTGAGGGAAAACAGAATTTTCAAATTGATTAAATTAGAAAGATGACATTGGAAGAACAAGAAAATAAATGTTCTTAGGAAATCCTACAAGTCACTTCAGTGACTTCAGCTAAAGAGGCATTTGATTTAAAAGACTGTAGGAGCAGCAAAAAAAATTATTTGCCATATTTTCCTGGCTTGATGTGTGTGAGTGCTTCTGCTTACATCAAGGTGATTCTACATACCCATTGCCTCAGCCAGACCAGAAACCTTCTGTCCATATATATCTGTCTTATTCCAGGCGAACGTGTACACCAAATTGGCTGCAGCAGGAAACCATTTCTGAAGCAGACGACCTTCAACAGCAACTATCAGATGGACTTTTGCCATTCCAGAGGGGATGGTTGTGTGTGTCAAAATAATGCGCAGCAAAGTTTTATACCCAGGTGTCCGACTACTGAGATAACTGAGCTTCACAAAACTTGAAGGAATTGCAATTTCTTCTTGGACCACCTTGGAAAAAAAGACATCATTATATCTACAGCCAAGAAAAATGCAAAATTATATTAGTAAGAGCAGGCAATTATTTTACATTTCACAATTATGATGTGAACATGGCACCACTGAAACAACTGGGTTTATTTCAGCAATACAGTGCTTGGGCACATGACAAAATGTCCAACATCAGACATGGCTTGGTCAACTTACTGGATGGCAGGCTGTCTGTTTGATAAAGAGGCTCTTCCTCCTTCCTTTCTTTACTCATATCTACTGGGGAGCAAATACTGCATCTGTGCACATGTTCTTACATACAAGCTGCACAGCTTTACCTTGTCTTTATAACTTGGTTTACTTAACAAGTGTTCTTAACTGGAATAAAATTACAATTTTTTAAAATATACACACACCTTCTATCACATACATTGCATGTGAAGATGCTATCCTGCTTTGGAGGCAATAACTTTAGCTTGGAGAGTGTTAAGAAAGAAAGCAAACCTTCCTGCTAAACCATCTGTGCAGTTAGGCCAAGTTCCAGTAAGAAGGGGCATGGCATACAAAGGAGCAGCACTAGGAACCTAACAAGCTAACTGGGGACACACAGCAGGGAGGATGAAACAGGCTGAGCATCAGAGTCATCTTGCTCACAGGTAAGTCCCCAGGGAGTGCAAGTGAACTCAAATCCCAGGGCCCTGCTGCCAGTACTGCTGTCTGAAGCACTTGGTTTAAAGCTAGCTTGGATATGCCCACTGTGGGGTGATATCAATTCCCACTGCAATGGAGACAAGCCCTCAGCAACTCAGACTGCAAAGCCTGTGAGCTTGTCAGTGGAAAAAAGAAATCTGGCCTTGACCTTTTGAATGATGTGGACTTTGGAAGTACAAAAAGGGATTTAGCTCTTGTGGTCCCCTGAGAGAAAAGAGCTGTTCTGGGACAGACTGTGAGGAAGAGCAGGCAGGAGATGAGAATGGCTTCTTGGAGGATGCTACCACAGTCACTCAAAAGCTACCTGAAAACTAGACTGTGGTTAATAAGGTTAATGATGTTAGTGCATTTCTGTACTAATGAATCAACCTGTCACAATGTTAAATTCATCATGCTTGGAAGAAGACAAACTTTTGTTTGTATTTCCCACTTTTTAAATATTCCTTGTCTAACAATAGATTACTTCACTTTCAACCAATTTTATTTACACACTGCAACAGTATCACTGTCACAGCATTGCTGCAGTACAGCTGGAGGCCTGCCAGCACTTGTCGGTTCAACATATGAAATGTAGTGTTGCCAGGGAAATCCTGCTCCCTTTATTGTTCCTGATTTGCAGTGTTCCCCTTCTTTCCTGCTGACATCCCAGCTGCCCTCTCTGTCATACATCTGACATCCCTTCTCATTTTTAATAGAAAAGCAGGAAGAAATATTCATCCATTAATACATGCTAATATATCTCTGTCTCTTATTATTCTACATTACTTTTTGCTTAATTCCCAGAACTGTACAATGAAATTCAACACTCTTAAGAAACTTCCAATGACAAAAAAAACCCCCAAACCCAAAAATGAAGAAGAAATAACTGGGGAGCAGTTTCTGAGTAGACTGCATCTTTGGGTACCCTGCTGTTCAAAGAAGACCCAGGCATACTTCATGTGGAGCACAGTAACCCAGTTTTTTCTTACTGGTGTGCAGTGGATATTCTTAATTTCTGTTCATTAGTTTCACTTAGCACATTCTGTGAAGCAGTGCTATGACCATCAACTGGATGAAGCATGATAATAGTTACGGAGTTGTTTAGACATAACTGAGTTCAAGCAGAGATCTCCCACATGTAGAATAAAGTAGAGACACTTTTATGAGGCTACAGGTACCCTTGAAAGTATCTTCCAAGCTTGCTCAGTGAAGTTAAAAGGGAACCCAAAAGAGATCTTACTGTTTAAAATCTAACTGCTCAAACAACATTCTAAAAATTAAGAGCATTATTAATATGACCTGAGCTGTGTTTTGTTGGGTGTTTGACTCTCACAGCTTAAGTCCCAAGTAAAAGAACAGTTAATTACAAGGTTAATTAGAAATTACTTTGAACACTTAAGGGAGTGTCAAGAAAAAATACATTTAAATTAAAAAAGAAGTCCTAAAGATCTTGTTAAAATTGCTCTGGCTTGGAAAGAAAGTAATAAAATTCAAGGATCTGACATATAGCTGTAAATGGATGAAACAGCCCTAGGAATGTTCAAAGCCTCATGTCTCACACTGATGTTTGGGAAGTTGGACTGGTCATCTGTAACTAGGAATGGTTTTGCGCATCACTATCAACAAATCAGGGTTTCAATAATAATTCATGTTAGCTTTCTTCTATTTGGAGGTAAGAAATAAAGCACCTTTTAATATTAGAAAGTAAAGAAAGAAAAAAGAGAACAGCATCTTGTTGAACAGTACTGAACAGACATGCATTGGTGCTGTTCTGCCAAGTGAATGACATTACAGCAGTTATTTGTTCACTATCTTCAAAGATTGTCTAAACCTGGTTCTGCAGCAGAACAAACTGTTAATTTAAAAGTTTTTTCATTACCTGTAGTTCTGGAATGACAGTTCCTCTTTCAGGACAGGACCCTCCAAACGCTGTCAAGGGAGAAGGGAGTACAATTGGGTTTGGACTGATAAAACCACTGATGTCACAAGATGGTGTGTCCGACTCTGTTCTTTGCATTACAACTTTGTCAACAATGATAAACCTATTCCAAGGCAACCAAAGTGTTCTTTTTTCAGATATGAAAGGAGATCTGTCAAAAACTAGAGTGACAGAGATTCCTCCAACAGCCACAAGGTCAAAACTGGAAAAGAGAAAACAAATTGTTTTGTTTCTTTTTGTTTTTTTCATCACATTACCACATCTTTCAATGCATCACAAAAAACCTCTTTGTGTTTGTTATTACAGCTGTTAATTTACTATGTGAAATCATTCAAGTGTACATTCCTTGCATCATCTTGGTATCCACAAAGAAGGTTACCTCTGTGTGCTTTCTCCTGGTATGCATCAACAGCAAGGCACAGAATTTCACTGTTATTTGGCCTCTCTCCCCTCTATTTATCAACTACAATCAATATTAATGAGTTATCTGTAACAAAAGTGTGAACTAAGTTGCTTTGGTTTATATGAAAAGAAACTCCTATTCCAGAAAAAGGATGCCACTCATCATCTATGCAGGAAGAACATGCAGAATAAGAAGGCTTAAAGCCTTGCAGGCCTTAGCCCTATTAACATAACCCTTTCCCTTTTTCTAAAAGCAGCAGGAGGAAAAGGTTGAGTACATTGAGCATAAGACCTCCCTATACAGGATATGAAATTTTTGGGAAAGATGTTGATTAACTGCAGTGAGAACTGACTCAGCTCTTGAGCACAAGGAGGGTGATCCTCTGGGAGCTACTGTGAAGAACCTTTGGCATATCTGGGCTGCAAAACAGTGGGACATGGAAGGCATGATATACAGTCTCAATTTCCAGAGTTTCTGACATCCACAGTCAGGCAACACAAGGTAATATGTAAATAGCTACTTCACTCTCTGTATTATTGAATGCATCTATTATGGAGGTTTTTGATGGTAACAAACTGTGATAAGAAGTCAGACTTAATTATGCATATCTCATCACATTTCCCAAATGACACCGATTACATTCACAGCAAAATACAGGTAGCATATTTTAATGCAACAGCTTTATCCAGGCTAGCATAAGGAGGAAATGGTAATTGCTAACTTTCAGTAGTGCGATTTGCAAGTCAATAAACTAAGGTGAAATAAATATGCACACTCCTTACTTTTATAAATTGGCAAAGCTAAACAAAAAAAAATAATTGTGGAAACAGTGACAAATTGCAACACCATTTCCCTGCTGGAAGACAGCTTCAGATTTCTTGTATTTCGCAATCCAGCCAAGAAAGATGAAGTGTTAAACTGCCCTTAACAGCTTAATTCAAGTTCAAGAGCAAATCATGACCCTACTGCAAATGGATGGCCAATCCTGAAGTGCAATGTGGAATATATTGAAACCTCACCTGTCTTTGAGAAATGAACTCAGACCTGAGAGGCTGGGGAAGAAGGGAAAGAAGGGCTGGTGATGGAACAGCAATTTAACCATTTGTCTTTGGAAAGAGTCTGTTCTCACTTTTCCTTGTGTGGCACAGTTGATCAACTAAAGGATTTGACTTCATTGACACCTCAATAAACTACTTGGGTGATCCACATGTAATAACAGAAAAAAATGAGGGAAGACAGGATATTTCCTGCAAAATCTGACTTGTGAAACTATTCCAATGTCAAGGAGCTACTGCTACAGCAGACCTGCCACATTTTGAGTCCAGGAGTTTGAATGCCACTGTAACTTCGTTGCAGTTCAGGTTTTTTTTCTTCTCTTTCTTCTTTGGTCCCTTTACTACAGAGAGCTCCCATCAACTGTGCTCCCAGAGCAGAAGGCCAGATGCCATCCTCAAGCCACACTATGAACTGTGATGCCTATGGAAATTTTCTATATTAATAGAAGTTGGCAGATGGCCTTAAGTACACAAACCTAAACCATGAAAGCCTGACCTTCCATCCTGTCGACTGATGGTGTATCCATACTCATTGTGGTGCAGGAAACTGACGTTCACTCCAACCAAAGGTGTTCCATCTACTGCTACAACCTGGCCTCGGATGACACACGCTCGTCTGTAACAAGAAAAGTAGAAGGCAACATATTACACACATTGGGAGAGTGAGAAGGGCATTGCTTTCAGAAACTGGGCTATGCTTTGGTCCCAGACAGACAGAACCACTCTGGTATCAGTGACTGTTGAGTTTTGAAAGAAAAGTCATACAAGCCCAAAAGATTGATTTGAAAAAGCATTCTCTCATAAGGATGACACACAGACTCTCCAACAAACTGTTGGTACAGGGAGAATATATTCCTGTTTCCAGACATATTTCAGGATACTATTTTTTTTATTATTTATTATTATTGCCACTGAATAGCACTGCAAAGGTTTCACTGATAGTGTGATTTAGCTTGCTGCCACTCTAGAGAGTGATGGTTTGTGAAAGGAGAGAGAATGAAACCTCATTCTCTGCTGCTAGGTACAGGGCATTGCTGTCTATTAGGAAAAAGCTGAACTAATGTGATAAGGCAGCAGTGAGATACATGGGCTTCACTGAACTTCAGAAAGTTATATAGGTAAATTCACAGGGTGCTTAATCAAGTGTAACATACATTTTTCTCATTTCCCCATCACATGTGATGCCCTTCTAAATTCCCTCTGGGATGCATTGGACTTGCACCCACTTTCCACTTTATCCTCACATTCCAGTGAAGAGGCTGGAACATGGCAGAACAGCAGAACACATCAAAGTCAATGGACAGGAAAGTGAACTCATTACTAAGTGGATCTAATCAGAGGCTAACAGGATCACAGAATCATAGAAAATGAGAGCTGAAAGGAAATACAAGACTTTATCTTGTCCATTCTTTTGCCTCAGGTTAAATCGACTATGCCTACATCAGTCCAGACAGATGCTTGTCTAACTCTATAAGTTCACCAAGTAACCCATTCCAGTGCCTCTGTATGATGCTCTACTCAGGGCAAGTTCTTCCTACTGTCCAATTGGAACCTCCACTGTTGTCCTTTCAGACCAGGGCTTTCACTTTAGTCACAGAAATGGTGAAGAAATTACTCTTTTTCTTAGCTTTAGCCTTTAGCCTATCTAAATAATGAAACATGAAGGAATCAAGTCTCCTAAGGATGAGGATTACAAAGGGAAATGTGATCATCATGGTGCATATTAGAAGCTAGTGGGATTTTCTAAGGGTTTACACAGCCACATTCCACTGAAAATCCTCCCAGTATTTTGCCCCGTGCTGTCAGCTACACCACATCAACACACTGGCTGAACCAACCCAGGTCTTGGAAACTCATGATACTACAGCACCTGTTTCCTGGAACTGTGGTTTTACATAATGAAGTGAACAGTGTACGCAGAAGTCGTTTGGTAACCTTAAGACATTTAGGGTCAAAACCAAGAGAATACTTATAAAGTGAACTGGCATTAATTACACAACATAAATGACAAGCATAAATTTAGGCATTGTTATGTTTCTCTCTCAATTTGAAAATTTGTGGCAAACCTCAACAGACACATCCACTGCACAGTGAATACATGATCTAAAGGGAAAAACATAATAGCTCCTCAGACAAAAGTTATTTAGGAGTCTACATACGAATTAAAAAAATATCCCTAGAGAGATTAGTTGATCATGATCCAATGAAATCATACGCAGAAACTGGAGAACATAAATTTCTGAAAATTCTGACATGTTTCTTAAGATCCCATTCTCCCAAGCCACTGACAGGACACTGATTTATCCCCATGATATCATCAAACCCGCCTAACTATGACTTGAGAAAATGCAACTGGTAAAAATTAACCTCTTTGAGAGTACAACATTTACCACAGCTGCTAATAGAATCCCATGCTCCCAGACCATGGAAAGATGCTGATAAATCCTACAGGAATAGGAGAGGCTGCCTTACTGCCAGTATGCAAAACAAGAGTTCTGATTTACCACTTTTTTCATTTTCTATACAAAGTAAATTGGTTGTGGCCCTATTTGTGGCCAAAATCTGCTGCTCCTCTGAAGGCAATCGAGCTCCTGTTTGTCTCAACTGACTCAGAAGACTCACTCAAAAGAACAGCCAAGTCCAATTACTCTTTGATTTGTTAGAGCAAAAAATACTGGTTTCTATTATTTTCACATATTTTTAACATCAACAGACCGGCATTTTCTTTTCTAATACCTTTATTAGTGTACTCCATTTATTTACAACACACATTGGTGTAAGAGTGAGACCCCTTGGAGTAATCATTATTCAGTGCATTATTCTTGCACTTCTGTTTGTTCATTCCACACAGACCTGTCTTCTGACACTACTCTGTCCTCATATTTTATCAAGCACACAGATTTGTAAGATAACAGCTCATCAAAATCTCCATTATTTCATCCATGGTCTTTCTTTCTTCTATTCATTCACTTCCCATTATTCATAAATAATATTAAGAGACTTATCTTTCAACATTTTCTTTTTTTATTCATCATATTTTACAAGCCACACATATTTATGGTATGTGATAAAGACACATAAACCTCATTATTCTACATTTATCTGTACTGAATTGTCTTTGTAATCTCTTAGATTTTAAATGTCCTAAGCCTGCCTCTGTGTTCCTACACTTGTCTCCATTATTTAATGTCTCTTTATTACCTACTCTAAGTTGAAGAGTCTTCTCTGGCCTCTTTTTGAATTACCAGCACCTACTAAATCTTTGACTAAGCATTTGGTCAGAATTAGCTTTAATTCTGGCACTTACTGCAGGTATGAAAACGTTTTTCAGTTACTTTATGACCAGCACTAGTCTCTAAGGGTCAGGAGGTAATGAAGAACCCCAGTTTGCAGCCAGTTCTCCCTTGCTTCCCCGTGCCCTGGTAGCTCACAGAGCAGGCCTCACGTCCCCAGGCACGCTGGCACACAGGCTCCCTGCAGCTCTGCTGCTTAGGGAACACCTCACTTAATTCCTTCCCTTCCCACAGCTTTTAGAGCTGTTCCCTGCAGCGAGGTCCCTTCAGAGTCAACTGCCACTTCACGCTTCCTTGCTTCAGCTTTCACCCTCTTCCCAGATGAGCTGGGGGCCTTGCTACCACTCACTGCTTCTCTTAATTTGAGCAGAGAAACCTCTGAAGATCATGATGTCTCCTCAATGCATTGCACTCTCTGCCTCCAAGACTTATTCCACATTCTTGTGACTGCCCTGCTTTGCTTTCTCACGGGGGATAACTTGTACCATCTGCCCAATAGCCACCTATTTGTGAGGATTGTGTAATCTCAGACCTAAGGCTTTCCAAGTTGTTTTAACTTGAAAGTAAGTGCAAAAATGTCTTTTCTAATTTGGTGAAGCTGGGCAGGAACATGCCCCTGATAAGCTGCCTTAGTGTTTTTGAATGCATTTAAAATGTTCCTAGTCCCCTGGCAAGCTGTACTAAATCTGCAACTCCAGAGGGAGCAGTTGGCTTTTTGAGATAAAGCTTGAGATTCCCACGGGTTGCAGGTGGCCTAAAAGAAGTAGGATTCCTCTGTCAGTGCTTCACGGGTCATTCCACAAGTAACTGAGGAACTCACTATGCTGTGGATCTCAGGTCTCTGCTGTCAGGCAGTTTGTTTGACATCTCTAATTTAAAACATGAGCAGAAGTTCAAATTTCAGACGCATTCTTTCAGTACTTGTAAAGCATTTTATTATTCTACCACCATTCTGCCTTGCTCTGCTGCTACTTACCTGCTATTCTTTTGTTTTTGTTTTGCATATTAAGTCTCCAATAAGCACCTCAGGCTGAGACATTAGGCTCAGATATGGAACTCTGTCAAGCAGCTTGTGAATTTGCAAGTGTCACATTACCAGAAGATGTCATTTACTGTATTACATTTCTGATTAAAATCTTCAATGAGAGAAATTAAGCTGAAGGCTAGTGAGGTACATTCGTTTCTTCCTGCTGACAATGTTGCTGTAAGCAGCCTTTGAAGGGTAATTAATTCACTACCATACACTGGGCCCTTTTCGTGGGCAATTTGCAGTGAGTCAAATAGCTTGCCAGCAGCACACATTAAAAAAAAAAAAAAACCCTCAGCAAAGAAACAAGCTAAAAACCTTCCTGAGAACAGAAGTTGACAAAAACATTATAATGTGTTACACCCTGCTACATGTAGTAGGTTAAAACCATGCCTGATGTAAGCAAGTACATTTCCATTTATCCAGAATGGCTCCAGTCTGCCTTTCAGCATGTCACAGCTTAAGTGGGAGTTCGTAAAACCCAGTGCATATGACATAGTTTGACATAACAAAAAGTAAAATATGTTTTGCAAACATGTAGCTCCTTAACATTATTTTTGGTGTAGTATTTAGCCATGGCTCATGCAAAATCCTGACTGTGTTGTAGAAGCCAAATGTTTAAATATCAGACTTAAGATAAAGTCCAAGAGGCAAATGCAGAGGAATATATGTCTCAGCAGCTATCAGAACTACTAGTTTTAGTATTTCAGATTATTTGTAAAATTCTAGGATATGGCAGAGACCAAACACTTCCTGTCTGAAGGACAGATATAATCTTCATCCTCTTTGATAGCTTTCTAAGATCTAATCAACATCACTTTATCTCCAGTGAGATTCATGCAAACATCACCCATACTTTACATACATTTACTATACTGTGGTATAGTAAAACACTGCACAATGTCATTTGAATCAGAAGACTGAAAACATTGGATAGATGTCCCTTCCTTAATCCTCCTAATGGTCTCAGAGATTTCTTGTAAAGGGTAATAAAAAAAGGGCAGATAGAGCTTTGCAAAAATGGAGCACCGGCGGGAATGGATGCCAGTGCTCTGATATAAATGCATGCCACTACTACAGCCAATCCTTCCAACATTTCATGTTGAACCAGCAATGCTGTAAAATTAGTGGCATTGCAGGCAGCCATGAGTTAAGATCATCTGCCTAGACACAACCTTTTCAGTAACAGCCCAAAGGAGCTTTAAACCTCCCAAGCATTCTTTGGTATTTACCAGATAGGCTGTATCACAGATTTCTGATGTTTTTACTGTAGCAGCAGTTGTCTTTCTATATTTTTTTCAGTAATCTTAATTCCCAGGAGAAGAACCAACACAAGATGACGGTCAGATTGGCAATGTCAGAGGAAGATTTCTGAACAGAGGCAGCACGCCTCAGCTATTGTCTTGTTCAGAGACCCTGCTTATTTCTCATCCTTGAGGAAAATTCTGGCAGGTTTTAATAATATTTGACTGCTGGATGAACAATATTTCAACAGCCTGGAAGACTCGAGGATCAAGCAAAGTGTGGACTGAGGAACCCTTTGGGGTGCCCAGTACATTGCAGATTACTGTTGACAAACCCCAGGAGACACGGCACAGCACGAGTCTCCAGGCACTGACTCCAAAGATGCAGTCACCCTCATCTGAATCCCAATGACCTTCTCACCAAACTAGCTATAAATTTGTCTGCAGTGGCAGGAAATGCTATCTGGGGTGTTGGTGATACACCAGTGCCAGCAAAGTCCTACTTCTCAGTGGCAGGAAGTAAGAAGCCATGGTGAGGGGTGGGCTGCTGCTCCCACATGGAACTTCACTGCTCTTCAGTCTTCAAAGGCATGGCAGGTATCAGGGTAAAGAAATGAAATACTCAGAAAAAGCTTTTAAATCCAAGTTAAATCCCATCAATGATAGCTTTAAAAGATCAATTCCTTATATCTATAAAAGCACGTTGATGGGATTATGTACAATCTGGCTGCTAACATTTGCAGTGTCACAGAACACTGTACAGGCAGCTTGAGCACTCACCTCCTCTCTGAAACTCCTCACTGTGAGGCATTTTGATGAGGAAAATTTTTCAGTGGTGACTTTTGGTTTAAACTGCACACAGACCCAGCCAGGGACTCAAGTGCAGTGGCCTCATTCATAAGCACAACACACTCCCAGAGACTCACCAGAGGCAGGTGGGCGCTTCTCATGGAGTTCATCTTCATGGCCTATTGTTTTACATATTTATAACATCCTGTTACATTATTAATAGTGATTAAATGTTTAGGTATTTCAGATCAATAATGACTCTGTTTACAAATTTACTTTATTAAAAATTAATGCTGCAAAGTAAAAAGTGCACTGGATTTGTGTGCAGCTATGGGATTGTGTTGAGGCTGTAACCTAAGTGCTATGTACTGGGAAAATAAAAAATTCTTATGTGCCTATTACTGGAACATGGTTTATCCCATGCATAGGCCTAGTTGACAGGGTAATAGTCAGCTGATGTAGATGATTTGTGGATCTCTTTGTCAGCATGTAAGTTATAGCTTCCCAAGTGAACTGCAGCATAAAAACTTATGTGCCCCTGTATTTCAAATGTTCAAGAAAATATGTGTTACCAGGCTTTCTGAGTAAGTAAGTGCCCTTTTTCTACAGTTCCTTCCTGTTAAAGGGCAAAGCCAACCTCACAAACACTCATGGATAACTCTACTCTTTGCATGATAACCTGCAGCACAAACCACACTGCTTTATCAATGTGTAGCAAAACCAAGGAGTTTTTAAATTATGTGTCTAGATTACATGTAAGTGACACATATTACATTCATTACACTGTAAATACCAATCAAACTCTATAGGGCAGAAAGGTGACTGAAGACAGCAGATGTGAATCCAGCTCGCATCCTGCCATCACTTATGTACAGTGTGAAGGGCTGAGCTTCCTCCTGCTGATTTTACAAACATGAGACAACTTACCTTCCACAACAGTTAGTCTTGTTAATAAGAGCAGAAGAGTTTGTTGCTGTGACACACAAACCAGACAGGGAGCAACAATAATCAGATAACCAAGATCCTCAGCTGTTGGGACTTTAAAGTTTGCTCTCCTTTCAAGTATTTTATGAGCACTGGTGAAGAATTCCAGGTATCACCATTTTTTCCAGATGCCCAGGTATCACCATTTTTTCCTGGTTAAATAATTTAATTGCAGTTCTCAATATTCAGAAAAGTCTTTCATTTAAAAGAAGACTCACCTGCTCTCAAAGGATACATCTCCTGGGATAACATGAGTGCTTTCCTTCCCAATAAGGAATCTGATACGATCATAAAAGAGCCTTGGAGGATGCTGAGTGAAGGGTGGTTGGCTGTGCTGAATAAGGTCAAGGGGATCAGGCGAACCCTGGCAGAGAGGACTTGAGTAACAGTTGCTTTGCTGACAACAGTCAGGGTCTACGCAGTCTGTCAAGCCATCTAAAATGGAAAGAATGGAAACTTCAGGAAATTGAGTGGTTCTGAGAATAAAGCACCACATTTATTACCAGAGAGCACAGGAAGGATGTAATCAAGGAAGGCATGCTGATTATGACACAGTCAAATTCAATAAAGCATTAATGTACATGCTTAGTCCAGGAGGGGTATTTGTCTCAGTCATAAAACTGTATCATATCATCAAATCCTCATACAATGAGAAAATAGAACCTACAAACTAAGTGAATAGGGAAGAGCAGGACAGTCTTTCCTGCAGAACAGGCAGAAGAAAGTCACCACACTTGTCAGTGCAACGTGATCCACACAGTGCAGCTGCTCCCTCTAAGAGCCCTTTATTGTCAGCACTGCCTGGTGACCCCAGCTGGGACATACACTCACCCCCAGTCCCCAGTAATGAGGTCTGAAATGTTACACAACTCTCCCAAGTGTTGTGTAGTACCACTTTTTACCACTGCAGTAGTAAAAAAAGACTTGTTACGGTTGTCTTACTTCTATTTTAAGCCCTACGATAGTTTTACAAGTGGTTTAGGATATTTACTTTTTATTCATTGGTTGCAATACCAGAATGATCCAGAAAGGGCATAACGGTAACTACACTCCTGGTGCAGTTGGTGATACATGAATGCACACCTTGATTCAGGCTCCATCCCAGTGACCACACAGTTACAGTCTTCTCTATAGATGTTTGCACCACGAAAGCAAATTTGGAAAGTGAAAATAAAGCTATTCCTCCCTGTCCACTTACAAGTATGAAAAATAGAAGAAATAATAGATTTTTTCAGAAATCTACATTTCTTCATGGACAAACCTGCAGCAAAAATTGTGGGTGAAATTAAGTTATTTAAATATCTAAAGCTTATGATGAAAATTGAAGCACTGAAGTACATTTAAATGAGGCATCTAAATAAGACTTAAAATTGGGCTACTGGCATTTAATTCAGCAGCTTAGATGTCCAAATTGCCTAAATTACATACTCAATCAGAAACAGATTTTATAGGAGATGGTTAAATAACTAACAGTCCTCTTCAACATCCACTTTATGACTTAGCAGCTGTAAGTTGCTTGCATTTAAAGCAAGATAAAGGTGTTTTATCCTTCAACAAAGACATCTCTGCATTTCTAACAAAGTTGGTCTGAATAAACGTGGAGTCATCACATCACTGTATGGATCTCCCTTGCGTTAAAACTGGAATGCCAGAGGATCAACATACCATCGGATATTTCCACCTCATGCTTTGACTTTCCACGCTCTGTTTGCACCAACACTTTGAAGTCTATCAACCTGCACCTCCTCCAGGCAAACTGTGCCAGCATGGGAGCTCCTGGAGTTTTGTCATGGACTTTAATGGGTTAGAGACCAATCCCCAGCCAACCCTAGTGCTTTCTCACCAGAGCACCGTGTGACTGCTCAGTAAACAGCAGCATAAAACATTCAGTTTGAAAAGAAAGCAAAAGTCCTTCCACAGAACAAACACATATGATGAAATGGGCTTTCCTGGCATCTGAAAATCCTTGCCTGACCTTGAGCAAGATAATTGCTTGGCTAAGCAAAAAATATTAACAAATCTATCCTCTGCAGCTGGGAAATCAGATAGAGCAGGCTAGCTTTTGTGATAATGAGCCAAGGGCAACTAGCAACAATAATCTAGGATTCTCAGATCCAGCAGAGCTTGCATGGCTACAGGTCAGTGTGTGCTTTAAGTTCTCTCCACATTCCCCAAATCCTGGAGACAACAGGCATTTGCCAGCAGTGGGAGAAGAACTTCACAGGGCAATGCTGAGTTTATTGACTTTGAGTGCAGCAGTCACTTTATATTCAGGAAAGCCTAGAAAGCAACTGAAATCTTCTAGGAAGTCAGTAAGCTGAAACAATAAGGGGCCTCCAGTCTAAATAGAAGCACATGGGAAGCAGATGGAAGGGGTTCACAACATGAACCAGAGGGGTTTTCAGTGGGTTCTGATGGAAAAATAAAGGAGTGTTTTGGGTTGAAACTTGAAGAGCAGGCTTGGAACTGCAAGGAAAAATAAAAGTTTCATCTATTATTTGTGCAAGGAATGAAGGTCTCTATATTCTCAATAAATGAACTGAAAACCTCCAAGTTACAGACGCTTTTCAGCAGATGATCCAAAACTACCAACATTAAAGAATTCTACTAGACTTGAAAATGTCATAAAGACATTGAAATCTCTTGCTGTGGTTTATACTGGTGGTGGTGCCTGCAGAGGGCTCTGACATGGTCAGGCCATCCAGGGCTGAGCTCTGCCAGTGGAAGGGTTATGGCAGTGACAAGTCTTGTTCAAGGAGTCAAAGCATTTTCTGGAAGATACTAATTTCTACAAGCTCACTGCTGTTGCTGTCCACCTGAGGAACTTGACAAACATTGGTCTGGCAGATTACATGCTAATCAGAAAAAAAGGAGCACTTATTTCAGAATAACAGTATCCATGGGGAAGCTATTTTGGAGTAATTTATTCCACACTAGCAATTCTGATTAATTTTTTCCTTGTCAACAAGCCATTAGATGTGGGAACTCAGCTGACCCGATTCTCTCATTCATGTAAGAAATAAAAGTGAAAGGTCACAGAAATATCAGAATATGAAGATCTGCCTAGGAAAGAAATAGCTACAAAAATAACACTTAACTATTTTCATTTTTCTAATAGAGTCCTCATTTTCCTCTGCTTCGGTCAAGAGCTTACACAGCTGGTGACAAACACAGTGATTTCAGGCTGTACACAAAAAGAAACCAAGGAAAGGGAGAGCCCTTTTCCATCTTCCAGTCAGACTCAATTTTCCTCTTCTCTTTGCAGCTTACTCGGCAGCAGTGACTGCCTTATAAACTCTTCCAGGTTCTGCTAATGGAGTTATTTTGGTTTGAATTACTTGCATCTGGTTTCATTTGCCTCTTCAGCCTCCCAGGGCTACAGGAGGGTGGGTTTTCCCCTTAGGAGAGTGTGAAGTCCCGGAAGCACATCTGAACAAGCCATTTTGAGACTGGTGTGTGTCCTAACAGCACTGCAAATGTATGAAGTGCTGGATTCAGAGCTACAGTCATCAGAGAAAAAACTTGCTACCCAAAATACCAATATTAGTGCAAAGGAGCAGTGTTCTAGGTCACACTCTATCATTCTTGAGTTTACGTTCTTTCTCATGCTGTACTTTAAAAAAATATTTTGATTGATCAGATGGGAATTTATTTCAACCTCCCCTCACAACCATGCAGAATGGAAGAGAAGACATGTTGGGCTCAGAGAAGATGCTTCCTGGGCAGCAAGACAGGAGGTACAGAAAGACAGAAGGTGCAGAAGCACCAGCTCCTATGTGGACTCTTAACACTCCATATTTAGCTTAGACTGCTGTGTGTATTTTAGGATTATTAACTACAATTGTCTGAGTAGTGCAATTTCCAACTTTTCTCCAAACAATCAAACAAAATTTAGAAGAGAAACTGACAGGGATAGAACTGAAACATACTTTTTCTCCCTTTGTGAAGAAGTAAAATAATAAAACTCTTATTTTAGGAAAACAGGGAACTCTTAAGCCAAAATAAAATCTTTCTTCCACTGTAGGCTTATTCAAGGCATTGGTTTTAAAGTAAACAATTTTGAAAAAAAAAAAAAAAAGGAAGAAAGTCCAAATCTAAAACCTCCAAAGAAAACCCTGATAATTTATCATGATATCCATCAAAATGGACCAGGTAAACCAAGCTGGTACAGAATCTCAAGCTACATATGGAGGCAGGTTGTGATAATGCAAATCCTATTACTAAGTGCATATGAGGATAACATTTTTCAACAAGCCAATCCTATTTGAAATGCGATTTTTAATCCAGGAGAATAACCCCCCAAAAATACCAAATAAATCTTGTTTATAAACTATGTAGTCAAATTCATTCACTCGAAAATGCTACAAATACATTAGTCAGTTCTCAACCAATGGTCACAATTTTAGTTAAATTTTCATATCAGGAACCAAGTATTAAAAAGCTCACCATGTTAGCAAATCAGCAGGGTTTCTTTTAAATCTCAGGAGACAACAGTCAGGAGTATGAACAAACTAGTACAAACAGCAAACACTGTAATTCATACAGCAGGGGATCCTGTACACTGAAGTTTTTACTGTCAATTACCCCAAAGTGCGTCACAGCGTAGGTGCAGACTAAAATGTATTACAGATGTGTAAATGCCTTTGGTTTGTTACCAGCATTTTAAAATTTATTTTATATGAAAGACAGCTAGGCAGATTCACTGTACACTATAGATTATATAATGAAGTGATCTACATTTTGATGAGTCTGAGATTATGGCTTCCCATCCTCCTTTTGTATGCAAGGATAATGATGAACTGGGATATGTTGTTTTGTAAGGGAATTAGAAAATTAAAATATGTTTAATATTACTGCTAAAACAGAATTCACGAAGATTGACTTCAGGATAGAAAACACTTCATAGTATTCTTCAATAATTTAAACAACCTCAAAGGGAAGGCAGAGCATGCCAAAACAAGCTGCTCTGTTTTCAGTCACACCACTCCCATCTGCATTGCAATAGATCACAGAACTAGGACAAGATTTTCCTATTCCTTTGCTGGGGAATAGATTTTTTCAGGAAGCCTTCTATAAGGAATGATATTAATATTTATTGTGTCAGGAGTGTGTGTCAATGGAATCACATGAAGTTTTCCATCAAACAAAATATATTTTCTTGCTTATACATTTATATATATATTTTTTATTCCATATGATGGAAGGGATGTCACAAGTGCTGTGAAATTAATTCCTCAGCTATGCTTCTGCTGCAGTCATAGAAGGCTCATGTTGTGCTTGGTACAGCACATTTCCTAATGTACACATTGGGCAGCAATCTCTCTTCTACAGGCATGATCACCTTCAGCAGCCAGAAAAATTGGCAATGAAACTGTGGCTATGGAGCTACCTCTCCACTGGTTACTTTCCAGCAATATACATCTACTTTCTATGTCTGGGAAAATGCTGCACAGTGAGTCCATTTCATATACTATGTATTTGAGCTTTTCATGTGCTGCATAATACTTGCATTAAGTTCTCATTAAAATAAAATGAAATAAAATAAAATAACAGGTTTTAAGTTAATTGCAAGAACATGGAACAAGTCATATATACTGTGCCTGATACAAACAGTTCTGTCACCTACTTTTCAAATCCCAGCATCTCTGTTCTTCCCATCCACCCCTGAAGTACTTGAAATTCATGACCACAAATATGGGAATATCACAATAACTCATGTTGCTGAAAATGGATCTGTGTTCACAATGAGTACTAATTGTCTACATACAATTTCAGGAGCACCCAAGGACAGTAAAGAGGCACTGCATGGGGACACTGGTAAGGGACAAAGAACAAAGTGGCTCACACCAGCAGTGGTGGCTTCCCCACCTCACCAGTGAAGCATGCAACAACTTGCACAGCAGCTTCTTTTCTATTAAACCACTGACACACTTTAATAACTGGCTATGAAAACAAAAAATTCAATCAGACTCTACCTACCATTTTTCTGATGTTAGTTATTTTAATAAACCATCCACTAACATTAAGTTTTGGTGAGGAGAATGTAACTAGTTAGCAATAAAACTTAAAATTGCTGTTCTTCTGCTTAAAAGTTCATTAAATGAGCAGAGCTCTCACCTTTTCAAGCTTTTGTCACCTGTGCAGAAGACAGTAATGAAGTTAACTACCTGGTTAATGTAAACTAATAGGGTTGAAGTTTTATGGATGTCAAACCCAGAATACTACAAGTGGTGTAGGTGCTTATATGGTGCATGAACATGGATGTAGACAGGCTTACAAACACACTCTAATGATGTACTTGCTCAGTCACACGAAAATCAAATCTCCAAGCAATAGGTTGTACTTAGTCTTGGGCACCATGATATAAGAAAGATATAAGGCTATTAGAAAATGTCCAAAGCAGAGCTATGAAGGTGGTGAAAGGCCTAGAGGGGAAGCCCTCAGAGGAACATCTGAGGTCACTTGGCTTGTTCAGCCTGGAGGAGATTGAGGGAAGACATTGTGGTCTTCAACATCTGCAGAGGGACAGGCACTGATCTCTCCTCTCTGGTGACCAGTGACAGGACTTGGGGGAACACCATGAAGCTGTGTAAGGGGAGGTTTAGGCTGGATATTAGGAAAAGATTCTTCACCCAGAGGGTGGTTGGGCACTGGAACAGGCTCTCCTGGAAAGCTGTCACGGCACAAAATCTGACAGAGTTCAAGAAGTGTTTGGATAACACTCTCAGACACATGGTGTAATTTTTGAGGCTGTCTTGTGCAGGGTCAGGAGTTGCACTTTGATGATTTTTGTGGGTCCTGTTCAACTCAGGATATTCTATAATTCTGCAAGTACTGATGACTTTCATTTTCAGTGCTGCAGAGCAACCCAGAGGGGTGTGTGTGTGAGGGCACTCCTGTTCCATCTGTACTGATCCCAGTGAGTGCAAGCCAGAGATGGAGCTGTGAGATCTATGACCACAACACTTTCACAGAAAGTAAAAAATGGGATTTAAGTTTCTCCTTAAATATTGCCTGTGCTGACTTTATTCACCACTGGCTCAGTTCAGTCTAATTAGTGTTGCCAGGAATCTAAGCAAACAGAATCAAAGAGTAACTTCAGAAGAGACTAAGCAGTAGCAGCAACTGTCAAGAGTCTCTAATGCTTAGTCATATGCATTAATTCAAAGTGCCCAAATTTTACCCATAATACATAGCATGCAGCAGACAGTGAGGCTGTTAACTGGGAACACTGGTGTTTATACAAGGAAACCCATCAGGGTACCTATGGAAAGGCTGTGAGTGTTTTATCCAATGAGTACCAGTAGTGTTTGGCCTTCCACACTCAGGACAATACAAATATATCAGGGTTTTCAGAATCTGTAAATATCCCTAGGGAGTCCTCGCTGCTCAGCAACAATGAAAACCATTCCCATCAGTATTATTTATATTGGGTAATAATAGCATATTACTTATATATGGACTCAATATCTCTGTGATGGATAGCTTATTAAAATGCCAATGGACAGGTCAGAAATACATCAATATTTTAGCAGCACTGGTTATCAACCCAAGGCTATGCTGAGTCATATATTTCCTTGTGCTTGGAAAAGCTTGGAGAAAGCTACAATAACTGTCTGAAGTGACTGAAGGCATATTTGGAAAAGAATTCAAAGCTTGTAGTAAACAGTATTTTCCTTAAAAACAAACAGGCAAGATTGACTCATTAAAGAAAAACTATAAAAGGAGATGCAGGCAAATTTAAAAGTCTGTATCAAACAAACTAATGGGAGTGACAGGCTGCAACTTTCATCTTGAGACAAAGATCTGTTTGTGCAGCAGCTGGGTAAATATATGCCCAAAACCCAGGCAAATTGTAGCTTGGCTGCAACTGAGTGGGGTGTGACCCAGGAGTGCCCTGTGTGTTCTCCCACCTCAGCAGTGTGTTCTGCCTCCTGCCCCAGGACACAGGCACTTTGTCTGCAAAGAGCTCAGCACAGCTTTCCAGAGATCTTCTGGAGCTACTGGAGCTTCCAATGAGTCTAAATTAGTGGCAGGACAAGAGGAAATACCCTGCTCAGATGAGCTGAATGGCCATCCTAAAAACTGAAATCACATGAGAAAGAAGGAGAATACAGAGTGGGGAATTATGCTGAGGGAAGCCACAGTGAGGGAAAGACCCCACTGCAAAGGCCACCTGCTTGACTCCTTGGCATTTTTTAATGGACATCACACTGCTAACAGACTGCAGAAGCACTCCATGAGAGCAAGTGCAAACCATGCCATCGTGCATCTGTTATAATGCTAAGACCTTTTCACTGATATTTGTAGTGATATTTGAACAGGTAAACATGCCCTTAAGTCTGCGAGCAGGAAAAAGCTAACAGAGAGTTATGAGCTGGAATGGGAAAGGCAGTTCTGGTACAGTCAGGGAACAAGTGCAGAGAATCCTAATGGGGCTCTAAAAGAAATTGTACTTTCCCTACCCAGGAGAACAGTTCCACACGTGTTTTATCTTACCACCAGGAGAAACTGCACTGAAGGCATCTTGGTGCTTGGCTGCAGCACCAGGATTCCTGTGAATATGCTTGTGGCTTTTCTTTATATAATTATATCAGTCCTTAAAATATGAATTCAAGGCTTTCCCCCTCCCAAAGCTTTTGGGCTCGTACTACAGGCTAAACAACAACAACAACACTAACACTTACTCATGCCAATTAAATGACATTATTGAATCCTTATGGTTGGGATTAATCTGCTTTTTTTTGACTGTGTCTCTGAACGTAGTTTTAAATGACAAAAAAATCTGTTTTTTCCATCCCTGAAAGTACCATGTGACAAATTAACTGAAAAAATAACTGAAAACTACACAAAATTATCTCTTGGTCTGAGTTCCAAAATTAGAGTTTGTTTGAAACTATAATTGCTCAACTTTACTGCAGCTTTGTTCTTTGGTGGTGACTTCCTCCTCACGAACTTGAAGCACTGAGGTATAATATCTCAGTAGGACTGAGATATAAATGTTTGATTTAAACACAACTGGAATGATTAAAACCTTTGCTAGGTAAGAATTCCATGATTTGGCCTATATAAGGGCACTAAATTATCTCTTGGGCTCTGTGTCACTGACTGAATATGATCACATCCTAAGAGTTTAGGAAGTTACCACTTGTCAGCTGTGTTTCTTAAACTTGGCTGAGGGCAAGCTCTTAACTCACCTCAGCTACAAGTGAAAATGCTAATAAATTCCATCCTGATGAACCTAATCCACCTGTGGAGCTTGATGGATGGAAACTTGCTATATCACCATAATATTCTCACAGTCTAAGGCTCAACCTCCCAGCAAACAGGATTTAAGAGGTAATGTCATACCTCCTTCCCAATTCCTGATTTTCTGATTGTGTCGGTATACAAACCCTGAAACACACAGCTTCTGATTTCATATTCATTTTACACTGGTTTAACTCCAATAACTTTAAGGGAATTTTTCTAATTGATAGTTATGCCAAATCAGGTCCTATGAATTTCATATATATATATATAAAGAGAAGTGGTTATAATATGTAGATGTAATTTTATTTTCTTATACCAAATTGATTGTGGAGAAAATTTAATTACATTTAGCCCATGTGTAGTAGTCAGATTAATTAAATATTTCTCTCTGCACTTATCTCTAATTTTAATGTCAACAGAGCTGTCCTAGTCCATGTTATGCTGCCATTAAAAAGGAAAAAGAAAATTGCTTTTAAAAACTGCAGTGAAATGATGTTAAGTGTCTGCCTTAAACTGACAAATTCAAGGAGATTTAGAGTTAAAACTGCCAACTCTTCCAATAACTCACTGTTATTGCAGAATATAAAGCACCCAAAATCACAGTGCAGGGCAGTTTACACAGAGCCAGTTCATAGAGTGCATCAGAAAATGCTTTCCATACATTACAGGCTAAACAGGGTTTGAGTGGGCAGATTTAAGAGTGCAGGCGGGTGAGTCAGTGGCTCGGACAGCAGGGGAGAGCACCGACAGATGGGAGAGCACAGGGGGCAGGGATGCCAGCTGTGGCACCTTGTGTGACAGGGACACACACTAGTGCAGGAGAGCACAGACAGTGGGCAGAGACACGGCTGCTGGACCCCTTGGAATAAGGTGGAAAAGGAAGGATATGAGAGGAATAAGGCAATTTTGAATAGGGTTCAGAAACGAGGAAGTCTTTGCCAAAGGACAGCAGGGTCTTAGAGCCCACAGGATACAAAATCAGAAGGTCTCAAAATATATCTGTAAATGAGGAATCATCACTGAGTCAGAATGTTTCTATTGAGGTCCCACAGTGACCTCAGTTCTTGGATCTACATCAAGCTTAATTTATCAATGACCTAGAAGAAAAAAGACAATCATCATAGCAAGGTTTGCCCTACAGTCAAGTACAAGATCTCACCCAGGACACTGACATGGTCTCTAAGTGTGAAACAATAAGATAATGTGTATTTTAATACATCTCAGTGAACAATCTAAGGAAAAGTATTTAATCATGCTTGGGGCTGATCATAAAATCATAGATCTGTTTGGGTTGGAAGGGACCTTAAAGATCACCTTGTTAGAACCCCCTGCCATGGGGAGGGATGTCTTCCACTGGACTGGGTTTCTCAAAGCCTCATCCAACCCAGCCTTGAATCCAGTCTCTGAATGAGAAAGCTGCACAGCTCTGAGAATGCGACAAGCACACGGTAAAGGCTTTTAGTAGGGGGAGGAGAGAAAAGCAATAGTCCTTGACTGTACAGTAAATGAGTATTCCTAAAACAGATAGGAAAAATAATTAACTCTGAGAGCAACCAGTGAGGAATATTGTGGCTTCTCTCCCACTGGCAAGTCTGAAATAGAGTCCGGATGTTTTTTCTTAAAAAAAATGCTCCAACTAGTGTTTTAGAACAAACTATTGGAAAGGAATCAGAGACCAGCTTATGAAAGAACTATGTTTTTCTCCAGCAAACCTAAAATTTACACAACCTCAGAATGAAATCAAGACCACTAAGAAGGAGCAAATGATTATTTCAGTACATGGCTCAGTTTATGGTACCTTCCAAAATCTCTTCTGCCTACTTTCTACAATAGTTTCCTAAACAGTCCTTCAAAAGTAGGTCCAGATAAATGCAAGAACTGTGGTGTGTCTCAGTAGAAATATTCAGAGAAAGACTTATGTTAAAAAAGCAAATGTAAATGTGTGCTTTGTGCTTGCTAATATATTAAATTAATAATAATAGAAGACTAACTGGATGCATTTTGACAGGCACAGAGGTTTTCTTCATTTGGATATCTCTTGGCTGTTTTTTATGAAAGACTTACAGAATTATGAGGAAGAGTGGAAAGGAGATAGAGGAAATTACTTATTACATTTTTGTTTTGTTTTTCTTTTTATGAGAAAAAAAGCAAGTACTGGGAAGGTAGATATGGCCACAGGTACTTCCTGCCTTCAGTAGCATCCAGTGCAGGGGTCTGTTCCCACACTGTGCTGCTTCAGATGAAGTCAGTGGAACAACTGTCTTGAGCAAACAGACAAACATTGACATTTTGTGATAAAAAGGAAAGCATACACCAAAACTATGGATTTAAATGGCAGTCAAGGATGTGACAGATAAACAGAGACACATGAATTATGTATCATACCTCCATCATTGTCCAGGTTATCTGCACACACCATTTCCATGACAACGTTACATCCTGAGCCACTCCAGCCCACTTGACAAACACAGTGCCACCCATTCTGATCAAGAGTGCACCTCCCATTTCCATAACAGAGACCTGGGCAACCATCTAAAACAGAAAGTGTAAAAGAAAAGCCTTCATGAAGGGATATTTTCTCTTATTTTGTAGTTGCAATTTTTCATGAACATTCCTACTTCCACCATTATACTTGCTGCCTTCAAATGATGACAGCTTGCAAGCCACTTACATTTCTGGACGAATATGGAAAACTCCCCAACTTGGTCCTTCCCTTTGCTTGCCCAAAAGTAGTTTCTCAGTGAAGAATGAGGATTTTTTTTTGTGTTTAATATTTTGTGCACAGAAAAAAAGTGAGCAAAGTCATGCTATAAAGTTCTAAAGTCATGTCCATCTCCTTCTCTATTGAAAAATAAACTGTAGTTCACTAACTATCACACACATAATCAAGATTTATATCAAAGATTCACATGGAAAATATTGTCTAAATGACAAACTAGCCTCTGTGGACATAATCCTACACATTGCAGGGAGTGGAAGTGACCTTTTTATTCTGTTCATAAATACTCATCTGACTGAGAAAAAGCCAATTTGATTTATGTCACAACAGAACTCTTTCTGCAGAAGACAACTGAGGGAGCACTGCCTTCCTGTTCCACTTTCTCCCGTTATAGCTGATTCCAACAGGACCAACAGTGCCCTTTGGTGGTGCTGATTCTAGATCAAAACTGGACCAAGGACTGTAGCATCCTCTTAATTATATACTTGCAAGTATAATCTGAATCAGCAGTACTTTGGACATTCACATCTAAATTTCTTGCCTGTGAGAGAGGAATGGTCTCTTGGATGTGTACACTCATGTCCATCTGCTTGCAGAGTGCAGTGCCAGCTCAGACATTTGTCAGATCCTCCCCATGTCACACATGGAGCCAAAGGACAATGGATAAAGCAACAGCAATTGGCAATACGTTTGACAGTGAGAGTGGCATCACTTCTAAAGTGGCTCCTTTCTTTTTGCCAGCAGGGACATACAGGGTGTGAAAGCCCCTGCACCTGATACTGATCACCAACACATAGGTGTTACCAGAGAGAGGGATTTTTTGAGGAAGAAGGAAGTCTCAGTGCCTGACAACCCCAAGATATTCCAAATGGACTTTGGAGGAGCCAGTCAGAGAGTCTGTGATTCACAGCCTCACATGCAGCACATTTCCTGGCAACTTTACATGAGACACGTGACCTCCCTCCTCCTTACCCTTGGCACAGTTTATCAATCACATCTGCAAACAGAGGGATCAGAGAGTCTGACCCTCTTGCTCAGAAAAACTGGAGATGGGTGGCACCATTTTCTCTCAGGAAGTTATGGAAAACGCTTCTCCAAAACAACATGAACTTGGCAACCACCAAATGTACCATAAAAGCCTCTTTCAGGGAGTTGGGGGAAGGGGCAGGATGTGAGAGCTCTTTTAGGTAATGTGGATTTTTTCCACTTTTAACCACTGTCCTGCTGAGTTAATTACTTTCTTGTACATGATTATATTTTGCTACTGTGTGTGGTTATCCTCTACATCTAGAAATGCAATAAATGAATGCCTACATGCTTTTATTACTATCTAATTCCAAAGAAATAAAACAAGAAACAGAAAATAAGCACTCAGATCTTTCTGAACTAATGGTTGGTTTGGTATTTCAGTGAGCAGCAGTTTTGGAAGGGGCTGTGAATCACTGCTCTGCTCAGTGTGGCCCAGGAAGAGGGACTGCTGTCACACTGGGGGAAGGTTCTTGCACTGACGTGAATGAGCAAGACCTGCGGCAAGGGACGGGAATGAACAGCACCAGACACAAAGCAACATCAAATTTAACTCTTGTATCAAATGATTTGAAGAGAACAAGATCACATCTGGCACAGACAGCTTTAGAAAACAAGAGTACGTCTCTATCGAAAGAAACTTACTTCAAGCATAAATGACAAAAAATTTTTTTTTTGTTCTCATGGGAGACAATCATCAATATCAACAATACAAGCTTTTTAGCAAGTCCTCAGCTCTGGCATTACTTTGGATGGTAAACAAGAGCAAAGAATGGATTTGCCTAACACAGCACATCAGACAGCCCTGTAAAACATGCTTACATTGCTACAACTTTGCAAATGAGTTGAGCACATTACTTAATAAAACCTGCATTTTCTGCTGTAAATCTCTCTCTGTCTCCATGTGTGCATATATATCTATATATATCCCCATAAACAAATGTGCCATCTATTCTGGGAATTTAGCAGTCCAGAAGCTCAAACAAAATGGGTAACAGAAAACACTCAATTACCAATACTTTTGTATATTTTCATTACTTTTTTTGGAATGCTGATATGAAAAACTTACCTTGAACAGCATCTAAGTAGTGAGCTTAAAAAAAAAAAAAAAGAACAAAACTGAGATGGATCAAACTTCTGTACCAAATGAAAATACATTTGCTTATGGTTTGACACCTGTGGGTTAGATATAAAACGTCTCCCTCTTCCTGCAGGCAGATCTATTCCTGCTGCTGTGACCAGAACATCGTGTTTGTGATCGTTCTCCATTTGATGACAAGTGTGCAGGGGCCACACCTGGCACTGCCTACAATGTGAACAGCAGGTCTATTTATCTTTTTAAGTATTTTGGTCCTTCTCTGGATTTGCTGTAAACAACCTTCAGGAAATTAGGCTGTTCCTCCATTACAAACCTAATTCTTGATTTAGCAAATCTGATTTAGCAAATTCTAGAGTCAGGGAAGGTATTATCTTAAGATGTTCAAGATAAAAATGACACATTCTAGATTTTCTTTCAAGAAATAAATGTGAGACCTTCCACTGCTCATCTTTGAAAATTACATATCACTTTGGGACATTTTAGGGAGAAACACTCTAAGACTTTACAAAAAAAAAAAAAAAGTTGAATTTCATTACACATATAACTATTACATTTGTATAGTAGACTAATGACTTCTAAAAAGACCTGAAAGCTTTACCTTATTAGGAATATTGTTAAAAGTCAGCTCTAGAAAAAACACCATTAGCAATAAGTAAAATATGTAAATCCTCAGACAGAAATACAAGAGACTTAACAGAAGAATTATATAAGCTAAAAAACAGCTTTCCCCCCTAACACCTTCTATATTTTAAACATTTTTTTTCTTTCCTGACTTCAAAGTTCACATATGAACACATCCCAAAGATATGTTAGGATTGAGATATCTCTCATTTTTTTTTAATTAATTAATCTGTGTTATTTCCTCTATACAGAAAGTTGTTCCAAATTGCTGTTCTGTGGGACAAACAGGGTGCAGAGGCACCTTTTTTACACCTGTCTGGGTTCCGAGTCTCTGTTTTTCCAAACAGATTTCAATCAGAATGATGGCTGTGGCAGATCAGTGTAGGACTGCAGTAAGATTTTACATATTTCATTTCCTGAGGTACCAAAGCCCCTTACCAATGGTGCAGTGGTCCCCTTCCCATCCGGGGCTGCACTCACACTTCCCGTCCTTGCACTGCCCGTGCTCGGCACAGTGGGAGTGGCAGGTCCGCTCTTCACAGGTGGGTCCCACCCAGCCCTCTTCACACTGGCATATCCCTCTGGAGCAGACTCCGTGGCTGCCACAGTCCAGGGTACACAGCTCTGCACATGAAAACAAAAGTACACCATGTGGAACAGCACTTTCATACTGCAAATAGACTTTGCATCAAGACTAATTCACTTCTGTACGACTATCACTCATCATTTGGATCAAATATGGGATTTTATCACTCAGTACAGACCTTATAAAATCTGGCTGCCTCCTTCTTTAGCAGTTAGTGGTAAGATCATTTATTTGTTTTGCATGGGACTGCAAATGATGGCTTTGCAGAGGGTAGAGTAATAGGTCTAAACCAGACAAACAACAACATGAAAAAATCTTTATCTTTTGACTGATTTCTTCTGAGACTCAATTCTAAAATCTCTAAATTCACATACTGTGAGCAGAATTAAAGGATAGAGTGGTACATTAAATACATATAAGCAAGCCAATCTTTTATATATTCAAATGTAGTGATGACAAAATGGCCTTCACTTGCAGTATAGAGGGACACCAGAGAGGTAACGGAGTAAGAGACGCTGCAAGCACCTCACTCTGACAGCAGGATACAACATTACATGACCTCCAGGCCATTCAGATCCCCCTAGTTCTAAAATGGCTTTCAAGGATTCAGACCTTTTTTTCCTTCCTGACCTTCACGTGTCAATGGCTAAGAAACCATGGAAGCTGTTTCCAATAATTCATAGCCCTCAGGAGAATTTCTTTACCTGGGCACTGTAGAACAGCCCTGGTTGTGAAGTGGTATGAAAGCCCCGAATAGTTTCAATACATCACCATATGCCAACTGCAATTCTACTTCCATGTATACTAAAGTTCTTCTCTGAAAAGAATGGTTTCATTATAGAAAGGTTCCATGTAGTTTGAATTTATTTAGAATAATTATTGTAAAGAGACAGAATTTGCTTGTTATCCGGCAATTAACCTGCTACAGGAATGTCTCCTCCTTCTTCCTCTCAGAAAGCAGCTGATAGCACTTAATTATAAGCCAAACACTCATGTCTGCTCTGATTTCAAATGTCAGTGGTACATATTTAGTTGTGGCAAGATTTTTGCCTTGACAGATTTTAAACAATGATAATTTAGATCTTGGAACTATTGTATATAAACATTCTTATAAAAGCATTTGTAGTGACAAATGCTGTCACTTACGTACCAAGAAAAGTTTTTAAAGTTTAAATTGAAATCTTATCTTCCAGTCATTTAACACAAAGAAAAAAGCAGAACAGAACTGGAACACAGTGACATCAAAGACATGCTGGGCTCTGTCTTGAGTGAGAGCTTAGCCCTTGTTTTTGTTAATTGCCAGGGTGACAACACAGAGCACAATCAAAAGGATGGGTGAGTGACAAACTCAAGAGCATTGTCAAACTCAAATTCAGAAGCAGAAGGCATGGTAAAGAACATCACTCAAAATTCAATAAAAGCAACTGCAAAGTCCTGTCCTTAGGAAGTCAAAATCAGCTCCATAAAAAATAATTAAATTTACTGTTTGGACAGGAAGTTGGGTTATACGGGAGTACAAGATATAGATAATTATCTGATGATACAATTCTACAATATTCCTGAAAAAGAATATGTAAGACAAGAATAGAGACTGCTCTGTTATATTCAAATGAAAAACGGTGCTGAGTCTGGGGCATTATACCTTAGCCTTGACTGCTGCCTGCTGATCATGTATTAATCAGCTTCATGCCTTGGACTGCCTGCCTGTAGGTACTGGAAAGGATTTCTTCCCCCTTGCTGCACAATTTGTCTTGGCTCTTTGGTTTTGTTACTTGTTTGCTCCTTGGAAACCTGGGAGATCATCTGGAGCACTACAGGAGGACTTGCTTTCTTACTCCATTGGTACTGAAGCTGTCCAAATACCTGCTCCTATGATCAGGAAGAAAACTGATCCCAGCAGATCACAAAAGAATCACCCCCAAGCAGACGGGCAGAGGATCACTGGTATTCTTTGAACCTATCTTTCCACTTTGGGGCATCGGCCTACCCTTGAGAATTAAATCTAACAAATTACCTGCTACTTTAAGAATTTAGGCTTCTAGAGGGATGCATTTGATCTCCCCTGATCTCCCTCTAGTTCATTACAGTTATTGCTTTTGATATTTTACTTCAAGTGGCAAAGATTGTTAAAGATTGTGTAGTTTACAATATACTGAGGTAAGTGGAACTGATGGTCTTTTTGACCCTCTGGACTGACATTCTACTACACAGATTTTTGCAGTTGTGGGGACTGGCTTAGTTCAACTGATTCTGAAACTTCAGGGAAGATTAGAGGCATTGGAATACAGAAGTGGCACTGGCTGAAGTGGGGAAACAAAGCAATACGTAGAGCTTCTGACCCTGTCAGCAGCTCCTACCCCTTCTCCGTCTGTAAACAGACCAAAGAACCAGCTGTGGAAAGCCTTGAACACATTCCCACACATGGCATGCATGGCTGCATCCCCCGTCTGTCTACCCCACAGAATCTAATCATGACAAGCTCATCTTCCAAACAAACAAAAGAAATAACAGCATGGAGCTGAAGGCAATGTAGGCACATTCCTACCACAGGGACAGGGATAGATCTTGCACATGTTCCCATTTTAAAACCACAAAATTAAACAGACCTTAAAATGTTAGGAAGTTTTCCACTGTTTTCCCAACACATGGAATAAAATACTTAAACACAATTTAAGCTCCTAATTTTTAACAAAGTGGAGATATTAGATTACTTATTTTATCAAAAAAAAAAATCCTAGGTAGCTCCATATAATCTTCACTCATAAGGCTCCTTTTTTTTGTTCTACTTTCCCCACATAAGATCATATATGAAATGAACTGACCTAGCTCTTTTCTTTCCTTCTAATAATGATTTTTCCCCCAGAATATTGAGTCTAAATGTTCTTTAATGAAAACCAAACCCAATTTTGCAAGCACCAGATGTAATGAAATGAGCTTTCTTAGCTTGGACCAGACATTCTCCTCAGCTACCCTAGCTGACCTGCAGTTCAGCCAACTCACACTTTATCATCACTGAGGCAACCTTGAGACTTACATTCTTTTTGGTGATTTCTTAAGGCTTCAGAAACGCTGTTTACCATGATAATGTATTCTTCTGCCATGCAAATCCAAGATTCTCCACAGACTTCTCATGCAAAGCAAGGGAAATCAAGCCTAACTCATCCTATTAATGCTGTGGTAGCACATGCAGCTTTAATCCACAGCTAATTCAAACAACTAAGATCAAAAAAGGGATTATCAGTTCAGGTTGTTCTGTTTTTAAATGCAAAACTATTTCTTAACTCCTCCTGCAGATAAACAAGCCCAGAAACCTCGGTGTAGTGGGGAGCCACATTAGCATTTGCATTTGTATTGAGGGTTTCTGCTGCGGACTGGACAAAATGAGACACTCCAGTAAGTGCTCAGGGACCAACTGCAAATGGGAAATTATACAGGAACTTTAAACAAGTAAATAGCTCCTAATAAAGCTGATGTGGCAGCAATTCAGACAGAAGTGAAGTTTGACAGCAAGTCAGACATGATGCAGTTGTTCAGCTCATTGGGAGCATCTTCCTCCTTCCAAAGCAGTTGGTCCTACAGGACACAGAAGCACCACAAAATGCAGCAGAGCCAGCACAGTGGGGAAGGGCTTTGAGCTGTGGGTCAGTGCAGCAGCTGAAACAGCCAAAAATGTCTCCTCCTATTGAAACAGCTATTCCACTCCTCCTCCTCTCCATCCATCTCCTGGCTCTGTGATTCCTGCCTAGTGCTTAGCATGTGGAAATGGTGAGATGATTCAGATCATGGAACTGTCAAATAGTTACTCAGTTTATTCTCCTGGGTTAATACCTGACAGCTAGCTGAACTAAATCAGCCCAAAGAGAGACCAAAGCAGCAATACAGGCAGGAAAAGGGAGGAGATGCAAATCCCAGCCTGGACAGAGACTGTCCTGCTGAGGAGCCACAAGCTGTGCCATCACTGACTGCAAAGGACAAGAGCAAAGAGGTGACTTCTGTAAGGGAACAAGGGAGGCAGGTGACATGAGGTACAGTTTGGATTAGTTGACTCAGGGATATTACACCACAAGCCTTTACTTGTGCTGTTCCATTAACTGTATTCATTCTAACAACGTACAGTGCCACGCTCACAATCCCTTAAGTTCCTTGACCATGTTATTTTTAGGCTTGTAGACTTACATAAACCCATTTCTTCTCTCCCACTCCTCTTTGTCATAGTTTAGTGGGATGTACACCTGCCTGCCTGAGCTCTAAGGCAGACCTCGTGCTGCATGCTGGGTTGCAGGCTGGTCTGTGGCTGAGACCCACTCCTCAGGACATGTGAATTTTCATGGTTCCCAGGAAACCAACTGAGTCACCCAAATTCACAGTAATTCATGGCCCTGCAACAGTTTTTGTACCTGTATACTTTGAAATCCAACCAATCTTATCTAAATGTATGTCTGGAAAGTTGATATTGTTTTTGAAACAAGCCCAGCCGTGCAGAGTCACTGTGAACATCGTGGCAGAGGGAGCTGGCCTCAGCCAACCCCAGCAGTGCCCTCAGACTTTCATCACATACAGTTTGCACCAAATCTAAAATTCAGAGTCCTTAGACTTAAACCAATTAATGAAGAAGAGACTCAAAAAAGGTTCAACTCAGTCTAGAATTTTTACTGACATGTCCTTAATTCTGAATGCTCATTAATTTCTTGGAAAAGGCAAATGTGAGCTGTGAACCATTATTTGTACATATTCTGGAGAAAGAGACAAATAATTGATCATTCCTGAGCTAATCTAAAAAGCATTAAAAATTCACTCCACACTCTTAATTTTAATTACCTAAGTCAACAATGAGTTCTTTCAAATGTGTTTTATAATAAGTTCCTACTTATGTGTTATGAAAAGGGAAATTAAAGCTAAATATTTTATAATTTGTAATGATAAGGGAAGATTTTAGTGTTAATTCAATATATGTCAGAAATAAATCCTAGAAAATCATGCTAAGAATATAAAACTGTATGTAAGCAGAAGTGGCCAAATACTACAAAACACTCACTGTACTTTTGTTCAGTGGTGAGTCTTGCTCTACAGATAGTCTAAACTTTCAGTATTAATAATTTTGCTATCCATTTTTTAATAAGTGGCTTTCCATAAAGATTAGAAATTAATCTACCCAGACTTTCACCCAATAAGCTTAACTGCTACAGGCAGCAAAAAAATCACCTATCTAGACCTAATAAAGAAGTTTTTTTCAATTTAAATATACACTGTATTTAATAAGTTTGCATGATAATTTCAACTGTGTTCCTGATCTTTTTAAATTACCTTCCTGCTGTGTCCTGGAGACAACTCTGTTCTAGCGTTCATTTTCAGCAACTGAACTTATTAATATAATTTTTTACACCACAAAAAAGTGCAAAAATGTAAAGTTTTAGGAGTTTCAAAAGCACTTGAGCGTTTTTTTTCTGTAAAATCCAATGGAAATTTGTTCCCCTTAAAGAAGGTTACTTAGGAGTGCACTGCAGAGGTTTCATGCAGACATCAAGTTTTACGTTTCTGTACTAGAAGGGATGGTACAGCTTATCTTATTTTACCAATTTACATAAACTTCTTTGGCAATCTGGATTTTAACTGGATCTGATCTTGGATTTTCCAACAGTGTTCCAGTAGTTAGTTAGGTGTGTAATTTTTCACATTCTTAGCCAGCCACAGCTATGCCAATAAACTGTCCCTGGAAGTGTTCAAGGCTAGGTGGGATGGGGCTTGGAGCATCCTGGTCTCGTGGAAGATGCCCCTGCCCATGGCAGGGGAGTTGGAATTGGATGATCTTTAAGACCCCTTCCAACCCAAACCATTCTGTGATCTATGATCAAGCAAGGGACAGCTTTTTTAGGGACAACACAGAAATGCTACATGGGTTATACAAATGTTTAGTGGCACCTGCTCTTCAAGCTTGAGATGGACGTCAAAGGGATTTGCAAATGTCTTCAAAACATCATTGCTGACGTCCCTCTCTGTCAGCTGCCAGGTTTGGTGAACATGTTCCCTTTGGAAAACTGAATCAGGTTCCTGTGGGGAGAGGCAGCAATGGTGCATTGCCCATCTCTTCCTTATCTTCCACTCCATCAAGGAATATGTGATGGGAACTTGCCACAGAACATAATGTGAAATTCAGAACAATCGGAAATAAATCACTATGATAGATCATCTCCCAATGACTGATCTATTTTAACATAAATTTGTAGAAAATAGAGCTGCAAAGGACTTCACAGGATAATCTATTATTGTTTCAAATTAAATCATACCTGGCATCCCCTAAAAGCTCCCAGCAACAGAGAACCTATGACAGGACTACACTGTGACAGGCAATTCATACCACTATCAGACTGTCTTCACAGACAAATACTCTCTCAATCTGAATTCCTCTTGCTGCCACACTCCTTATCCTCTTCATGCATTGCATGCTAATATCTGACACTGAAATATATTAAAGGTCACCTCACAATACCACAACAATGTGTTGGGTGAATAAATTCAAAGCAACTCTTTCTGCAAAACTGTTGCATTGAATTTATTCTCATAGATGTCTCTAAAATAATTTTCACAGTCATTTCCAAAGATTTTTGTCCCTGCCCAAAGTGGGACGTGGTGGCCCATCCCAACTAAAGATTGAAAGAGTGAGATTCATCTCACCTGAATTGAAACATTTGTCTGAAATACTTTTCTATTACAGTCTGTTATCAGACTAGAATGCTTAAATTTATTCAGCTATTGATACTTATCCTTTCTGGCACTGTCATGAAGCAATACTGTAGCACACATATAAAGCTATGTTAAGCCAAAGAAGAATTATTTGGAAAAAAATATTAAGGAGAAAAAAAGTCCTTCTCTGAATTGCATCTGTCCTGATTTCTGTCTCCGAATGATGTTAGAGAAGTTCATAACATATTCCAACTATTTGCAGTTTTCCATGCATTACGCAAACGTGGACATGCCTTAGCCCCTTTAAATACCATTCTTTTTATGTGTCTTCTTCATGTATTCTAATACTCAAATTCATATTAAGTACCGCCTTTCCCTCATGATTACATGACTGATAACCTGTTTCTATTTTCTCTTCAGTAGATCTATGGGTTTTGCTATGAAATGAATTAGTGATTCCAGAAAACAAGCTTTTGTATGGTCTCACGAGCATTTGAAACCAGCACAGCTGAAATCTAACTGATTAAAGGACTGGTCCAGGCACTCTTCATGTTTTGTCCAGCATTAGCTGAGGAAATGTTCCACCTGTAGGCAAAAAGGCACTTCAGGAAGTTGGGTCTTCCTCAGAGACACAAGAGCTGCAGAAAAGAACTACTGAATAGTCAGTAACTTCAGAAAATAAATGGGGGTGGATCTAAACTTCACACGTTTTACTATTATTTGGGATAATTCAGACACAATTATTGCACAACAATCAACTATATCTACCAAATGCAAAACTTCCCCAAAACTTCTTCATTCCCCAAACATTACTTAATTTTAAATTTTTGAACTGTAAGCTCTATGTAGAAAACCTTTCTGATGTCTTGCCTCGCAGATACCTAACTGCCTTTCTTATCTTCTTACCACAGGCCACAACATATAATAAAATAAACCCACTGGAACTAAAATGCTGTATCCTCCCTGTTTGTTACTCGGAATGTTTCACTGTCCATACAGTGGTGGTTTTAATTGCTTTCTGGGAATAATCCTACCATTATCTCATTGAACTTATTCTTGATGTATTAGGTACTCTATAAATAACTCTCCTGGCCTCCAGTAGGAAGGTTGCCATTAGCACAACTGTGTATCACAAAATAAATGAATGCAATTGCATTTAAAAAGCCCTGTAAGGTATTTTCTGATAATGCTACACCTATGTACAAGTATCTTTTCTAAACTGGAAGCCTCAATTTGCTGGAAAATTTATTTGTGTAGAAAAGTAATCAGTGGACAGACAGAAAGGTCTAGAGGGCAAATACAACAGGGGCTGGGGAAATGACAGAGCAACTTTTTCCCCTTCTGAGATCTTTTATCACACTTTTTTCACCCAGCTTTATTTTTCATCTGATGAAGATTTTCTTCCTGATCCAAATCCAATTTATATATATATATAAAACCTCACTCTGTATCGATTTCGTTGTGGTTCAAAATGGTATTTTTACAGTACAAAAATTTAATCAATACAGCCTGAAGAAGCAGGACTGGTAATGGTAAACATACTAACAGATATTTCATTTCAGGCAGCCAAAGAACTGAAAATTGATACCACTGAAAAGGATTCCTCATTTACCACTGGGAACATCTCTGTTTACCCAGCCATAGCACTGGTGTGAAGGAGAATACAATTATGCTGGGCTTAACACACAAGAGAAGCTGTCTGTTTCTTAGAGGGGATACAGGTTGGCAGGATGGACAAGGCCAGTGTGGGCAACATTTAAAATAAACGAGAAAAAGTGTAACTTAATAGCAAGGAAGATTATACCGACTCAAGGGTGAGGGAACCACACAGAAATCTGACCAGGACATTTTTTAAATACTGTTGCCAGAATAAATGTGGAGTTTCCTTGTCAAATTTGTTCTTGTTTTATAAATTGTTTTCACTGTTTCATTTCAAGTTGTACTTGCAGCAAAGCAGTGAGATGTCAGTCATCACTGGAGATTTGTTCTCTGATTAACAAGATCTGAAATCCTCCACAACACCCCGAGAACCACAAAAGGAAGTGCTGTGCAACTCTACCTTGCTTGATATTTTGTTTGATCAGGAGACTGCTATGAAAGTGGTCCAGAACGATCTGTTACGAGCTGTAATGAGTGAGATGAAAGCAATGCCTTTGTCCTGACTCACAGAGGGGAAAATGCAATTCACAGTTCCTCGGGCTGAACAGCCAGTTGTGCAGGAAAAATGGGAAACCTGTTGTGCAAGTGACAGACCACAAGAATGGGGAAAGCATGAGGCTGGTGATAACGATAAGAAACATGGAGAACAACCATGGCTTTGTGGGGAAAAAGGAAATAGGCAAAGAGATGGCTCAGTAAGTACATTCAATAAAGCTGTCTCACAGGTACAGCCTGAACTAATACAGCATCAAAAGAAAATAAAGATTTTGAGACACCTATTTTCAGCAAAACTTGACCAGATCGTCCAATGGGATCAGGAAATGTCTTTATATAAGCACTAAATCTTCTGTGGTACACAGAACAACTATTGTTAACAGTGAATTGGGCTCTGCTCAGAATATAAAGCTTTCCACAATTATTTAATTACTAAGTTTGATTAGTAATACCCAGCAAAGTAGTAGTGATTTATTTAAGCATTATTTGCAGCAATCTTTAATTCACTGGCTTACAGGATGACCTCTGGATATGGGTCCACTCACAAAAATTGTGGTGGTCTGTGCCCTGAATGTACTTTCTGACTTCAGTAATGAAGATATATTTTACTTTTCCTATTTTGAAAGAGCTCAAAATGCTGAAAAGGTGGGGATTGGAACTACTTCTCAATGTATTACAGGAACATATATATGGATTCATCTGTGTAAAAGCAGTGGCAGCCCACAGGTGACAGAAATGCCACTGTTGCCCAAATCAGACACAGAGCTGGCACTTGGAAGGAAAGGGGATAATGATTTGCAGAATGTACACCTACACACTGGGACTGAATGCTTTTAAAAGAATGTACTTCTATTTTTATCTTTTTTTTTCCCCTGAAGAGCCAGTCTACATGGACAGATAGAAATCTGTTAAGCCTGGACAAGAGAAGCTTCAGGGTGATCCAATTGTGGCCTCCCAGTACCTACAGGGAGCCTGCAAGGAAAAGGGAGAGGAACAGTGGACACGGGCATGTAGTGATAGGACACAGGGAAATGGCTTTGAACTGAAAGAGGCTAGGTTTAGATTAGGTATTAGGAAGAAATTCTTAACTCTGAGGGTGGTGAGTCACAGATACAGGTTGCCCAGAGAAGCTTTGGGTGCCTCATCCCTGGAAGTTCAAGGCCAGGTTGGATGGGGCTCTGATTTGGGGGTTGGAAGGTGTCCCTGAAGTTGAAGGGTGCCTTTAAACCGAGGTCATTCTATGATTCAATGAAACAGTGAATCAACTAAAATAAGGCTTTTGTCTCTGTGCTCCCAACAATCAATCTGTATTACAGGAAAAACCACTGTGAGAAATCAAAAGTCATTGCCAGCTTCTATGTAATATCTCAAATTCACAGCCAAAAGCAAAAGCAGATGAAGAAGCTGGCCTTGCTTCCTCCCATTTTAGCACAAATAAACAGTTCCTGGGACAAACTCAGCAGAGAGGCATAACAAGCTCTTGCACAAAACCAGGGAGCACAGCCTCAATCAGCACAAGTTCTACAGCACTCAGCACCTGCCTACAGACACTGTGTCCATCCACAGGAGCAAACGTCCCTGTGCTCACAGCTGAGCCCGTGCAGGTGAGAGCAGAGACACAAAGCAGCTCCCAGTAAATAAACCATAACTTCCTCTGTGTCAGCAGCACAAACACAAATAGCAGCATGCATCTGGCAGCTGCTGCTCTGTCTGGCTGCTGCCAAACCAAAGGTGCAGCTCATGACTTGCATTTTTTCTGGGGAGCCTGGTACCAGCTCCTCAGAGATGCAGAGGCACCACCAGGCACCCTTCTTCAGGGTATTTTTGAATTCAGCAAATGGGGGACCAGAGCAGGAGATGAACAATCACATGCCATGTGAACAACTGGCTCTCTGTACTCTGTCAGAAGATGATTCTGGATCCCAAGGTGATAGACACTATTTTAACGATCTGTTTATAAAATAGCCAAGGCTTCCTGGACTGAAGACTGACTTACCTGAATGTACACTGTAGCTACAATAAACAAGGAGGTTTTGCTCCATTGCCATTAAACTATTCTTGGATAATTATTATAAATTTATTTGAAACATAATACTCATGAAAACATTTAAGCAAATGTCCTTAAGGAGAGCAGAGACTGGGAAATCCTTACATATCTACATATATTACCCTTACAACAATATACACAACCAAAACCCTTAGAAATGCAGTATGTTGGGATGTTCTCATGGGTTTGACTTTTACCAATAGCAAGTGCCTATTTTCAGAAGAAGTTAAAATTCACAGACTCTGGTGCATAAATATGTTGAAATGATAGCTATTTTTGTACACTTACCATGACAACAAAAAACATAAATATCTGCTTTTTAGGGACTGACGCAGCACATTTTGCACAATAGATGTTCTGAAATTCACTGAAGGACAAAACCTCTAGCTGTTCCAGGGCTCTTTTGTACCCTTGCTCTAGCAATTCCCATTTGTGCTTTTCCAGCCGTGAGGAAACAGAAGCTCCCTCTAACACAAGAACTGTCCTTTAAAAGATGGTGGTATGGATAATTTGTGAGAGTTACATCTTTGTATTTGTCTTAGCAAATTAAAAGTGGAAGGTTTTCTATGTCATTCCTGTTCTGTTGTGCACCTAGGCTGCTTTTCCCCCTCCACTGCAGCATCCACCAGCAGAACATTCTCAAATCTTCTCTACTTCAGAGTCCTCTTTTACAAAGGGTTCTTGTGGAGTACAAGCCTTCCATAGTCAAAATTTCCATCTTGACATTTCCTTGAACACAGACTGCTCATGAAAACCTTTCCATCCCACATTCTGTCAGTTGTTTTAGTGGGGTTCTTAATCACTGTTCAGTAGATTGACTCCTGTGTAGGCCATGAGGTTGAGATGTAAGAGAGGGATGCAGCCACTTAACTACAAATTTAGACCCTTAAACCCTTTGCTTAGCCCACCTAATTCAAAGGTCCTTGAACCACTTTGGCACCTGAGTTGCTACTAAAATCCCACTTACTAGTCAGGTTTTGCTACCAGACAATGACAGCACCTTTACATTAAGAGCTGTAGTTTTGCAGCCTGCAGGACTTTACATGGGTGTTGCCCAAGGATCCTAAGGAGAATCACTCTCCTGGGGCTGGCCTAGCACACAGCACAGTGAGGGGGACATTCCTGGACAGGATGGACTCCCTGTAGAGGCACAATGCAATGCAGAGAGGAGAGGCTCCATCAGCTTCCCAGAATGGAGGGTAAACAGACCCATATTGCCATCAGCAGAGCAATCTGGGTATCTTACCCCTGGGTAAACCAAGAGTTGCTGAGATTGAAGCATCCAAAACTGGGTCTGTGGATTCCACCCTGTGGAAAAAGTAGTATCTTGCTGTGGATTAGACTAGGATTTACAAAAGCTGACTTAACTAAATTGCATTTACATTGGAATGAGGAATATTTCCAATAATTGCTGAATGAGGTGCAGACAGCAATAGATTAAGAATCTTAATTTTCTGGAAGAAAAAGGAAAGGAAAGGGCCATTATTTTTGGCATATCTGCAAAATAAGCAGCAATCAGTTGAAAAACACCCCATGTTTCCTCATTGTATATCTCATACCCTTGACTTATCCTATTTCTAAAATCAATAATTACTACATCAGGTATTTTTGGTTCCCTGTGGACTGATTTAAACATGTAGGATAATTAATTTTTATTGGAGTGCTTCTTCACTGCCTTAAATTTCTCATGTTTTAAATTCTGCAGCGAAACATATTAAGTGTCCAACCTTTAACTAGTATGTTTTTAATAGAAACCTTGCTCACCAGATATATTTTTGCAAACTCTTGCAACTCTGCAAGAGATACAAATCAAACCAGTCACGGGTAGTTTTTTTCTTTTCAATGAAATGCACAGTAGCAGGGAAGAGTCTACAATGTCAGACAACATACAGCAGGGGAACTTCAATCATCCTTTTAATTAGCAGAGCAGTAATAGGCAAAGCTCCTCACAAATTAGAGAAAGAGGACAGTTAGATGAAATTAAGCAAGTCTATAGTTTCTTAAGAACGAAACAGTAAAAGATGTTTCTAGTATAATTAAAAAGTTCTTGAGATTTGTCTAAAATAGGGAGCAGAGTAGAAGCACCAATGTGGAATCGAACAGTCTGTAGAAAATGCACGAAATGACATCACATACTGAGGAAATTTCAAGGCTATTTTCACTATTGCAAGCTCTTTGTAGTGAATATCCTTGTCCTTGGTGAATGAGAGTGACTGACACCCATACACTGCAATTCCCTAAACCTGGAGCTTCTGATTATGATGAAATGGGTTCACCTAATTATTTTTCCAAGTTGCAGTTTTTGATGTTTAATTTTGAAACCTATTTGAGATGTCTTGAACTATATTAATATCCTGTATTATGCCTTCATTTCTTTTTGAAGCACTTTACTGTAAAAAATGCAGACTTCTAATGATTTTTAAATTACTCCACTCTGCACATATCAATTTACAACAATTACAACATTTTGCATTTTTCAAAGCACTTTAGTTTTAAAGAGGTTTTTTTGCTTCACAAGATATTGAAGGAAGAGGCTGCTGATCCATTTTTACTCTTTGTAAAATTACCACCAATCTTGCTAGAAGAGCTTAACCAAAAATAGATATGCTAAATATATACCATCTCCATATAATCATTTTAGGATGAATGTTTTTGTGACTAAGAACTGCCAGTATTCTTTTCCCAATCATAATTAGGTTGCTTCAGTGATATAAATGGATTCAGTGGAATTATGACAAATGTCCTAGAGTAAGGGGACAGAAACTGGCCTACTTTGAATAGTCTAAAGAAATGAATGAAGGACAGGATGTCAGAAGCATCAGCTCTGTCACAGATTTCTCAGTCTACAATATTTTAGGCACAGTGCTACAGTTAATTAGTGATTCAGGGCTGGATTCTCACCTGAAACACACTGGGACTGCTCTGGTGGTATAACTGCAGTTACACTAATTTATGCAAGGCTCTGCCCCCCTGAACAACTCTGCCATCCATTTTCTCTTGGTATTTTTCTTCCTTAATCTCAGGGTTCCATGTTAAAGGTGTCAATCTGAGAATAGAAGATGAGCTTTTTTGTTCAGTTTGTTGATGCTGCGCCTTCCATTAGCCAGAGCTTCCCTTCTACCTGACAGGAGCAGTCAGTACTGATGAGTTTGATTTTTTCTTTCTGAAAAGCACTGCCTAGATGCCTCAAAGGGAGATGACTCATTAACATCAAGGCATTTTGGGTGACAGCCTATAAATAAAGCAACAAAGATCCACAGACACTAAGTAGAAAGTTGACTATACTGAAGTCCTGATGACATTAAAATAGTGTAAAATGAGTCTTCCATCCTACTGACTGTGTCATGTACTGGTAAATCACACCCCTACTGCACAGGTCAGCTGATATGTACGGTGAAGGTCTGACTGATAATGGATTTGCACGTACTATCATAACAGGGTTCAGCATGGTGTAAAATGCTGAGACTCTGAAATACTCCAAGGATGACCTTTGTCAGTACAAGTGGTTTTCACAAAATGTATTATATAATCAGTCTCACTTGGAACAAAGTATGAAATTTCTGTTCTCCACATCTCGTAGAGGCAGGGGAAGATGAAACAAGAATCACAAAACTCAACCTCTTGTGCATTTCTCTTGGCCACACTCACTGTCAAATGGCTACATTGGAAATGGCTAAATGTCTTTGAGCACTTTTGTGTGACTTGCCAAAGGAAGACCAAACTAGGAAAAAACTAAAATTAAAGTGATAAACAAGACAGCAATGAATTAATTCCAAAACAAAAGATGCAAATTTATATTGTGAACATTATAATGGATTTTTAATTTTCAGTGCTTTATATCAGAGAAGCATTTGGTTTTTTCACAGACTAATTATTAGAGAGATGAAATGACATTTTCTTTTTTTTTCGGATGAGCTAAAGCCACTTCAGTTCTGGACAATGACCTGTTTACTGTATGGTTGGTGTGACTGTTGGGAACAACATCTTGGACAATGCAGAACTGTAGCAGAGCTGGTGCTGTTTCTTTTTGTCTTGGAAACACTTTGAGAATCCAAATGGTGAAAGACAGCTCTTCCCAGAGCTGTCTGTGGTTCTCTGCCTGAGATCAGCTCAGCTTGACCCTGATGCCTGTGCCTCACTTCAGGCAAAATGGACATAACTCCCCTCATTCCTTGCACAGTCCAAAGAGTACTGCAGGAAGGAGGACAGATGACTGTTCAAGGGACAGCAATTAAAACAACTAAAGAAATAAAGTTCCTGTAGAAGAAGATGTTGGATCTCTGTGTATTTCAACATGGACTACAGCACAGGTAAAGGCAGCAAGCAACATCTGCCCAGGCCAGCAGGAATGGAAGAATCAACTGGATTACTTGAATAATGACTGGAATCTTGGGACCCTTACAACTGGAATTATAACAGCTATGTCCCTGTACAGCATTCGAAAGAACTCTGCTGGAATAACTCTATGTGGCTTCTCTACAAATTTCTGACATTGGTGTAATTTTGAAGCAGTGAAAGCTATAACTTGTTATTAATCTTAAGCACTCAAGCCAGTTGGCAAATTGGCACAACATGCTATTCCATCTCCCTCATGGTAAATCCATGGCAGTCTATAACCATATAGAACACTTAGAACACTTTGATCTTGTCCATATAAAAAACCAAAGAAAGACAGAAGGTGCTTTTTAAATTTCTTCTCCAGATCACATATGGCTGTAGAAAAGACGTAACAGTGTTGTTTTGATTGGTGTAGTTAAAAATCTGCCAGTATTTCCAGGGTCAAATTCAGTTGATGTTGCCTAAAGAAGGCAGAAGAATTAAAAGCATATTATCTGTATGTTTGTAGTCAGCTGATAGGAAGGGCCTTTACAAAGATGCTCATAAGCAGCAAGGCAAAGCTTAAATGAAAACCACGTCATCTCTGGGAGAGGTACATTGAAATCTGAGCTAACAAAGGAAAATGACTTTTCACAGAAGTTCAGTATTGTAGGGTAGAAAGAGGCCAAATATATCTGAAACAGATATCCAGCTAAGGATATTGAAAGGATGGATCTTAACAGAGCTGAACAAAAAGCCAGCCTAAGTTGTGTCCTACAAGTAGTACAGGATTAGCAATACTAAGTGCCTGAACAACTTCCAAGTCATGTTGAGCTGCTTTTATTGAGAACCAATTTAAACACAATGAAAACATATTCTGACAGCTGCTTTGGACTTCTGCAAGAGGATTTTCTGGTTCTCAAGGGATGGCAATTGTCCATCAATAACTTTGGATATAGAAGGAGTATCTGGGGGTGGAGCAATGAAATTGGGTTTTGCCAGTCCACAGCTCAGAGCAGAGATTAGGCTGGACACTGGAAAGGACTACAAATAATTTGCCAATCTTTCACCTCACAGAAAGAAACATGATTGCAAGACTTTGCACCTATCAAACTAGGAGTGGAAGGTGCACGTTTTAGCAGAGAGGGCCAGACATAATTGAAACAATTTATCTGGAAATAGTAGACTATCCTTCATTTTCAGTCTCTGTGTGAAGCTTGAAATTCAAAAAACTAAACAGAAATTGTGAGTGTCAAGCAAAATCTGAAGGATAATCGTTACTTTTTGGTAATGTTTTAAAGCAAATCAAACAGCATGAACAACGTGGTCTTTTTCACCCTCAAAAAAAAATCCATGAATGATTCCAGAGCTCAGACTGGGCCTCCAGACAGGCAATTCTCAAGGATATGCATGGGTCACACAGTCACCCTTCATCTCTCTTCCTCCAATCATACTGATTCTTGTCTTTACCCAGTCTGCCACTTATAAAATGTTAGTTTATATTGTTTGAAGAGCTAGAGATGGGCAGGTAGGGGAAGGTATTATAGAGGTCAACCCTCTTCAAGTTGGGCCACACTGTATCTGGAACAATATATTCAAAAACATTCTAGAACCTTTGCTATTTCTCCCTTTTAAAGTCTGCCAAGATACACTAACTTCTATTTTAAGAACCCCATAAAATTTAATATATTGTATCCCAGTATTTTGAAAGTATTTGGAATATGCTGGGGAACACAGAAATGCTCAGGACAAGAGCCTATATTCTTCAGGGTGCTACAGAAAGGCGAATTTTCACAGCACTGAGAACGATGTGGTGCTGAGATGGCAAAGTGCAGGGGTCTGAGGCAGGCTGAGAGACTGCTGCTCTCTTAGTTACAAAGCTCTGCTGTTGTCTGACTCTAGACGAGCAGTCTGAGCTTCATCCATTTCATCCTCCTCATTGCACAGAACCTCCTGACTTTCTCCATTCACATGTGACAGCTCGTTTATTGTGACCTTGTTACTTCTCTTATGTTTCCTTACTTATTCATTTGATGTTTTTCTTGCTCACTAAAATAAAGCTTTATTTTCAACTTGCACAGCAATCACTGATCCTAGGAAGAACATCTCAGGCACAAATGAACATCCATACTTCAGTCTAACACTCGGTGTACTGCCAAGACTGTCCTGAATCTAACACCTAAGAAGAAACATATATTTGAAAGAAGTCTGAAGCATCTGGTTATGATGCCTGTTGGTAGTTGTAAAAGCATCCTTTGATAACTCAGAGGACAGTAGGGATGAAGAGAGGTATTTTCTCTACTGACAGAGGTAAAGAGGTTTCCATCCAAAAATGTTCCAAACAGCTTTGGAGGTTATTTATTAGCTTTTTGGTTCCTTACTTAGTATCTAACTGCCCCATGCAGCTGGCACAACAAACCCATCTGAGACTAACATTGCTTTTTGAGCTACAATAACATGGTATTAAAACAGAATTAGTTTGCAATATTTTGTGACTAAAAAATTAGTACCTCTCCTAATTACTTGCTTCATTAATGCAAATACTACTGTAATACTAAGCTTCAGAGAGTATTTTTAATATATAACAAAATACATCCTGTATTTTGTTATATATTAAAAATGTTCTTATTTTCATAAAAATGAAAGCAACTAGGCTTTTGCTGAAACCCAGTAATAAGTCAGTTCTTATCAAAGCAGGTGCCATATCTGACAGTGTCAGACTAAAATTGCATGCATTAATTTTGGAGTGTAGAATGAATGCAAGGTCTTTGTAACAAACACTGAAAATTATTAGCAGGTCAGTATTTTTTTGCTTAATAGTTCATCATGTAGAGGGACATTTTATAAGTCCCTTCTTAAAGATCATAACCATACACTTTAGAAAACTGAGAAGAAATTTATACTGTTCCAAGTGCTCTTCTGAATGATGATTTCTAAGAAAAATTGGTGACTTGGACCACTGGCTGTATTCTACAGTATTCAGCAAATCTGTCACTTGCATCTATTCTCTAGTGGGATGTGTTACTAATCAGCTGAGATTCTGGCATTGTGAGCTCTATAGGGGAAAAAATAGTAGTACATACATTGGTAATGACATGCTCCATTACAGAGCAAAATGTGCAGAGTGCATTCATTTCAAGAAAACGAAATGTAAATGTACAAAGCACACAGGAAATCCATTTCAACTCTTAATCAAATTTAGTGGGATCAAACCTTGATGGTCCTCTGAGGAAGAAGAGAGTTTTTATCGCAGCATGAAAGAATGATGGTCTTCTCTGTTTAAAGATTTTTTTGACAGAGGTTTCTTACTCATCAGTCACTGCATCTGTATTTATTTTTTTTAATATATCTTCCCAATCTCTCTCAGAACTGTGGGGTCCCTGATTGCTTGAGCCTGACAGGTGCTCAGCAGCTCAGATGAGAGTCGTACTTGCCTTCATTGCATGACAGGAGGCATGTGCCCTCTTGCAGGACCCACCTTTCTCACTGCTGTGCCACCAGGCAGAAAGATCCTGGTCACAGAGAAAGTGCATTCCTTATCCTTGGCAACTGAAAGCCAATTGCTGACAAGCCCAGAAAGTGCCACGCCACAGTACCCCTGGTTCACCCCTATCTTGTTTTTTAAATTTCTATTAGCACAGTAACAGCAACCATTTTCTTTCACGACCCCAGCAGAAAACACAGGCAATGCTGATAAAGCCAAGCCTCCATCATACCTGTTGAACAGTCTGAACCTGTCCACTGTGGCTCACAGCTGCAGAGTCCCGTGTCCAGCAGGAAGGTGCCATGCCCCGAGCACTGCTCCTGGCACACGGGCAGCGCAGTCTCACAGTTGACCCCGCCCCAGCCCGTGGAGCAGTGACATTCCCCTTGGACACACACACCATGGCCAGAGCACATCGGATCCAGGCAGTCCTCTGCAAAGCAGGGAAGATACAACTTAGAGCATAAAACTTGCACCTTTACAGTTATTTACTAGTGAAATACAACAGGGATTCAGATTAATTTGATGGTTGTTTTGTGCAAATACCCAACTGAAGCAATGTTAACAAACAAAAGGGAAAAACAGTCTGTTAACATCTGTGCAAAAGGGTAAGTCAAAAACAAGGCAAAAAGCAAGCACATAGACTGTTAGAGGCCATATGAATCTCTTGTCACGGATTTTGCCTTATTTTTAAAAGACAGATTCCCAGGACAGATCTACTGGTCTAAGCTGGTGAAGTCTGTGCTTCAGTAGCACGGCCGGGAAAGAGCTGGAGCAATTAGGAGTTACTTCTGTAATTGTGCTTTGTATTTCCACTGGGGCATTTGTGCACTGTGTTTTATTTACATCTGGGAAAAGAAAGATTTATTCTTTCACCTTCCTGTGAAAAGCTATCTCTATAGCTGAAAATTTGCTACAAAAAAACCTGTTATCCACTAAGACTGAGTAGTGAATCTCTAACTCAATGCTTGCTGCAAAAAAAAAAAATCTCATACACATAAAAAATATGTGCTGGGCACTTGCAGGTAATGAACAGCTTCATAAAAATCATAATGTTCTGATGAACAATTTGCAAACAAAGAACTAAATTTGTTCTCAATTTGGATTAAACTATTCCTAGTGAAAAATTCAGGAGATCTGTAGAAGAATTTAAATTGGCTGGTCGGTGCTGTATGAGCAGCATATTCTTTCATGAAGCCCCAGAACTGCTTTAACAAGACAGGTTTTAAGCAGGAAGCAGCTTGCCTTCTCTGGAGACTGCAGGAAGACTGCAGAGCTGAAGGATCCGTGGGGTCTGAGCATGGGAAACAATTAGCCAGAAGCCTATCCATGTTATATCATCCTTCAGAGGATGTTAAAGAGGCACTGTGAAAGTTCTGCTAGGTTTTTCTCAAGTACCAGCACAAATACTGGTTTAATAACTAAATTGTAAACTTAACAAACAGTATCCTGTGCTACGTGAACGAAGAGATGTTTTCTGCTTCAGGAAGGGAAGGCTAAACACTTCAGACATAGAAATTAATGGCCTCCAGTTTATAGGACCTTTCAACCTAAAAATAAAGAAGTAAAGCTTTATCTTTTGAACTGCTATGCCACCAATTCAACATCTTATTTCAGGATTTATTTTGTATCCTTTTCAGCCTTCCAGGCTTGTGGACAGCATAGTTTAATTCTGAGAGAGGGAATCAGTGTTTCTGGACAATGCACATCTTGCTAAGCATAGGACAAAAATACACAGCAATTTTCTCATCCTGTGACAGTTCTTTATTTTGCTGATATTTTAAAATTAATCGGGTGACTCCATTTCAGGAATGATAATCTGGCAGGAAAAATTCAAAGGACCCCTACAGCAATGAATACATGCAATTGCTGGTGCTTCCTGGATAGTACATCTGTTGCTATGTCTGTGAACAGCAGTGCTGTAAGACTAAATCGTGTTCACATGCAATAAAATAATCTTAATTCCTGACAGAACTCCCTAACTATTGCACAAGTTATGTTTTACAATACAAATGGAACAGTCACGTCAAGGACATACTGTTATGATAAAAATCCACCATACTTGGTTACATAGTTTTTTTCATCCACCATATTTCTACATAATTCCCCCATTTTTTTTTTTAATTTAAATAAGTTTCTTACTATAAAAATCCAATGTTTTCCCACTCTTGGTTTCAATAGCTGTCGGTATATTGATGTAATTTTTTTCCCTCAACCATTTTGCAGGATCTCATTGTGGCAAGAAACAAAGAACTAAAAACAGCAGTCAGCCTTGCACCAGCTACAGGCTTGTTCAGCATCATGGCCTCACTCAGGAATCTGTGTATTACTTGCTTTTTCCAATTTGGGTTTTCTTGGTTTCTGAAACTACCAACAACTGACTATGTCAGAAGCATTCTCTTGATCCTCCCTTTAAAAACCATTCCAGGTATGTCAAATCTATCAAATCCATCCTGGACATTTTTCTGACTAGAGAATTCAAGCAATATAAAAAGCCTCCTGTGTGTGCTACTCAAAAGAATTACTGAAAATCTCTATAGCAGGAAGCACAAAGTATGCTGTCACTAGCTCCAGGCGAAGGGGACTAGCGAAAAATCACCAAATCAGGGCAAGCACAAGGGAGAGTTCTGCTTTCTGAGGCTATGCTCAAGGGAAGAAAGTCAAAGCTGATGAGCTACCTCAGACATGCTGAGGGAAATAACAACTGCTTCTGTCCATAGATGAGGGCAGAGACACATCAGTACCATAACCAGCAAAAATACAATAACTTGTTCTCACAGAATTTCCCACTTTTTGTTAGCCAAGCCTTAAAGGATGCCAGTTTAGTGCTGTGAGTGAAGGCTCCCAGTAAAAATGACATATGACAACAGAATTACACAGTATGTGCTGGTAAACTGAACCTGTTTGCTGCCCTTTTGGCTTTATATGGTCAGAAAAATATAAGCTGTAACAGAATGAAAAAGGGAAAAGCTGATTATGATCATCTGATTGCTTTGGAGAACTACCACATCATGTTTTGTTTAAATGAACTTCTGACTGCCTTACCCTGAGCTTTTGCCCAAATAAAAAGAAATAATTTTACCTTTTCAAATGAAAATGTGAACTTTATGTGATCGGTCCACTGGACTGTTACCAAGATTTGAATACCTTCACCTTTGAAAATTTTCTATCTTAACATTACTTTCTACAACACAGTAAAGGTAGTTTTGAGCAAAATAGTACTGCTTCACAGAAAGCTGATCACATCTGTGTGTTTTTAACTACCTTAAAACAGGTGGAAATTAAAGACAAACATCAACCCTCGGGACTATAGAGAAGGAAACTTCACAAACCTTCCTCACAAATCTCTCCTTTGTATCCAGGGACACAGATGCAGACACCCATGATACAAGTACCATGGCCAAAGCAGGTTGGATCAATACACTGCTCTTCTGGAACGTCACACTCTGGTCCTTTCCAGCCATTTCGACACACACAGTGACCTTTCTCATATTCTCCATTTCCACTGCACAGAACTGGACAGGAATCTGAAAAAGGCAGATTGACCTTTTTAATATATTTACATACCTACATAGATTAACATTTATTGCATTTATCGTTCTGTAAAATTGCTTTTCCACTCCAGCCCCTCAATTCTTCATTTGGTTCAAGGGCTGTGACAGACTGAAATCTTTGAACTAGGTAGTGCAGCAGTAATACAATGTCCTTGTCTCCTCAGTCTGCCTCTCTTGTTTACCCTAATTTTGACCAGAAATGGGATATCTTAGAAGATAAAAACACTCTCTCCCCTTGATTGGCCTCTGCACAAAATTTGCAGTGATACATGATTTTCAGTAAGATTAATATTTGTTTCCTGTGAACTGAAGCAAGATCCTGCCCTTTTCTTTTTTCCTCTAAGAAGACATAATATCACTGAAGTTGTAGCAATTACTGATCTGTATGTAAACCAGCAATGTGGAAGCTTACTTTTACAATCCAGTATCAATTTCGGAGCCAACTGAGTCTTAAAAAAAATAAACCCTACATTTGAGGAGACATTGGAAAATCATGAGAATTTCTGGACGTCGTATGCAGCGGATAATGGATAATACTGACAGAAATATCTGGAACAGAAGTAAGCTCACTTAACTTGTTTTTTTTTTTGCTTTAATGCTGGAAAACAGTCTCTAAGCTGCTTTAGGTTTCTTATCTACACCCTATTCAAGTTAAGACTACAGAAGCATTTGACTTACTTATGTTTTCTCTGAAGTGAAACTGTTTGTCACTTTTAAATAACAGAAAACATTATGCCAAGCTAACACACCTGTTAAAAATTTATTTTACAACTACAGAGAGGATGCAAATGGGGATGGAGTAACCTATTAAATTTGAAAGTCAGGGAGGGAGAAGTGGTTGATCCGTTAACTCATGCACAGCATAAAGAAACTTTCCACATGTGTGCTCGTACTGTATCTGCCATCTGGCTGGACAAAGGAATTTAATCTCCTTTAATCACTATGAATCTTTGCAAGCCCAGCAGTCACACACCATAATCATGATCCCTGTCACGCACCGTGGGTCAGTTAATATGAGATTACCTTTAGCACAATCAGGACCAAGGAATCCCGGGAAGCAGTGGCAGTGGCCTGAGATACATTCTCCATTCCCATTGCAATTAGTAGAGCAGTCATCCAGGATTTCTGTTTATTCAGGCAATTGTGCACAAAGGAAAACATAAACTGGTTGAGTTCTAAATGAATGGCATCTTCACCTCACTCTGCAGGACACATCTCAACATACAAATAGGTGCAGAAGCAGTAAAAAGCCCATTTTCATTCATAGGGAGCATAAAACAAAATTCCTGTTCAAGCAGCTTACAAATATTTATTAGATTTTGTCTTGACAGCTTTGAGATAACAGGTGCATCATTTATATTACACCAAAAAGCTTTTAAAGTAAGTGTTCATGTAAAATTTACCACCATTAAAAGCATTGCAGAAACCTGAGTATTTGCTGAAAAATGTCCACCTTAAACACTTTCTTTTATTGCTGAAGTAATTTGTTTGAAACTTGTTTATAAATTGCCTTCTACGGTGTTCATTTGAACCATGTGAATTGAATCCTTTGGAGAAGGGCAGGATTTCCACTTCTATACAATCAGATAAACAAAAAAATAGTCTTTTGTACAGTGATGAAATTCAATGTGAAAAAGAACTAAGAACTAAATTTGAAGAAAAAAACCACACCTTCAGTTCTGATCTTAAACTTGCCCATGTTTTATCACACAGATTTGGATATTAAGCCACTTAACCTCGTACATCTGAGGACAAGCTCCTATCTCTACATGGATTAGCTGGTTCAAATTTACACATATATTTCCTACAAGAATGCAGTGGAGTAATTGATTTATATGGATTTTCCATAAAGAATATGAAGAAAAGTCAAGCAAAGATGATCCTGTGTGGAGGAGGTCACAGTCAGACCAGCTCCAGGACTGAGGGACTCTGCAGCCCATGCAGGGGCTGGGTGGGAGAGGGGCTCGAGTCAAGGGAACTGGGACTGTTCAATGGCCACATCCACTAACAGATGTGGGGAAGTACCCCTGGCTACAGGAAATGGGAAACGTGATGCCTTTCCCACAAAATAATTGAGGAAAAAGAAGAAAACCCAGATCCTACAATTAATACAAAAGACTGATGTAAGTGTATGTTGATCTTATTTATGGGCACTTAGATAAGGATTGGTTCCTCTTGAAAACTCCTATGGTTATTTGAAAACAATTTTTTCAGGCTATCAGTTTATATTAAAGAACAGACATTTGATGTGCCTCTGTTCATCAGATATCCACAACCTGTACACAGATGTCTGTTTCAAACTTAAAAAAACGAGCACATTTTTAGAAGGAAGTTTTCTTCACAGAAATGCTGCTCATTATTAATTTTTTCATATTACTGCTCATTATCAACTCTTGTCTTACTCTATGTATGCACTTGTCTGCCTTCTCAGTTTTCCTAGCATCACTGATGTGAAAGGAAGAATTAATGGTTTCATAAGTTACTTCCCCTTAATGCAATGTCCAGTTTGGGCTGCCCTTTATTTAGTTAACAGAAGTACTTGAAGCATGCCATGTTCTGCATGCAATTTACCCTTCCCAGGAAAGTCTGATCAGAACTTCAGCTAAAGGGTCAGCAAAATCAATTTTGTACATAACTACCATGGATCATCTTGAAATACAATCTAACAGATGCTGATGAGGGGCACGGCTGGTTCACAGGAGCATTTGGCAGAGATGCATCCAAGCTCTTGCTCTGTTCTCAGGGTTTCTGGTCCTGGCTGATTCCTTTGTTTGCAGAGATGTCAAATACAACTCTAAACCAGATTGGGTAAGAAGAATGCCTCGAGGATTTTTTTTTTGTGTGTGTGTGGAAATGCCTCAAGAACAATCAAGTTATGATGCACAGCAAACTAGGAGAAGAAGATACACAGGTTATGAAAACACAATAGCTGGCAGTATTTTCAAATGCACCAGCAGTAGATTCTTGCAGCAGTGTGACCAGACTTTTTCCCAAAAATACCTTCCTGCAGCCATTTTGAAGATGAAGTACAAGGATTCCTGCCTGCACTGTGGCTCACACACCTCCCTCTTTCACAGTCTCTTCTTTTTTGCCACGTGTAACAGGAATTAGACTCTGGCAATTATTTTTTTTTTTTTGTTATTTGGGGCGAGGGGAAGGGGAGGAGTAGAAGTTATTCTACTAAATGAAATATTATTTAAACCCTTCTGGTGACTGAATAGCTTTGTACACTGCTTAATTTCTGTGGTAAGCTTGCCTCTTTATGCCTTGGAATATCTTAAACCATGTACAAATAGCCTAAATATTCCTTGACTGTGCAGCCCCACTTAAGCCAGTGTTAGTCAACAGCTACTCACCAGAAGTAGAGAAGCGAAATATAGCTCAAACCTCCTTTATGATCTTAAGTCATTTATTCCCTCTGTCCTGGGGGGGACAGAGCACTGACCTGGGCAAGAACTGGCCAAGGGGTAAGAGGGTGAGGCTTTGTGTCCCCTTGGTTTTGTCACAGAGAGGGGAAAGGGGATAGCAGGGGCAGAGCTGGGATAAACAACCAACCACATCAGAGCCTGGGCTGCTGGAACATCAGACAAAGGACTGTCTCAGAGTCCCATGGCAGGGACCCGGCCAGGGGGGCCCAGGGGGTCCCACTGCAACAAACCCTCATTTATAAACCCTGCTGTCTTACAATAAAAGTAAACAAGGGATCAAGAATTTGGATACTGGTCTGGGCTGGAGTTTGGCCAGGTTCTATAGTCTTTGTAGAGCATCTGCAAAGATGGTTCATAAATTGCTTGAATCTTATTTTCTCAGATGGAATTGAATAATGGCATATTTTCTTGCAGAAGATCAACTTTTTTGAACTGAGCAAATATGAAATTTTACACCAGAACCAGTCATTACAACTCTGTCTTAATTTCTAATTTTTTTCATTTATGCAAGTCCTTCAGAATCTTGATATTTGAATCATACTGTCCTGCTCTGCAAGGTTTTTACCACAAAGTAAAAATAGTATCCACTTGTTCTGAAGAGCAGATGGTACGTCCATTACTAGTAAAGACATCTTGCTAAACATATGGTAGAACAGGTTAACTAAAGGGTATCGTGGCTAAAGTCTTGCAGCAAATTGAGACTGTCATAAATACAACACTTCACCTAAATTTAAATACCAAAAATGCCCTATGTGTGAGGACTGCTCACTCACAACACCTACATCTGCAAACATTTGCCCACCTATACATGTTAAAAAGGCAGGAGGGATCTCATATACAACCAGGATGCTGCCTCTTGTATTTGCCCTCTGTATTCCAAACAAAATGGTACATTTGAATAACTGCATAAAACAACACCATCCATCCATCCATCAAACAACACTCACAAAAAATCCACAAAAGATTTTCCAACTGTCTGAAATACTGAAAATAAAAACTTAAAGCCTGGATAATTTTTGTAACATTTATGGCTCCCATTTAAGTAGAGCGGGCAGACATAATCTCTTTTACTTGGAATAAGATAAAACCAGAAATTATTCAAGCATTTAAGCTATCATATAAAAATCTTACCACAGGAAAACTTCACACTTAATTAATTTGATAATATCTATCTTTAATATACAAATGTTGCTATTTGTCTAATATTGGCTTAAACACAAAGTTGCTCCACTGAGATTAATAAAACTAAGCTGAAATAAAACATATTTAAGAGAATACTTAAGAGGAGCTGGAATACATCAAATACATCTCTGCAATGTAATAATCAATAAGAATTACATTGTGATTGTTCTTACCAATAGCTGTAGTTAGTACAAACACTTGCTCTACTTTCTTTCCATCATTGTAGAATGCCATATGCCAAGCTCCTTGATCCATATACTCGATGAAACCTGTCTCTTGTAGTGAAGTTAAGATCAGGTTCCTGGGAGCTTGCTGAGGCTCCTCTGAATTTTTTGGTTCCTGTTTAATTAACTGTTTTCCATCCATCAGTTTTACAAAATCAAACTGAAATAATAATGAGCAAAAATTAACCACCTAGCAAATATTCATGAATCTACTCTGCATGTCTCTTTCAAACGTGAATAAACAGTTGAAATCTTAAGAGGAATTGCCTAAGTATTCACCAATGTGGACAGCAATTGCATAATCTAGTCAATTTAGCTTCAGCTTATATAAAAAAAGCATTATGGTAGAACAGAAATCTGGCATCAAAACTGGCATAGCTGTTTGCAATGGCAGGGTAAAACCAGACTTGCTGCACTAGATACAGCAGACTTACTTCAAAAATTACATCTATATAATGGGAGTAATTCTAAAATTCCCAAGGAGCAGTGCCAGTGCTATGCAGCTATTCATCTCAAATGCCAAGAGCAGATTAAAAACATGTTGTTCTATACCAGATTTTTAAATCCTTGCCCCTTAATATCAATATCAGATATCAAAACCTAAATATACTTTTTCTTTATATTTAAGTAATATAAATAAGTATATATTTTTAACAGGAAAGTTCTTAATACTTAACCAGTTTGATGCTGACAACTTCAATGCCTGCTAACCTCAAAGCACCAGAGATTTCTATGACTCCCTGTTCAAGAAATACATATATTTCTCTAGGTTTTTTTAGGCATTCTGACTTTCAGTAAAGTTCACTGTCAGCTCAACTAAGGATCTAGATTCAATTAAAGTCAGTGACAGCTAAAAGTGCTTATTTCTAATATCAAAAATCTAGCAAAAATTTTTTGAGGTTAGAGTAGGTGGTCTCCAGTGGTCCATTATAAACAATCTTTCCATGATTCCATGTACATTTATCACACTCTGTGGAGTGTGATCCTGATATAAAGGAAGATGAAAAATTTATTATCCATAGAAATGACAGCCTCATATGCCAAATACATTAAGCCTAAAAAAAAAAAGTTGAATGTGACCAGCAATATTGCATATGACTGCTTAGCTAGGTTTTCTCTTGCAAAATCCCCAGGAGTAAGCACTCAAAAATAATTTTGATCTTAGAAACCAGAGACAGCTTTTTCTTTTCTATTAACTCTTTATACTGACTGTACAATCTGTTTGTTTTAAGGGAATCATAAAAAGATTAAAGCATTTTCAAGTGAACTGGAACTTCATCCCTTGCACAGAAGATGCTGGATCTATGCAGCAGGACAGTGTGTACCTGTCCAGCCTCCCAGACAGTCACATCCCTGAGGTCACAGCTGCTGATCTGTCTGCTGTCACACTCTCCCTTCCCATGAGAGAGCACAGTTTGAGGTATTGCCAGAGCTCAGTAACAGAAAAAGATAACCAGACTGTGGTTACAGCCAGTCCCTTCCTTCTTCTCTTCTTTGAAAGTGTATTGTGAACGCTCTCATCCACTGCTGTTTGAAACATAAGTGTGATAGAATCTGGACCATTTCCAGTTACCTGAGTGTGAGTAGGTGGGATGTTTCTTCTGCCATAAATTCCCAGCAGAGAATCCTTCGCCAGTGAAATGTTAAATTTCAGGTACACAGGGTGATGTATGGTAATTTGGAAGCGCCAGAATAAACCAGGTGGGATGGTCTGCATAACTTGTGCTCCAATCTCTACTTCTCCTGTGTCTATGGCCCGGCCCTTCTGAAATACTAATTTTCCAGAAACAAACAAAATAGTCAATTGTCTATTTACACTGGGTGAGAGAAGAGAGAAGGTTACAAGGTATAAATCTGCCTTCAATATATTGGAATATAAAAAAATCAATTTCTAACACTGACAACTGCATTTTTTATTCAACAAGTTGGAAAACACAAACAAACATGTACAACATATTTCCAAAAACAGGTGTCATGGGGTATTTTTGCCCTGGAAATCTTATAACACATTACTGATTATGAAAAGGAAGAACTGCTGCTGCTGCGTAAATCACGGTCTTTGCCCATCAACTATGCAAACAAAACACATTCAACTGTGAATGCACAGAGCGAGGACAGTGGGAAATTCTTCCTCTGGCACGTATTTCAGAGTGCTGCTGAAGGGGCATTGCATAAGCTACATGAATGGACCCCAGAGAGGACAGAAACTCCATCAAACCTGGTAGTTCAGCACCCCTGACCAAAGCCCAGATTTCTATTAATCACCATTCCTAATGGTTTTATTATGGAAGTGTTAATCTAGTCCTGGAGAAATAAAGAACATCTGTTCTGGCTTGGTCTTTCTTCATGAAAATGTAACAGGGGCATGAGGACAGGGAAAGGCACTCTGAAGACAAAACTGGCATAATTTCATAATGCCAAACAATAAATTTGCAGACATCTGCAATATGTGACTTCACACATGAGTGTGAGAGCACTGAAACAGAAAGGGAAATGGAATGCATAAGGAAGACTTCGCCAAACTAAATTGCAGCTGGCTTGCTTTGCTGGCTTATATCACCATCTTTATGTTTTTTACTGCCTGTCTGTGATCAGCATCGTGACATGCTGCAAATCACTGACCCAATCCTGCTAACATTTGAGCTAATTCCGTTGGAAGGTTTGTAAAACTCTACTGACATTTCCATACTTTGAACTAGAATAAGAGCAGGATAGTGTGTGGCATTAGAGGATGAGTCAAGAGAAGATTGAATTCAGCAGCCATATCCATCTATGTTTCATTTCATTCCAGAATCACACTGAAAAATAACAAGGAGTAAAGTGACTGGAGCCTCATCTTTTACAATAAGTGCATATAAATATCTAATCCAACATAATGTACGTGAAATTTTATAAATCACCCCTGGAAATGAAAACAGCAGTAGCAAAGCTTGGGCAGCTTTTGCTTGAGTGTGTTAATAACAAAGACCCTCAGTGGGACCTTACACAGGCTTTAACTAGCGTAGGAAGTACTTAGCATTCTTAATGAATAGAGATTTAATTTACAAGGCAGGAGCAATTCTCAGGGTACCAGATCTTCCAGCTTTACAGCTGCTTTGTGTCACCAAACCCACAGCAAGAATGAGGAGCCAACTTAAAACACCTCATCACATAAATACATCTATTTTTAGATCAGAAACTTGTAATCTAGTACACTAAAAATACACCACTTAGTTTGAGAGTTAAAATATTTCCAAATTGCTGCTTTAACAATGTTCAAGGTAAGACTACTTCTGCCCCATTTTCATCACAGAAAAATCTTGAATGTTGAGTTTTGAAAAGAGAATTAAACTTCCTTGGTTGGACAAGGAAAGCAGATCCCTTCCCAACCCAACAAAGATCCTACTTGGCTTATGTAAATTTAAAAACCTTCTCCCCTATATCCAATACTTTAGAGATATTCAATCTTAATGATTCTTTGCAAGCAGTTACTGTGGGTTAAGTAAACCCTATGGAACTTTTTGGTGATACTGACACATGATAATTAACATGATTCAGTTACAAGACAGTAGAGCACTAAGTCAGGGATACATTATGATCCTCGAAGTTAAAGGCGTTATTGGTCAGTGTTCAAGGTCTTTAACATAGAGTAGATACTTTTTGAAGTGAGAAGGTCTGTTTCTTTGTTGAAAAGAAAAAGTGTTATGTCTTCAGTGTGGGTGAATTCTCACTAACTGATATTATCAAATTATGTGGAATATCATATTAGTGTTGCTATGCACCTCAGGAGTTTTTCCACACTTGGCTGAAAATACCTTTGCTCTAGCAACAATTTAATATAAGCTTTAAAAAAACCAGATGCACTTAGATATACATTTACCTCATCCCACAGGAAAGAAGTGCATGCTGCTGTTCACAATGCTAACAGGAAAACATACACACCATCTACCCCTACTGATAGGATACAGCTGCAGAATCTCTACCTTTCAAATGCTAACTTTTCAGACAACCACAGAGCATGGAAAGGCCACTGTAGGAACCATGTCTGAAATGCATGTTTTCATATTCACTGAACCACTCTGCTTTCTTTACAGAAAAAGAATTTAGCTTTGCTTCTGTGTTTAGTTGATCTAAGCAGGGGTTTGGCTGTACAAAAAAGGCACCTGAAGACACACTCCTCACAGACCTCCTTGTCTACTTCCTTGCTCTCTCTTGAAAAAGTCCAAAATAAAATTTTAAAATTACAGTGCTGCAATAAAATTCTGCTCTTGTTGTAAAAACATTTTTTTACAGTGCTGCAATACAATTCTGCTCTTGTAAAAACATTTTTTTAAAACAAAGTATAATTTAATTATCTGTATTCAATTCCTTGTGCAGCTCCTAATCTTGCCAACTAGAGTGTTAATTCTTCCCTATTCTTTCTAAGCAGGGTTTCCTCAGAAGTCTAAAGCAGAAGATAGATTCTTAATCACAGGTTTCTCTTGGCTTCAAGAAAGAAAAACTCTGAACAGCGTGGTGCCAATTACCTCCACAAGAATGTACCCATATGCTTATTATTAATGATCCTGAAACAATCAATTTCCTTGTAGTCCCCTGGTAAATAGCAGCATCAATAGGATATCTGACTTTTTAATCACATTACTGCATATTAAAATGTTAACTCATAGCCGTGGGTCAGCGTGTTATAAAGTGATTTCTTGAAGAAATCTGACTTGCTGGTTTACAAACTTCATTTTCATTAAAAGACTAGTTAAAATGTACGCTTTAAAGGCTGGAAAAGCATTCTGTGCTACTGCACTGAGTTGGGAAGATGTGAGGTCACAGTATCTGACAGCAGTTATTTATCCATGTGAAATTATATCAGAGGCTTCAAGTTAACAGGCAATGCATCAACTTTCTGTAGTATCCTGCTGTAGGAAAAGGAGTTGCCTGTTTCCAAGTGCTCCTTTTCATCACTTCTAGATGGAGAATTTGTTAGGAGGACTCGAAATAAAAATACTGATATATATTAAATGGCATGTTAAGAAAGAAAATGAGCAAAGACTAGCCAGAGCCAGACTATGCATTTACTAATTCCACATGTTTTTCCAAGTGTGTACTCCTTGCTAGCTTTAACTCTGGATTACATGTTACCCCCAGAAGGTGAAAGGGGACAAGTGAGACAGCAGTGTAGGTCTCTTCATGACCGACTTCTGAAACTGCTCAATGAAATGTCTCTGCTATCACAGGACTCTGTTCTTCAGTGTTGTAGGGTAGTTGTACAGCTACACTAAAAACTGGGATTCCCAGGAGCAAGGCAGGTGGTTTGGGTTTTTACCTCCAACACAGAGTCTTTATTGACTCATGTATTCTTGTCTCTGTTTCAAATCATCTAATTTTTTAAGATTTTTTGATATTTTTGATGTTTTTTCTATACATCCTTCTTTGGAAGCCAAATGCATTGGAAGAGCTTTTATTAAATCTGTAATACATTGACAAAATGATTTAATGCAGTTGAGAAGAACTATCTGAGATATTTTCCATGGTGCACTAGAACAAAAATACAAAAGTGCATAAAACACTTACTACAACTCACTACCAATCCATTTTAAGGGATGAAATAATGGAAAACAGCATCATTGTCTCCTTACATGTATTTCTATTGTTCATTTATCTAATATGATCTCTATCCTGTTGTGCCACACTGATTTGCAAGATTATTGATGTGCAGTGCAATCTTCCTCCTGGAGGGACTGGTACAACAATGTCCCACTTTGCTGCCTATTTTCTGTCATGGATCTTACCTAGAACACGAAAAATCAGATCCTTGCTCTGCTCTAAAATTGGAAAGCTCTGGAAGTCTCCTATCATTGCAGAGCTACCAGTACAATTTTACTTTCCTCCTAACAACTGGAAAGATTAGGTTTCATATTCCACTCCCATTCACTTTGATCTGATCTGATTTATCCACTTTTTCTGAGTACCATAAAAAGAAATGGGAAGGTCATCTTCTTTTTCTGGTCAGAAAGCATTGTCTCGATGGTCGGTGGGAAGCATGGGCCAGAGCTTGTGACTGATACTGGATCTAACAACATTAAATGACAGGACTTCAGAGGAAGGAATTGCACAGCTCAGACAGTTCCTTCTCTCCATTTCACACCCCGGCTGCACAGCCCGCTCCTTTCCTGTCCTAGCTCTGGTGCTTCAAGAGGGCTGGTTCAGCCATTTCTGTGGCAGATGATGATCTGCATCATGGCTTTAACAAAGCCATTTTCTGCTGCCACAGAGGACTGACATGGCCTGGTTGTGCAGGAGGCAACCCCTGTGGTGGGCACAAGGACACAGGCAGTGGCAGAGGGAGGAGGGAGGGCAGAGCAGGGCTGTGCCCCTGGCAGCAGGGAGCTGACAGACGAGTTCAGGCGTTTTGTGAAACCCTGGTAGATTCCTGGGAGCTGATTCACTGTGACTGGGTCAGCTGGGATGTGACAGGATGCTGTACTTTATCTTATGCCTTCAAGAACTGGATGCCTTGAAAAGCATTAAGATTCCTACTCTCCTGCACATTCTGACCTGCCAGTACACAGGGGTTCACTTTGCCTGAGAATGACTTTGGTCTGGAAGACAGGCACAGTGCCAAGCCCTCTGCACAACAGGGAACAAGGCAAAGGTGGTCTTCCCTCCATTCCCTTAGGAGAGAAGCCAAACGCTCTCATCTCTCACTGTGCAACCAAACCTTCCTTTTCTAATGCGCTGGTTGCTAATTTCAGTGAGAGTTCTGCTAAAGGAACTTAGCTGGTTATGGGCTTTTCATACCTGTTTTAAAATTATACTAGAGAAGATAGAACCTGGACTCAAAATACTGTCAAATGTAGAAAATACAGGATCTGAACAGTAGTGATGTTTAACTATTCATCATCCTCTGGCTTCTCATTTACACATACCTTTTTTTTCTGTTTTATCCAAAGCTTTTCCTCCAATTGGTGAGTAAGTAGTATCCATGGATTCTGTTCCTTTATTTCCTTTGCTAACTCCATTTTCATAGAGCTGCCCTTCCACAGGCTGTAGTTGCCAGGTTAAACCAAACAAGTGTACTGCTGCAAAAAAATGAACACCAATTAAATGATGTCTAAACTACACCACCTTCAGTGAGACCATGAAAGAATGCTATGACCCAGTTTCTGCAAAGTCAAGTATTGCTTTGTTCTGTTAGTAATAAATCACAATTTCAAGGGGGCTAATGAGAAATTTACCATTTTACCTTAAAACTCTATGTTTAATTAGTTTCCACACTTTCTTCTGGAGCTCAGCCAGGTCAGGGTGATGAATTTCTACAGCTGTTAATGGAATTACTTGCAATTAAAAGGATGAAAGCTGAATAAATTCAACATTGTGTGACAGATTCTAATGTTATATCAATGTTGTCCCTCAGTGTTTGACTGTCAAAGATCTCAGAATTTGTTGACAAAAGCAATGACACCAACTAAAACGTCTCACCCTTCTAATTCAGTTTGAAGTGAAACTGTGCCCACTGCATTCTGAAGCCTTTTCATTTAGGTTAAGCATTAGCAAAAACATTGACTCTAGACTAACTCTAGAATTACACTGCAGATAAAAAGCTAACTCTACCCCTAAAATAAATGCAATTATTTTACAAGGCAAATTAACAGAAATATAGTTGTTCTTTAAGTATGTACTAGGAAATCCCCTAAATAATCCTTTCAGGAAGTTACAAGCTATCTTTATTGCCATACACAGGGGCTGCCCACTCTACTTTGCCTGCAGAGCCATTTGTGTTTTTTGCTCTCCTTTCTTTGTTTCTGATCTGAGGCCTTGGACGATGGTTGGAGAAAGACAGCAACAGAGGATCTTATTTTAGTATAACGTGATACTACTGCAGTTAGTCTAGACAATTATCTAGGTCTTACTGAGAAGGGCAAATTATTCCAAGGAAAAGGTTGCCTTTGCATTGAAGTAACTCAGCAGGGAGGACTGATGACCCACTAAAATATGGATTGAGGATGACCCCCACTGAGGAGCTGCAATTGTCACATAAAGAGCAAAGCCCAAGCAGCAGCTGTTTAACCACATGCAGCAATTTGCACTGAGTAGGATCTGCCCACAGTGGGAGCCTAAACGTCAATATATTTGCTCTTCCTGAACCATGTAGGAACCTCAGAGACTCCCAGGAGAAATAAGTGTGATCTAGAATGAGTTTTGCATTAAGAAAGTACATGGTTTTATTCTGCACTTGTACATACTTCAAGGAAAATAACTCAATACAACCAGGAAACTTGGAGACCATTTCCCATGTGTTTGGCCACAAGTCTCCCTTGCGTGCTGAAAAGTTAAATCATAAAAATTTAACAAAATCCCAAGCCTGGAATGCATCCCTGCCAAGAGCTTGGGAAAAGTACAAGAATGCAAAGCTGCCAATCTACAGTCATTAATTCCAGATCTGCACACTCCTGGGTCACCCAACTACAGATACATGATCCAAACCAAGCAAATGAGAGCATGACTACTGAATTAGTGAGGTGACAGTAGTGGTGACAAATTTACTGCATCTCAAACCACTCACTCACCATTAGATCTGGACTCTGGAGACACTGGGCAGCACATACCCACCCCCCAGAGGAGGGATTAGAAGCGTACTTTTAAGCTTTCTGCTGTCAGTGGCAAGATCTTAAGCCTGGATTGCTTCGTATTCTATGGTCTTGAAATCATCAAGGGAACATGATAATACTTTGAAAAGGGTCTTGCAGTCAGATCACACAGAATTAAGGTTTGAGTTTTGAGATTCTTAATGCAAGACAACAAAAAGCAGCCTTGACATCTCTAGACTGAGTACTTTAACTCCTGGCTTGAGCCTCTGGACATTATTATTATTTAAAGAGTTATTAACAACAAAAGGGAACACAGTTCAATGGGACTGATAGCTGATGAATGTACATTTCATTTATACTAATGTAAACAATTATATCAGCACTTGAAATAGATCACTAGAAGCAAAACACAACTGCACACATCAATACTAAGCTTTTAGTGGTTATGGAATCATGAATATAATCCGGTTGCTTTCTTACACTATTCCCATTGTTTTTGTTCACTTCCTGGGACAGCAGTTGCATGTGCTGCAGAGGGTATGTCACAAAGCCAGGGCTGAACGTGTGCTGCTCCTTTTCCCTGGTGCGTGTCTTTGCCACATCACACACTCAGTGCATGTTGTCATCCACTCGCACCAATTCTGATCATTTACTGGCTTTGTCTTTCCTCAGGCTGGGGAGGTGCTGTTGTTTTCATAGCTCGTGCCAAAGCTTGGCAAGCTGGCAAAACTATCTGTTTCTATGTTTGACAGTCAGCTTCCTCCTTAAAAACCACCAGCTGCGTTGCAGAGAGGATGGTCTCTGCCAGGCTCGGATGTCTCATCCCTGGGAGGTGACACAGGGCACCAGACTTGTGCTAAACAATGGGCACAACTGAGGGGTGTGCAGCAAAGCACACGGCTGTGAAAATAAGATCTACGTGAATTGATCTGAATGACTTCTAGCACTGCACAAATCCAGTCACCTTGCAATCTCAAAATAATTCCAATTTTCATTACATTAATTATAGTTATTGAGAAATTACCTTCAGATCCAGGTGTCACTCTGGGAGCAACCAGACCACAAACACCAGTAGAGGCATTAATTCCTAGAGATACCTTTTTCAGAAGTTAACTACAGGGAATCATAAATCTTTATTTAGCAGATATAGAGCCCTCCCTAACCTTTTCCGTTTCTGTGATATTTTTCTTTTACCTAGGGTATACAAAATTCCTACAGAGCTTTTCTCCTACAACATATGTACAGCATGTTTTAAATACACACTTATTTCACCAAATAAGATTACATAAAAATTTCAAATCTCCATCTCTCAAATCTCTTTAGAAATAAGTAGGCATGTACTGAATTTCATTAAAAAGCTCAAAAGAACTTCTCTTTTGAGTTATTCTCCCTTTGATTTTTTTCCAGTGGATTTCTGATTTTACAAAAGAGGCACAGAAAATGCTGTGCAACTTAAGTGTGGGCCACAATGTCATTTCTCACAGCATAAATCCATTTGCAAGGCTCTCAGCTGTATTTTCCATGTGTAGTGCCCAGGTGTAGGATCCTACTCCATGGAACAAATAGGAGATGATACCATCACTCTGTCCAGCTTAATGCTGGGCAAAAAGGAGGGACATTTGCTTTCTGATGAATGTCTCTGCCCTTTCCTCAGAGTTGCACCTTCTGGAGACCTTGACTGCAGTGCCCTTGAGGGCTGGCTGCTGACTAACAGTCCACCATTAGGACTAAGGATGCATTCTATGATGTAGCTCAAGTTCACACAGAACAGCCTTCGAGGTTTGATGACCACACTTAGATTACACAAGACACAAAAGCTACTCTGGCTCTGCCTATCTGGCATTCAAAAAAAATTCTGCAATCACATACCCTGCATTTTGCAGCATCTAAAATACTTCAGTTACTAGTAGGGTGGATAAGGTCACTGCCAAGCTGCTACAGGTTCAGGCAATACTGAAGGACCAGCAGGCAAATGGAGATGAAACAGCTTGTTGGCTGGCATGATTGCAAAATTCACACTTTTGTTAGGAGGAGCCCTGGTGAGTCAGCAGCAGCATCAGCCCCTAACTTCCATCAGCTGGCCTAACCAAACTTCTCTGACAGCTGAGTGCAGTATTGTCCCTGCTGGTAGGAACTGCACTCATCTGAAAAGATATCCTGTCTTGGCTTGTGTGAACATCCAGTATAATCCTGTGTCAATAATTACATTATTACTTTGGTCTGTGCAATCTATGAGTTGCACGTTTCCATGAGCATAGCTGTACATTGCTTTTACTGAGGTGATCTGGAGGCAAAATTGATCTGAAGGCAAAATTTGAACCTCTTTACATAATTTTGGGGGATAGGACTTATATGATGAATACTACCATACCTATATTTAATTTATATTTTATTAGATAGCCCTTTATAAATCAAAGCTTCTGTTAAATTCTAACACAAAAGTAGACACAGATTTTCTTTTTTTAACTTGCATTATAGATGTTATGGCAGAAGCTAAATGTGGAGGAGTCTGCATTCAGTGGATTTGAAGAGACTAGAGGATGCCACAGGATTATGGTGAACCTAAATTTCTTCCTCACCACCCTGCCCTGGCCAGACCACACAGTGGAGCTGTGCAGGGTGGTTTTAAATGACCTCTTCCTCTCCAGTACAGAAGATCCTAGTCACAGTACAGAGCTTTTCTTAGCTAATTTATTATGCTTCTTAGGTAAAAAAAAATAATTATTAGGTGTAAAACAGATCTCTTGCAGAAAAAGAAATATTAAAGGCCTACATCATCTACCCTTTCCATAAATTTCTTTCATGGAACCTCTCAGCAAAGAGATGAAAAGTGAGCATAAGCTGCCTAAAGGATTTTCCCTATTTAGAGGCAGGTTTTTGTTGCTTCACGTTACTGCTTTAAGTGAAACCAGTAGGGCCATGTTCAGAACAAAAGCTTGGGTCTTTACCTCTGAAGTAACTGAGCAGATCACTTATTTTGTTCAACATTTAAACAAAACAAATTGAGAGTTCCAGACTGACTACCTCATCCCCACACTGCTACAGCATACTCAAGTAAATATCCACAAAGATACAAGTAATTTTTTCAGAACTTGCTTTGTAAACTGGATTAACCCACCATCTGCGAGGAAGCCAATGATCTAATTTAATTTATTCTTATCTACCTTCTGTGTAAGCACAGCTTGTCAACTCCGGTGCTACATGTTTGGCAGAATATGAATAAGAGCCTTGGCTCCAGTGCAAAAGAGACACTCAGTAGTGAGAGGATGTCAGAAAAGTCCTGTGCAATAAGTACTTACTACCTGCGAGATGAACTTCAAAGGACAAAAATCCTGCAAATATGAAGCCCTCCAAATTGCTGACCTCCACTAAAGGCTTTTGTTTCGCTTTCTCTGCTGTTTTACAGAATCTCAGTAGATCATCCCCCTGAAGCCTAGACTTCAGAAGAGCTGTAATAGAATGTGTATCAGCAGCTGACTACTCTTTCTGCACCTGTTCTAAGTGCCAGAAAATTATTTGTTTCTGGAACTGCTAGCAGGTCCTGCTTATAAAACTGCATTTCACTGTGGCATGAAGCCACAGATGCATCAGTGTCACAGTTCCAGTGAAGGTGAACTAATGAGAAAAAAACCTGGACACAAAATCAGAATCAAAGTTCTGATCCTGACCTTTAGAAGAGGTGATCTTCTGTAAGCTTATTTTACAAATAAAATACTATTTCATTCTGCTGTAAACAGATTTCAGAATTTGAGACTGTTAATATTTGATTCAGTCTTCAGAATATTTTTAAAAATCCATATTAAAGTAGTAAGTTATTTTGACCATCCAAGGCATTTAATGAAATGAGGACTATTTCCATATATTTGTTACAGCCATCTTAACTCTCAGCACTCTCCTCTTTCTCAAGCAGTCTTCTCTTTATACCTAACATGTATTACACCTGAAAATTCTAATATACCCCTCTCTCCTGCAATCCTCCTACAGAGATGATGGTTTAATTTTTCATTACTGAGTCATATTTTAGACTTAGGAACAAACAAAACCTAGTTTTGGGCAACAGGAATTGTGTCTCCTCTGAGTACTTAGAGGTTTGTGACAGTATCAAGCTCCTCGGTAAGACTTAGGATCCAAGAGAGCAGACACCACAATTCCCAGCTGGGAGATCCTGATGTGTCTCAGTGAGAGTTCTCCCAGTAAGGAGTTCAATGGCATTTCAGGGTTATGCATCTGTATCACAACATTTGCATAACCCTGAAACACCTAGCACTGTTTACTATACCATTATATTCTTCAGTGTACAGCAGGATATTTTCCCCTTGAGCCTTCTCTGCTTAATTCCTATTTTTGCTACTGTTAACGTTGCCTAAAGTGATGCAACCAGTGTTATAAATCTATGAACTGAGATACATACGTCCTTAAAATTTGGCTTGGCCTTTCCCAATGTTGAAACCATCACTCCTCTCCCTTGTACAGAGTGAGAAATGGCAGGTCACAGTGTCAGTCAGCACAGAGGCTTTAATTTCCTTACCCTCCATGAGAATATAATTTAAGACCCAACACCCATCTCCAGTGCATACTCATAAATAGTGATAATATCATGAAGGATAGGGACAACTTCATATTCATACTTGAGAATTCATTTGTATATAAAATAGTCATTCTGTAGTCAGGGATGGTTAAATCCAAGAACATGAGATGCAATTTTCAGAGGCATTGAACATTTGCATCACCTGCTGAAATCAATAAGAACAGTAAGAGTTCAGCACCTTTGATCAATAGGACCAATTTGCAAGTACAAATCAGCTGCTGATAAAATGGTAAAGTATAATGGAAAAAGAATCCTTCTCACTAACGGGTTAAAAATAACTACTAAATGAGCAACTGTATCACCCATTGTTTTGGGCTTAAAGGAAATGATGTGGTGTTGGAAAAAACCAGAAGAATTACTACAGTTTTTATTCTCTCTCTTGTATTTCCTTATTCACTCTTAAATTCCTTGGCAAGAGTCAAACTTACCACAGAACTGCTGGTGGAGCTGCTGTAGCTCCCCACGCATTGGTGAGAGGCAGCAACACCCCTGAGGTGTGTCCCAGCTGCTCCCTGGCCTCGCTGCCTGCTTTGGGGGCAAATTCAACAACTGTGCCCCAGATTTACATCATTTACATTTCTCAGCACACAGGACAACAGAAAATGAAAGTAGGATTTTCTTCCACAGAAAAGAATTCAACACATTTAATATTACATCTCCAACAGTTTGAAGACCAAATATGCACTTTATGAAATAAGGTTTTTTTGGAGTAACTACTATGACTTTAGAATCTATTCACAGAATTTACTCCTGTTGAAGTGAAAATATGTGTTTTACTTGATAAAGATTTTCAATAAGTCTGCTGTTATACAAACATCAACAGTGTTCTATAATTTCCTTACTGTCCATATAATAGTCAAATTTATTTCAGAAAGACCAAATAATAAACACAGTGAATATAGGCCAAAAGAGGATTAATGGAGAAGTATTTTTTTTTAACTGAGTAGTAGTTCAAAGGAGAGAAAATACGTGTTCTTGTGTAAAAGCTTTGCTATTGAGTCTCACAGATAAGAGGGAAAGGCTGAAAAATAAAAGAACAAAACCATTTCACTAGTTTACCTTTTATTGAAAAGAAATCACAGCTTAGAGCACTCTGGCACAGGTCTCAGTTAATTACAAATATAAGATCCACTTGTAAATTTTGATCTGGGATAAGCTTTGTGTCTCTACAGCTTTGGAGATGTTCTGACATAAGGCTGAGATTTGGGCCTCTTTTAGAAAGCTATGTGTAGCTCAAGCATTTAATGGCAGCGAAAAATATTTGAAAAAGAACATTTAAGTTCTTAGATTAGGAGAATTAAAAGCTTGATACTGAATTTTGATCAACATTCATTTGTCCTAAAATTGTAGCTCATGGTAAGTTGATGCAGGCTATGTCAAAAACTACAATGATGAAAACAATTTTGGCTTTAAAAAGCCTCCCTTATTCTTCCAGTAACAACTGCTGACCTGATCACAGGTTAAGTTTGGTCTCGAAATTAAAACGAGTTTTGTTTTACAATTTGGGCCCATGTTTGTAGCAGTTGCTCAGACACAACTTCCTCTGACTTGAAGAAACCTGATGGAGTGAGGGATCTGAATCATGGTGAGCAGAGAGAAAACACTTGAGGGAGTGAATTTTAACTTCAGAGTGTTACATATGGTCTGAATTTCTATATTCAACTACTCGTTTAAAACATTCACACTTAAACTTTTGATGTGAAAAGATATGCAAATATGCAAGCCTACAGAGCCAGTGAACTTCCAAAACAGTTTATATGCTATGATTTAAACCTAGCAAAAGGGGAACAACTAAGGTACCCGAGTCATAAGAAGAGACGATAAATTTATTTAAATATTTAGCCAACCAGAGATGGGCAGCAGGAATATTCACTGGGAATAAGCTAACTAATTCTACCTGAATCTGCAGGAAAGCTTATGCTACAGAAAAATTTCTAGGGAAAACAAGCAAATTATGACATCCTGAAAAGTTTTCTGAACTCCTGGTTCAAAAACTTGTATTTTTTCCATAGAAAACATGAACAGAAATAATAGTAATTTACAAAATGCAAGGATGTTTTCATTTTACCTGCTTCTGCCTAAGTAAAGAAAACATGCTACACAAGATATGATAAACAAACACGTCTACAGGAGAGTCACACAGAGCTTTTTAATTAATTAAACAAGGAGTTGCTTCCAGCCTTCTCAGGCTGATGACATATAGCAGAATATCCCTAGAAAGTTACAGAAATTTCAGAGACAGACTGAAATCTAAACAGGGATGAAAGAGGCAGTGCTTCATCCAGATAAAATCTAAATGGTGTGGGTGGGATAATATGTGTAGCAAACAGATGAGGCTGCAAAAACGATCCAGCCCGTCCTAACCGAGGGCATATGCTCACCAGCTGCTGTGTAAATCTGCAATTAATGGAGCTTACGAGATCCTCAGGTGCTTTCAAATCATCATGCACCAGAAATGCTCAAATCTGCTTTCCCATATGCATTAGGTGAGGATGGTAGGGAAAAATCCCTCTCGATGAGCATCTTGCTGACAATAACCAAAACTTTGCCACTATGGGACCAAAAAAACCTCAGTGGGAATCAAGAAATTACTGAAATTTTAATAATTTTCACTACAGATACATTTATTCAGAAAAGTATAGAAAATCAGTGGCCATTTATCAATTTGGAGGTATCTGTACTTGTATCTCTGACAAGTTTTACCAAGTATGAACTGCACTCTCTCAGGCAAACCTGGAAATATTCCCAATCAAGCTATGGGGTATCAGGGATACTCTGGCTCCTGCCACCTGTGAACTGCCACCTAAAAATCCAAGTACATGTGTGAGACAGCAAAACGGAATTAGATTTCCCTATACTTACAAAAGCCACAATCAGGTTCTTAAATTCCACACACAGAATGTTCTTTAATATTTTCAATTCAGATTGAAAATCCAATTAAATAATTAAAGTTCAGGCTAAATGTTATGTAGGAAATCACACAGAATTCCTCTGCTATGTATGACGAACCACATTGACTTCAAGCCACCTCCAATATACCTGACCTCAACAAAAAAACAACCCCCCCCCCAAAACCCCAAACCAAAAACCAAACAAACAAAAAAAAACCCCCACAACACCCAAAACTCAAACTTGGGGAAGACCTTTCTGGCTATTCTGATAAACCTGTCCAATATATTTTGCTAACAAAATGACAAAGTTTATACTGTGTAACCTATTTTTTAAACATAAATTCAATAAAGGGATAACAAAATCTATCTTAGACAACATAGTGTAAAACTATTTTTAGAGCTAGTTGTCATTCTAGCAAATGATAAAACAATTAGGAGGAAAACTGTGTAAGACTTATATGGTGATGAGACTGATAAAATTAACTAAGGCAAAACACAATTAAACATTACCAGTCTTTCCAAACACTTCTTTAAGAGCCATAATGTTGTAAGGCATAATATGAAAATCAAATGTTTAAGAAACTATCACAGCAATTAAAATCAGTAGAGTCCTCTGCAAGTATATACATGTAATCTTGAGTATTTCTTTCTCTGTTAGGCAGCATCAAGGTTAACAGAGTAGAAAGCTAATGAGAATGCCATGTTCAACCTTTATCAATGCAGTGCTTTGTTTGCCAGGATTTACGAAGCACCAATGGCAAACATTATTAGTAAAACATGATTTTTGTTAGTACAAAGCAAGCAAGACAACAGAGCAGAGGAGGTAAAAGAATAATTCAGCAGAGGAAAGAAAGCAGGGCTTACCAATGACATAGGTGAGCAACAGTGCCAGGGTCACTGTGATAGCAGTGGCACTCAGAGCTGTGCACTTCCAGTTACAACACCTGTAAGGTTTGTTAAAAGTGAAGGCAGGTCTGGAAAAGGTACTTCTAGGAAGAGGCCTAGGAGGTGGAGAGTAAACAGTATTGGATGTTAAGGGATAGTTCTGACTGGCTGCACTGAAGATAGCTGAAGACCCAGATCCATGTTTAAACAGGAAATGCCTACAAAGAGAAGACAAAGAATGATGTAAAAAAACCACTCTGTGATGTAAAAAGCAAAAGGAACTATATAAGCACTGTTTCATAAATACTGCATATAGCCCCCAAAAATATCAAAGACAGGAAAACGTGTATTTGAATACCCTCTGCAAGTTTTTTAACCACACTACAAGATGTCCAGCAATGTTTTAGTGGAACAACATAGCATAAATAAATTATAAACTATTTTCCCCATGTTTCAGAGTAATGCTGAGGGAAGGTTGTTTGTCAGTACAGTACTGGTATCCTCCCAGATGAGCAGCCCCAGTGCCTTCACACAGGTGTGACAGAGCCATGGGAACAGCTGCCAGCAGTACCTCCTCCATCCACACCTATCTGGCTTATTCACCTGGAATACCCCAAAAATGCTAAAGCTAGTGCCACTGTGAACATTTATTTTTTGCCACGGAATATAGGAAATATAAAAAAAAAGTGACTACTTAGTCACCTGATCTACAAGGATAATCCATTCCGAAGAACTGTAGTTACTATATAGGTGAGCACAATTTCTTTACTGTTCTTAATTGAGCAATTTTGAGAGCAGTTTTTCATCAAATGCTTTTGCCTACTGCGGTGATTCTCAAACACACTAAGAAAGAATTCATTTGGAGACCTATTTCAGTATACTTTGCAGGACTGATTGCCTTCAAGAAAAAATAGCAAAGACTTACATTAGCACAAAAAACAAGGTACAAAAATGTGCCTTGCAGAACAAGGTCTGGTGCTGAAGTATAGAATAGTTTTTGATAGGAGGAAGGATGGTTTTTTAGGACTGGCAAGAGCTCTCCAAGAGAATTTAGGAAAGGTTATTTAATGTTAAACAATAACTTACTCTGTTATGTGCTCAAAAATTGTGGCAAAAGGGCTAGTTCAGGGCTCACTGTAACAACCACATATTCTTTTGGAAACACCAGTTTTCTTTGGTCCTTCTTTCCTTTGTTTTATCTAAGTGAGCAAGTTTCCTCAGTGCCTTCTTTTCTGACAGATGCACCTCTCAAACTCATACCACAGCATGCACCCAAAGGAGTTTGGAGCATCTTGGTGTTCCTCTGGCTCAAGCCATGAGGTCTGAGCTCAGAAACCAAGGGACATGGTAAAGAATCTTCCCAGTGGCAAATGTGCCTTTACACACCTTCAGCAAGGCACAAGACAAGTTTTTGAAAGCACATATGGATCAATCAATCAATCCATGCTGGGAGACTTTCTTTGATGAATACACAGCAGGATGTACACAATCTCAAACACTTGAGAGTATGAAACATTGTTATACTGTGACATTTGCCTTTAAGAATATTGTAAATACATGTTCTGAAATGGTAATTGCTAAAATGGTGTAATGAGTATGGTATTATGTATTTCCACTATAAGATTTTAAAAGAAAGGTTACGGTTTTCAAAATGCCAGATTATAGAAAATAAAAAAGTATTACAGACCATTTTTATCTTTTAAAGAGCCCTTTAGTTACATAAAAAAGAAAGCAAATGAGAAAACAGGTTAGCTTTCATTGCAGTTTAAAGGGCCTGTGTATCAAAAGTCTTATGACTAAACCACAAGAATGAAATCTGAGTATTAGTTACTTCTGCTTCATGATCATTACCTAAATGAACTGCACTTGGACAAAACTGGACATCTGACCCTGACTGAGTACAGCATCCTGGCAGTACATCAGATAACACATTCTAGTTTTCCTTCCCACTGACTTCCACAGCTGTAGATACACACATTAGAAAGATGGCATTGCTCTCCACATGGTAATGTTACCTCTAACTATTTTAGTTCAAAAATTATGAACTCATATACAGTAAAATAATAAATTCAAATCAAGTAATATAACTGTTTACAGGACTATATAAACCTGCTTCCTTCCTATCAGGCCATGAGAGCACAGCTGGTTATTCTGGATTCTATCCTTTGTTGTCACACATGAAAGCTTTTGCAAGTATGTGAAGTTTTACTTCTCAGTCAGCAGTTAACAAGATACACAGTCACTTAGGCTTTTGGCAGGAAAAAATGTCATGCCAAAATGCCTATTGATATTCAAGGAAAGAGAAGCAGAATCACCATATAAAATAAGACATGTTATTAGATATAAGCATACACATATGAGAAGTATGTGTGCATATATACATACACACACACACATATATACAAATATTAAAAGTCAATTGTTCTTTACATGGTTTACATGTTCAAGACATAATGACAAAAACCTACCTATTTGGTAATTTCTCATTTAAATTTTTGGAACTTACAGAAAAAAGGTCTGATTTTGGAGATATTGATTGTCCTTTATGGTGCATAGCTCAAAGGTATCAGAGGTAAAGGGAAGGAAATGCTGAAGAGAAAATTGTTGTTATTAAGGCCCTACCAACCTGCAATCAATAGCCAAGAATAATTTCATACTTTTACACAGGAATTTATGACAGGGGCTTGATGATAAAATGCTACTGTGCAGAGGTGCTTCTCTATTAGCAGAAGAGTGCACAGAACCTGGATCCAGCTCACTCTCTTTTGGACAAATGACTCCATTCACACAGAGGAGAATTTACATGGCTCTGATTTTGTAATAAAACAGATTCTGAAGCAATAGTATATTGAAACTGAGCTAGCAGTGAAATTATGTTGAGAAAATGTTTAAAAAACCCAATTGTTTACAGCTTCCATTTTTGGAAGAGTATATTGAGTACCCAAAGACATTTCTATAGAATTTGAAAAACACTGGTGGCACAAAGACAAATTTCCAAAGCCAGACTGTGACTATGTTCTCATAAACTCAGATGACTCCTCATCTGTCTGAGCACACCATGGTTCCCAAAGGACATCAGGACATGCTAAACTGTTGCTATCAATTCTATAAAATCAGGCTCTCTTTCTAAAGAGCAAAATAATAAAACCTGCAGTTCAAAAGTTTAGATGTCATTGCAGCCTGATGTGTGCTTTAATATTTGATCTAAGGGAAAAGCTAAGGTCTGTTTTTTTGTTTTCTTTTTTTTGGTAAACTGGGAACACAAGAAAAATCAGTGCATTTATAAGGATGATTGATAACACCATTCCTTCCAAGTGGAGAAAAACTAAATGATCACAAAAACATCAAAAACATCCATAAAAGAAGATGATAATATTCTCTTCAAAAGAGAAATATAAGACATAATCTATAAGGCATTTGTTGGTGAAATAAAAGTCACTTAATATTATTACACTGATAACTCCAATACATAAATAAATATTAAAGCTCAGTAATAACTTCTCACGTAGAAGAGGCAGTTGGAAAGCATTCCCTTTTTGAGGTAGCCACAATGTCTCTCTGGCTGTTCACCCATCTGTTCATCTCTACAAATGTAAAAAGCTTTGAGCTTTGAATCCTCTCAAGAGAAGTTAAATGGAAGAAAAAGATCCTACCAGGACCGAAGCCCTCCACACCAGTAATGAAAGCAGAGAAAGCCCCAGTGAGGTTCCTCTGCCCTCTCCAGCCAGCCCTGCCCAGCACACACTGGGGACTGAAGGGGAAGCAGAGCTGCCCAGGAGCCACTTCTGCCCCTGACACGTCCAGGAAAGAGGAAAGGCAGGGGCCTGTCGGGAAGTTCAGCTGACACGAGGCACAAAGTCCGACCTGTGAGTCCTGCTGATGGCAGAACCTCTCCCATTCTGTGCAGAAGCAGATTCCTGTGCCTCAGCCAGGGGCTCTTGTTTAACCTCAGGAGGAATGGCAGAAAACTCCAAAAGCACAGTTCATACAAATGATGAATTCTTAGCTATGAGAAGGTTAGAGAAAAGTTCATTTCTTTACACGCCTCTCCATCAGGATATTTTGTACTTTTGCCTTCTTATCTGGAACAGCAATTTAAGGGTTATAAAAGCTTGAAGCAACATCCCAACTGAATTCAAGTGGCAGTAACATAATACTATTACAGAAACCAGATTAACCCCACACAAAATTCTGTAATTCAATTCTGAAAAAATATTTTTATATCCTGATACTGTAGAAATGTCCCTCAACTTTGTCAAGGGCTTGGTGTCACTTCTGTAACTTTTTATGCATTAACTCTGTGCCAAGCACCTGTAGGCCCAGACCTTCATTTGTTCCTATAAAATGCTTTTCTTCCACTTCCATTAAAAATCATGAGTTTGTAAGAAGAAAAAATGAAGAACAAAAGCAGACTTGAAAGGGAGCCAACAGCTAAGTTAGAAACACAAATCTTGCTATACTTTGGCCAAAAAATTAGTCTGCATTTCTCCTGGATAAACCAAATAGGAATACATTTGTACCTGTATATGTTTCACATTCAAGAAATAGTTACCTAAAGCGTTACAAATTGCTGCAAAGCCATGTGACAGAAAAACCTAAGAAGGCTTCAGTTCAACCATTTAAGTTGCCCAATGTCTTTTCAACTGCCTTTTATAGCTGCATACAATGTATGGAATTGTGTATCTATACTGATATTTAATTGAAGTAATTCCTTTAGGTGTCAATAGAAGTGCAGAGGAAATTTTAAAGAGGCACAGCAGACGAAACATATAAAAGACTCTGTTTTTTGGCACAGCCAGGAAATATATAGAGATGGTAGCCAAAAGGGACTTGGAACTGATACAGTTGCCCATCTACTTTGGCAAACACTAATAAGAAAACATTTGTACCTGTCCATTTTAAGTCACTTAATATTTCCTGTGACAGTAATAAGAAGGAGAAATTCGCTCCCTCCTGGTTTTCTATCCATTCTGCTCTGTACTCAAAGTGGGAGGGGAAAGAAGAGGACACTTCTAAACTTACATAATAATCAGAATATATTTTTTTAAAAATCTCCCATATGGCTCTCAACAAACAATTTAGTACAAAACCAAGACAGCTATTATATATATATATATATAAACCAAGACACCTACTTGATCACACTATACCCTCATCTTGAAAACCAACACAGGAAAACTATATTTGAATATAAGACATGCCTTATAGGTAGAACTGACCTATAATTTTACAGCCTTTGTTTCACCTTTTTGTATACAAGAACTATGGGAACAAGAATGGTCAAGGGTGAAGGAAGGGAGAAATGGCTATGAAAACTACTTATTTATTTTATAATTCTACTTTTACATGTATAATTGAAATCAAGTTGAACCCCACCCCAAGATTTGTCTTTGGGAACAGAACCACTTTGTTAAAATTTCCTCTTTGAGCTGGACTTGCTTTTTGAATCATTCACATAGAATTGCTTCCCTTTATTCACTCATGTTTACTTTACACAGCATCTGAAAACTGAGCACTGTGACCCTGGATGAAAAGGAATCTGTATCCTTCACTTTTTGCTTCAGTACCGAACAACAAGTGATGTGATGCTGACTCACTTGTCTGTTGTTGCTGTAGGCAAGCTAAGCCTGTTAATGAAGTGACTAAACTTACAAGTCTCTGGCAGAAATCTGGGACAATAATAAAAGACGGTTCCAAAGTCAATAAAGAACAGCTTCTATAATGAAACCGTTGTCCAAAATACAACTGCTTTCTGGATTCATTGGCTATTTAATGAAAAAAAAAGATAAAACAAAAATTACCACACTGAGGACATAAATTCCTCTTGCATATCCAGGATGGGTTTTGTTACTCTGATATATGGTGACATCTCTACATTAATTCAGTAATTTTCAAAAGTGCTTTTCTGTGGCTTAGAACTTAGCTGTAGCACTCCAACTCAAACAACAGCTGAGTGAAACTGAACCAATGCACACAGAAATTTGTGATGTAAGGAAGAAAAAAGATCATGGCTTGCTCTATTTTTTTTTTCTTCAACAAATTTTAAGGTCATTTTGTGGAAAATATGAAAAATAGCAGTTACAATAATGTTTATATAAGTCATAAAAAGTACATAATATTTGCAGAGTACTTTGAAATCATGAATCAAGAAGGATAAAAATTCCAATACTGTAATTTTATTGCGTATATTCTGTGGTTGGAAGCATGTCTTAAAGAAAGGAATGAGTAACTGAAGTAGTTGCCCCTCAGTTCTCTTTGCCATTGATGTCTTCCTGTGAATATTCATGCATATTCTACAATTGACTTTTGTTACCAGCATTTCAGTCTGCTTCCAAGGACCTACATGCTTATGGTCTAATACAAGCTGTACAGCTACTGTGACAAAGAGGACAAAGTCTACTTGATAAGAGATGTATCACATTAGCTACATAAATACTAGTCTTTGAAACCAGCTTTCCTAGAAATAGCTACCCAGAAAATAGAGAATTTCTGGGCAGTAACATTACACATACATACCTGATTTTTTGTAAATGAAAAGGTAAAATTGTTTTCATGTCTCTGACCCCTTCTCACAGCCTAGACCCTTTGTATTAACCTGTATTTATTGTTCTCTTTCAAAATTTAGATTCAGTCTGTTTCTGGTTTTGCAAATGGAAGCACTATTTCATAGAAAGCTAAAAGGCTGCTTGCTCATTGGTGGTCATAAAATCACCACATAGCTTTACTTCAAGTTATAACTTTATATACCATCACATTATTCAAAATAATGAGCAAGGAGTATCTGCAGTGTGATTGTTCAAGTTACTATATTTAGCCTCCATAAAAAACCCTTACAAAAATACTATCCTACTATTCCAGGGAAGCCCACACCAGAGCTTCCCCCAAAGCAAAAATACAAGAGTGTATAAACAATTTAAATTGCCTTATTGTCCTTAGTGACTAGATCTCAAACTACTCAAAAGCAGGACCCTCAAGAGCCATTGCTGCTGACATTAGAGTTGTACTTCATTGAAGCTGACAAATGTTTGTATTTTTATTTCCATAAAGGACGCCTTCATTCTCACATTCTTAAGTTTAAGGTCATATTTACAGCTTTTATTTTAATTTCATGGTCATATTTACAGTCTTCAATTTATCTTTTGGAATTCAGAAGACTGAAATATTTTCATATCTTTTCTGCTGTGCAGTGAAAACACATGGGACTCAATGAATTTAAAGCCCTTGCCACGTGTCTGTTTTTAATATGGTCAGCCTCTATATATGTTGATTTATTGTTTAATTAGGTAGAAAATGAGAAAATGCAAGAGAAATGTCATAACAGCAAATACTGGCCAACATAATTTGAAGGAAAGATCATAATGGAAACCCTCCCCTGCATTTATTCTTGGAATAGCCCCAAATTCAATCATTTAACTCAGGAGTAGGCTCCATTCCCAAACAAGCTCCCAATGAATTGCATTGCTCAAGTAGAAATTGTCTCCCTGTTTGGTGGCTTATGATCATTAACACCTGTCTGCCTTGGGAGCTGTAAAAGCTGCTCTGTTTGCTATGGAAATGCTGAACTGGGAAAAAAATCAAGGCACAAAAGTGCTTTCCGTGTCTCTGCTCTGGAGGCAAGATTCACAAGATCCACAAGATGCTCAGAATGCAGAGACCAAAGAGAAAGATCAAACCTTCCAAGATCTCACACTGAACTATGTGTTTCCAGATGTATTTTTATTTAATTATTTTTTGCTTTTAGAACCACTCCAGCTTACACAGAAAGGGACTACATACAGGTGTGTGTGATTTGAAAGGCTATCAATGTACTTCCTGAAGAGAAAAAATAATTATGAGGTTGATTTAAAAAGATCAAAGCTAAACCATAGTACAGAACAAATCTCTTGCTTGTTGTCAAGACCTCCCCTATACCAAACAGAAATATAACCACGATATTTTCAGGAACACAAATGCAGTTAATCATACCTATACACCTTAAATAACTATGTAACACAGAAACAAATGATTCCATCTATATGATGATTCAAATACACCTCCTGAACTACAAAACTCTCAAAAGTTTTCAAGTGTTTAGAGCCATAATCAAACTTTAGGGCTCTGAAATATTGCTGAATTCTGTAACTGAAAATAATAACTGCCTTGAACCCCAAATACTCCTCTTGTTCTAGTACTTCAAAGTTTTATATAAATTAATGATAATTGAATCTCAGGTTTATGGTCTGGTACCTCACTGTCCCCTTAGAGGAGCTATTACCATGGTGATAAGATTGCTTAAATTAAGCTGTCTTCTTCCACAGGACTTGGCTCATTGCCAGTGCAGTGAAGGGAGATTTCAGTCCATTCAGCACAGCATTAACCTTACTGCCAACACTGCTAAATAGGCTAGAGGAACTAGGTCAAAATTTGATTTAAAAAAGGAAGGAACAAGCTAATATCTTAAATACTGATGCACAAAGCAGGACTAAAACCCCCAATTTGAAACAAAAATCAAAATTAGTTAAATTTTGAGATTTAGACAGAAAATCAAAAATTCTAATGCTTTGGTAATCTGAGTCAAAACTTAACTTAGAGTAAGTGTGACCAATGGTTTATCCATGAGGGAACTGTAACAGACTACAAGGAGGGTAAGAAAAAAGTCAGGTAAAAATCCCTACTTAACATCTATATTTTACTTCATATTTAGGGGTTTGACTGAAGTGGGAAAATAAACAGTAAACAGCAGAAAAAACACCCAAAGCAAGATATGGAAACAAATACTGAGTTAACTAGCAGGGCATGGAGAAAATAAAAAACATTTCCTTTGAGTTATCAGGGTTTAATACTTAGTCCATAAAAAGCAGTAAGTTATGTTCAGATGGGGTTGTCAGAGATAATGACAATGTATTACACTGTAAATCACAAGATTTGAACTACTAGAGCAAAGTATTTATGAAGCCTGAAAAAACAATTATTTTATTGGAAAGGAAGGGAATAAGCAATAGGTTGCCAGTACTTTATTCTGAGGGAGAGGGAAAAAGTCAATGTAAGAGCCCAAGAACATTATCCTAAAAAAGAGAATCAGTGTTTCCCATGTTTTTATGTGGTGTGAGAGATCCTTGCAGTTTGTTTCTGGCAATGCTTACAAATTATTTCTCTGTGTGACAATGAAATTACTGCATAAGTAATTTTAATAATGGCTATGTTTATTTTTCCAAACTGTGCATGCATGCATAGATGGAGCCTGCATTTGCATCTCTGAGCACATTACAGTGCTGAGGGCTGCAGCACAGTCACCAGTTTGAGCTGCTACACCTCCTACAGGTACAGCTCTTCTCCAGTGCCTTCAGCAGCAGGTGTTTGATAACATGTCCTCTGGAGTTTTAAAGCTGTTCCTAATTCTTATTTTTATTTGGCTTGCTTATAATCAGAATAACTGCCAGAGTTAGAGAACAGGCCCTGGCAACAGCATACAGACAGACTAATTTTAGCTTTGACAAAAGCTGGTGTGAACTTGAACGAGTAATTTCATCTTTGCAAGTCAGTCTCATCATTAAACACTTGCATTAGTAAGTTAGGTCCTGAAAAAACTGCTTTGCAGATCAGTGCATGTAACACTTCTAGATGAAGCACAAACCAAAATTTCAGATTTGCCCTTTTCTATAAAAATATAACTAGGTTTTACTGTACAAGAAAACTTTCAAACACATACACCATGGTATGTCTTTACTGCAGCCCTCTGCCATCTAATCTAGGGTTTCAAATTCTAATTATGTAAGAGTACATGTTTAATCTGAGTACTGCAAACATTTTCAGAACTACAGAATTTTCTTTTACATAAATATGACACATTATCATTATGAGCAGACTTATAAACTTGCTTCATTTTTTTCATTTCTGACTGTTTTACAGTCCCATGATTAATTCTAGGAAATCTTTTCCTGTCTGAAAATTCTCTAACATTCCATGGCAGTAGATAAAACATCAAACATGTGTTCTGTTTACGGATTAACAGGAGATACAGTTGGAAGAAATGTGTATTCTGATTTTTGCCTAGTTGTTACAGTAGGGAATACATTACTGTCTAAGTCTTCTTTTTGATTGCAAATGTTCCAAATGGAACAAAAAATAACCTGCTTAGACATATTAGGTATGTAGATATTAGCAAGATTGCTATTATTTAAGATTTGGCACAGAAACATATCTTTGATATGTTTCCCTTTATTTTGCAGGATTATTATTAATGGAGAAGGAAAGCCAGTTCAATTCTAGCAGAATCATTCCCTGGTAAAGGAAGGAAAAACAAGCCACAAGCCTTCATTTTCTGTAAGGCTGTACTGTGCACTACAGACTTCTGGGAAGTGGTGAGCACAAATGTTTTTATTACAGTGTTCCCCTGCTACAGCACTTGTCTGCACACAAACTGCAGACACATACTGGCAAACACACTCACAGATTTTCTTTTGGATTATCCAGCCTTTCAGCTAGCTCTGTGAGAGGCTGCTGGGAGCGACCAGTGGGGGCATGAAATCAGCTGAAACAACCACTGAAGGGTTGGAATGTGGAAAATTCCCAGACTTTGTGAATGACTAAAGTGTAGCCCATAGGATGTTTCCCAGTCTGAATTCCTAATTCACTGCACAGCCCTTTATATAATTATAGACAGAGCTACATATCTCTGTATTTGCACTTTATGAGAAGCTTCAAATTTGCAAAACATAAGAGGAAACCAGAAAAATTAAACTGAACTCTAAAGAAAAATAAACTGTGTTGCCTGGTTCTCTCAGCTTTCTGATGTTTCTGCTTTTGGAGCCAGAGTTCTCACAGTTTTTCATGTAAACAATAAGCTATGTTTTATCTAACTGTAAGAACGTTTACATATCTGCACTGTGACAAAAATACCCTGATGGGCATCTCTTGTAGCCAATGTGTTTGTAGAGGAAGTGACCTTGTTCACCCAATCCTTGTCCTGGTTGAGAAATCTATAAATTTGGAAGTTAATAAACACAGGCCCCTTTCAGCCCTTTGGAAATCTCTCGTGTGTGTTCTCTCTCATGTCCTAGAGCGACAAAAGTGCAAAGTATTTTCCCCCAATGATGTCTGATGGAAATGTAATAAACGGGGATGCAGAGAGGCTTTAAAAGATCTACCTGAGTGTTAACTGAGGAGAACTGAAAGTTATTGGGACAGAACACCCAGGGATCACCTTTCCTGCAGCAGAAAGTACACACAGATATTGATATACCAGAAACAACAAAGATTTATCTTTATTAAGGGTTAGCAGAAGCTTCTAGCTCCAGAAGGACCAGCTGAACTAAAATGTTGTTTATGTTCACTTTTACAGAAAAGATTCCATCCTCCTTGATTCTTTTCGACATTTTTCCTTAAGACAAACAAGGAAAGTTTTATTTCAAAATGAATTGGCATGTTCTTCAACCCCAACTTCATAGCAGAACTAAAATTTGACACTTCTGATGAACAGCAGTCAAATGTTTAAAGATGTATATTAAGATTAATTTTTGTAATAAAATAAAACCAACCTTCTTGTGAAAGAACAAAATCTAGGTTTCAGTGATTAATTGTCATAACTGGGCCTTGGACATATGTGTTAAAAAGCCCCAAACATATCTGTGCATAATACTGTATATTTTCTGGATCCAAATAGGGGGATGTCAGAAATGTATGTGTTTCACCAAACACAACTTTCACAAACTCTTGCACTTGATGTGCTTTAAAATGGCAAAACCCAAAGGAAACCCTAGATAAAACATCTTGGTGCTCTGTTCACAATGAAGAGGAATAAGACTGAAGAAAATCAAGATTTTGTTTTAAAAATCAAGTTAGCAAACACAGCTATAGTTGAAAGTCATCAAATTAGCTAATACTTATTGGGAACAAATGAAAACTAAACCTTATTATAGCCAAAAAGTCAGAGGAAATTGTGCAGAGCTTTGGATACTGAAATGTAAGTTGCCTGAAAACAGAATGTGTTTGCTATCAATTGTTTTTCAGAGTAGATTATTTGTGTAAATTGTGAATGATCCTGAAGTTGAAGCCTCCCTTCCCCAGCTCCCAGAGGTAAGTCTTGCCATGCCCAGAACCTGGCTCGGTATCATTTCTCCACTGCCAAATGATTATCAAATTATATTCTTTGGCTGTATATGCAAGAAAGTATTTAAATATGTATTGAGGAAAATATTATTTTTGTATTATTTCTGGTCTTTTCTTAGCCACAGGAAAGCTGCAGCCTGACTAGATGATCCCCAAAGGTCCCTTCAAAGCCCAGCCATTCCCGACTCTGTGCGACTCCGGAAGTGCCTAAGTACACTGATTGAACCAAACTTCTTTTTGCTGGTTACAAAATGGTCCTGGGAGAATGTGGGAGGGCAAGACAAATACACAAGCACAAATCCTGACTGCACATAACCATAAAATACCACTGTAACCTACACCTTGAAGAAATCACTACCTTTGCAAAATGTGCTTTTTTGAGTATTGATCTAGATGAATCAAGCAAATAAGGCCTCACGTGGCTACTTGGGATGGCCTCAAAGCAAAACACACTGGCATGTCCTGAACGACAGACTTGTAACTGCCCATCACCAGCTCCTGTCGATGCCAGGCCTCCTCCCTGCCTTGTTCCCTTTTCCCTCCACATGTGAGATCCGCCGTGCTCAGCCTCGGTCCGTGGCTGGTTTCCCGTGTCCGTACCTGGTTTCCAGCGGAATGTTGCTGTTCAGGACCCAGCTGTTATGAAGATGCACCGAATCCTGTGTGCTGGTGGGGGGTGTGGGGGCAGCAGGGCTGGGCTGGCTGCGGGTGGTCATGGACCTCCTCTGCAGGGAGTCGGCCGAGGGAGGCGGCTTCCTGGCACAGGTGCAGGCGTGCGGCGGCGGAGGCGGCGGCGGCAGCGGTCTGAAGGTGAACTGGTTGTGTGGGCTGCCAGGCATATCTGAAACAACAAGGGCAAGACAGCCAAACACACGGAGGATTATGATTTCAGGAAGATCAAGACGGTCTTTAAATGTTGTTTTGCAGTTAGTGGTTCATTTATGTTCATCTTAATTAAAGAAGGAAAGAGGAGATCAAGCTCTTAAACTGAAGGAGTACAGATTTCCATGCGATATTATGAAGTAAATCTTTGTTGGGAGGGTGGTGAGGCACTGGAACAGGTTGTCCGGATAAGCTGTGGTTAACCCATGCCTGGAAGTGTTCAAGGCCAGGTTGGACAGGACTTGGAGCAACTTGGTCGGGTGGGAGGTGTCCCTGCCCATGGCAGGGGGTGGAACCTAGATGATCTTTAAGGTCCCTTCCAAGCCAAAGCATTCTGTGATTCTGTGATACAATTATTATTGGGAACAACACATTGTGCTTTACCATTTTCTTAATCCTGTTTCCTGTAAATGTTGCTGCAATATTTGAAATAATTTAAAATATAAGTCTAATGAAACACAGACTATCAGATACAGACAGACCCTAAAGCACTGTAACTCAACAACAGCAAAACAAAAAAAATGAAAAAAAGAAGGTGGCATGACATTCCCTTAATGTGTCAGGATTTTTTGGGGGATGAACGTAAAGAACAAATAAATTGACACTGAATTGCAGCACATATACCAACTGATTTCACAAGGTATAATTCTAATTTAAAACATCTATGAAAGAAACAGACAGTGTAAAAATTAGTCTTGCACTTCAGCTTGAGAGAGAAAATGACTGAATAAGTCCTACCACCTAACAAACATCTTTTATAAAACAATGCTAACATATTTCTGGAGTCTGTTACTGCATTTGTAAAATGAGAGCTGAGAAAAGGTCTCAGAAACACTAATGATCCAGACACCCAGAGAAAAGGTTTTATGGCAGCTACCTGGGAGCTTATAGCCACTGTACCAGTCTGAGAAGGGGACACAAAGACGCCTGTGATGGGTACCCAAGGCCCTGCTCCCTGTGCTGCCACTGCCCTATGGGACCCTCAGGCTGTCCCCCAGTACCCCAAAGGGATGCTGTACCTGCACAGGGTCCTGTCCTGTGCTAACAAATGCTGCTGCACTGCTCAAGGTGGCTCAGCCTGAGCCACGGAGCTTCAATCCTCCTGCAAAGGACAATGAAGACACAAACATGGTGCAATGGTACTTTGAAGGAACAATAAAGCCTTGTTTTCTCTACTTCCCCAAAGTCTCCAGAGACACTCAGTACAGCCAGATACACAGCTATGGACAATAGCAAATGCTTTGTAAAGAAGATAGTGGTAAAAATTGCTGCCAGATTGAGTGATCTGTGAACTGGTTAACCTGATACTCCTCCAGCTACTTCACCTCAGTGTCTAACACAGCTTTATGCCATTCCTGTACTCACCCTCACTCTCCCTCTTACCTTAGCAGATGTCCAGTTAAATTTGCACAAATCCAGCTCAGTAAGTCTCTGATGAACCTGCAAAAATTCTCTGCAAGGAACTGTTGCCATCCATTTACAACACATTCTTTCTTTACATTAAGACATGATGTGTCTTCAAGGAGAAAGATGAAAGTGCATCCTCTCCTTTCTTGGAATGGCTTGTGGAAAAAATGCACCTTTTTCTCCTTGACAGTCTCAATTTACCCCAACTGGAGAAACAAGGTGTTTAGTGCTCCACATAAGCTTTTCAATGCTGTGGTAAGCAAAGCTGTCATGGATTTGGCCCAGGCTTAATCCTTTTAATTTCACTGATCTTTTATCAAGGCAGCATTCTTACAGTTGCACTAAGGTTTATGCTGTAATATTCGTTTGCATATACCAGAAAGCATTTCTAAGCATATTAGAAAATTGGAGACCTCAGTAAATTAAATCACTGGAGTCAACAGTCCAGGGCTCCAAAATAATCTGCTAAGGCACTTTCATATAATAATTAATCTAGGTAAATCCTGTATCCCGCTATTTTAGAATTGAAAGCTATTCAAATTTTGCACATAGTATTTGATGTCCAGCATCCTTATGTATTTGATCAATGACATTCTCTTACTCAAGGTATCAATCTTAAATCCACTCTACAGAAAATGTTCAGGATTATTATACAACCTATAATTTGCATGACAAGCCATTTCGATGGTTGAGGCCCTGTCCTGTTAGAAAAATGCTGATTTTTGCCAAGACACACAGTTAGACTCTACAAGGTACATCAAGAGCTATGCAGTAAATGCTGAGCAGCCAAGGTGACTGCTTCTCTAGGCATTTGGGAAAAAAAATCTGTATAGTCTATCTGGCAGCACATATTTGGTTCCCTTCTTCCCCTTTTGTCTATCCTGTCCCTATCCTGTCACTGGCACACAATTGTCTGACAGTTTAGTTTGTTCCATGCAATAGACTGGTTCTGCTCCGTGAACCATAAAGTCTCTCTGGCTGGTGGGGTACCTTATATCTCCCAGTGCAATTTATCACAATACATCAACACATCAGATTTCCTGGGGGGATTCCTTTTTAATTATCACACTTGTCACCCTTTCATCTAGCTACTGGTATCACTGAAAACCTCACATTGGAGCCTGATTGTTTTGGTGATTTAAAAAGTCTTCTTCATCAGACCCTCATTTCAGTGAAGCACTGCAAAAACTCATTATGCTGAGAATCAACCCAAGTTTCCAATTAGTTTTTACAGACTTTCTACTTTGGCAAAGTTGCTTTTATTTTGCTTGAAACTAAGTCTCTATCTCATTATTTTTATAACACAAAAAAAGTTGCTTGAGATATAAAACAGCATTAAATTTAAATATGCACACTTAGGATTCTTCAGGACTCTAAATAAACAACAGACTATGTAAAATAACTTACTGCAAAATCATTTGAATACCTAAAAGGGGGTATTATGCAAGATAATTTGTCTGAAGCCAAAAAGCTTCCAAAATGTATGAGACTCATATAGGAATTCGCTTACCTAATGCTATCCAAAACAACTCCTGCTTTTATTTTTAATGGCTGCTAATAATGTTCACATTTTTTAATTCTTGTACATAAAAATATGTATGCTATGCAAATACAGTGTTATTTGTTTTCATTGTCTTCACTGATGTGACAGAAATTTCCATTTATCTAAAAATGCAGCTATATAACATTATTTCAGCTCAAACTTTACACTTGCAATAATTTGCTTAAAATCAGATTTCCACCTGAGGAGTAACCAGGCCAGAAATGATTCTCTTGGCCTTCATCATTGGCCTTCTCATCTGTATTTAGCTCATTTTCTTACATACAAAAGAGACTGTTCAGAAAATTTCTAAATTCTTTCCTCTGAGAAGTAATTTTTTTAAAGCAGTCTTCTCCTTTCAGCAGAGCACATAGAGAAGTGTGATGTCTCCTGAAGACTCAGACAACAGTCTGGTGATTTTTTTACTCCAACTTGCACATTCCACATCCACTTCAAAAACTCTATTCAAACTTCTTTCTACACGTGTTTTTTGTATATTTTTAGGGGTTTTGCTTTCATTATTCAAGAACAAGAATAACACTGTAAGTGTTAATTTGATTAGCTCGTCTGCTTTGAGACACTTCCCAAACTCTATGCACTCACACCAAGAGAAACTGCAGTAGGGATGGCAGCTGGAAACAAGAAAATCTTGCCTTGAAATTCTGCTAGCCTGAAGGAGTTCTACTTTCTCTCTTTCCTTCAGAATTTTTAGGAAGAATTCCTTTTCCTCCCCTGAACATTCTTTGGTTCTGGCTTGTTCTTTTGGATGGCCCCCTAACAGCACTGAACACGGGCTGCTCCATGGCAGTGGTGAACTGCAGTTTGGTATTCCAGTTACAGAGCACAGACATCAACAGCTCCTCTTCAGCTCACGAGTTCTGCTACTAGTGCTTTTCCTTTCAGGACATGAAATAATTCAAATCCTGCTGTTTTAACTGGCTTCTGCTTTTCAGAAAGTCAGTTCACTCAGGAAATTCCCTGGCTCTGCCATGGTAGTTGAGTGCTGCCATTCCATTCAAAACGTGCTGGATGGACAGATCAGAAGGATGGACAAGAGCAGCATTAACATAAACTCATTTTTCTTAATAGTCAGGCTAAAATGCCTTTGTAGCCAAATTGCTTTACAGACTGGCAAAAATTGAATAAACAGCCTAACCAACTAGTTAACTCATAGTTTACAGTTAGTTTTGAAAATTAGCCAAGCCTTGGCAGAACTATTTTCCTAACAGTTCTGAAATATACTTTACTATACTTTTTGGATCCATATAAAAGACAGGGTAATTGAACTGTTTCATCATTTACTGGCAAGGCTACAATAGCCTGTATTGTTATTAGGTGAAGTATATCAGAGAGAATATACTAAAATGTAATGAACCATAAAAGGTTTGCATCTAACCTGTAGTGCTTTTGAAGTATTTTAATTTCTTTCAGCTCCTGAATTTATTATTTCTTGGTAGTTTGGATTTTTTTTTTTTTTTTAAATTACTGGATGTGTCTCAGTAGAGTGTGAATTAGCTGGTAATCCATTATTTAATGAATGAAATAGCAACATATGTTCAGGGAGTTTAATTAAGTTTATTTAGAAGTTCTATGGGTATGCTACTGCTCAGTTACAAATCACTCTGCGATTATTTTTAAGCATGTTCAGAATTACAGAATGGCTTGGGTCAGAAGGGACCTTAAACATCGAGTTTCAAGCCCCCTGCTGTGGGCAGGAACACCTTGCACTAGACCAGGTTGCTCCAAGCTCCATCCAACCTGGCCTTGGACACTTTTAGGGATGGGGCAGCCACAGCTTCTCTGGGCACCCTGTGCCAGGGCCTCACCCCCTCACAGGGAAGAACTTCCTCCCAATATCCGAGGTGAGTCTGCTCTCTGTCAATTTAAATCCATTCCTTTTATCACTGCATGCCCTGGTCAAAAGTCCCTCTCTTGCTCTTATAACCCCTTTATGCACTGGGAAGTTCTGTCAGGTCCCTCTACCCTGCATAGAAGCAGTAGAGACTTTTTATCGTGGCAGCACTTCCTTGTTCCTTTGAATGTTTTTACATTAAATGTTAAAATTGTCCTGTAAGACCTAAGTAACTCTATTTTATGAACACTCATACTGGACGTCATTCTAGGAAACTTTTCAAAAACGTAATCACCCAGTTTTGAACACCAGAGGAAAAAGGAATGATGGGACCATCACCAGCAGGTCTTTCTTTAAAACACTCTTGTTTTTACAGAAGTGAATGTTTCATACTTCTTTAATTCTGCTTAAAACAGTCTCTTGTGATATAGCACTAAACTTGGCTGAAGTTCCTTATGGATTCCATATTTATTTAGGTAGTCTAACATGAGCCTGGGATTTTCCCATAATTAATTTACATTTTTGATTCATTTCTAACAACAAATTGCTGCATTACTTGTCTACTAGAAAATCTTCACAAGTCAAATGGTATTAAGTGGACTTTATTATCTGCATATGATATTGAGTATTACTGCCTTAAAACCCTTAGCAGCAGTGTGCATAAAGAATTTTCATCACCAAGACTTCTGCATTTGCCAGTAATTTTTCCATTATTGTTGCACATCAGGATGATAACACTGCTGGGCTCCATTTCTGGTAAAACTACCATTAGTGGCATGACAAAAGTGAAAAAAATACTAGAGACCTCAGCGTTTTCGAAAATAAATTTTAAGCGTCTCGGAAGGGTCTGTGCAGACAACGACTTCTTGACTCAGCAGCAGAAATGTGGGAGAATTTTATCAGGCAAGAGAACGGAGGTTAGAACTCATTAGAGAAGGCAAGGCAGTGATTCCTCTCTAGGGAACTATCACATGGCCACCTTTTCCAACTTTCTGGATAGGATGCATTCTGTCTTTTGGGACTCAAAAAAATCTGGAATCTGTTGTCTTTGTACTGTATACTTAACTTGTCAGTTTTACTTCACACAATTCTCAAAAGAAGACTGATATGCTCTTTTTTTAAGGTGTGCGTGGGGGAGTGTTTCTGCTTTTTGTGATGATAGAAATGTTAATATACTCAAACCAAAAGAAGGGCTTCTGGGCCCAAAGCTAGCTCTTTTTTTCTGCAGCTGTATCAGCTGGTGCAATGAAAGACATTACCTTTCCTGGCAAACTTTGCCTCACTTTAGAGGCACTTATATCTGTAGACCATTAGAGCTAAAACAGCACTACTCCTCCTTAATTAACTCCATCACTCAGTGTTTTAACTTGGGAGCCTGATTACTGAAGTAGAATAATTTTGGTCATAAACATTGCACCATAAAATGTCCCTCTCTGTGTTGTAGTTTGTAACCTGAAACGAGTTTCAGGTTATAATGCTGTGTACTGTGGGTGAGGTGGAAGGTTTAAATGTTATCATGCAGATGCACCTGACACTATAAACATGCCAATGTGTGTTCATATAAAATTAACATTGCCAGAGGGGAATGAAGAGCAACAGCTCCTGAGGTGCTTTTATTCTACTGAACTGCCTGAATTATAGCTTTGTTCTATGGTACTTCTTCACATAGCTGTTAAATACTAATGTGCTCTATGTATAATATTTATGTGAAAAACATTCCATTTATGTGAAATGCTCACATTTGTGTCAATTAATATGAAAAATTTTCAACGAAACTTCTGCTCACTCCCTTCCCTCTCCTTCATTGCAGGTGGTACATCCATCAGATTCTAATACCCATCCAGCTGAGACAGCACTCTCTTAAATCACTACAGTCTGTGCCAACACAAGACAGGCCCCTTGGTGGCTGAATCAGAGAGGTCAAGGACAAAATATGAAGGGAGAAGAAAAGCAGCACTCCAGTTCTGATGGAGTCTGTGTGAACAGCCTAAACAACCAGCTCAGGCTTCCAGTGGTTTGTTTAGCAGATCAAACAGCTGCTGGTACAATTAACATCACACAGCATTCAAAGGACAGAGCGAAGATTGACAGCTCCCAGCCAGCTTAAAGGTGATATTTTCAGGAGAATGTGTAATTCCTGCCGTTACTTAAAAGTGGTGGGTTCAGTCAATATCACGAGTTGTAACTTCTGTCAGTGGGAACTCACAGGGGATAGTACAATCACCATTCTAAAACTCCGAACAAAGCGGGAGAGATTATAGCTTACAGAGTAAGCCTATCATCTAGGTTTGCAAAAGCCAGGCACTTACAGGTAGCCTGGCAGCAAATTTTTGATGACCTTAGAGGTAAACACATTTTGATTAAAGAGCAGTTTATGATTGGTAAAATAGGTTGCAAGCAGTCATGACTGTAAAAATTAATGTTTCTGCAGTTATTGATGGTTTTCGGCGGTGATAAATATTCAAGTTTTGGCCCTTGTGTTATTAAATTCATTAGCAGTGAGGGCTTTCTGAAAGGGATCTGTGGGTAATGGAATTAGCAACTATAAATCATATTGAAACACACTGTGTATTCAGCCCAATAGGTCAGTGGAAATATCACGAATATGGACATATTAAACCACTTTGTCACCACCCTGCCTGCCTCTTACCTGCTTCGTCTGTATTCCTGTTATTTTGCAACATTTTCAGAAAAGACTGCTTGAGGCAATGCCCTGTTACAGACCCAAATAACATAAAGCCCTGCAGCATTTGAGCTTGCTGCCCTGTGAGGGCTGAGGGGAGGACTCTTCCCTTTTAGTAGCTGCCTTCTCTGGGATGGGGACAGTGACAGGAGTCCCACTAGCTCACCAAATTACAGCCTCCTCTTCAACTCAAAATCCCAGCCATGAGAGACATCACTCTGTTGATTCATATTTTTGCAAACATAAGTTATTCTGTGTATCCACAGAAGTATGATAATATGATAAACCCTAAGTCATGGTTAAACCTGTCAGTTCCATCAGGACCCAAACTTCAACCCTGATGGGCCCTAAAATTCCTGGGGGCAAGATCCCAAGTGTGTCTTGTAGGTATCTGGACTGAGACAGACCTCTTGCGTTGTTGGCAGCACTGCAAACTTTGTGTTTTACTTCAAGGTGGAAGTACCTGAACTTTTTCACTTCAAGGATGAACCATACTCCAGTTTCTCCACCTGGATATGTAAAAGCTTTTCTCAGGACACCTAACTATCTGCACTCCAGATCATCCTGTTAAACCAGACATCCAGAATGTATCCTGAAATGATTTTGCAGAGCATAACTGAAAATCCTACATCCATTTTCTTGATCAATACCATGTACTGTAGAAGCTTGAAGCTCTTCTGGATCATTTGGGACTTGATTCTCCCCACATCTATTCATTTTTAAGACAAACCTTTTAGAAAGATACTAATTAGGGAACATCAAGAGAAATACAGATTAGTGTCCATGTTTGTAATATTCTGAAGAATATGTTTCTAGCTTAAACAGAAAAATGAAGGTCTCTTTTGTTCAACAAAACTGCATTCCATATGATTTATTATGGATTTCACCTTGACATTAAATTGGTTGATATGAGCATCTTTACATATATTTACAGTGATGGTTATATAATTATAGTAAGTATTAAAAAGAAAAAAATAATTTATCTATAGTTATATAATAACCTGTGGAGGGGGAGAAAAAGTTGTTAAATGCCCCATAATATGAAAAATATACCGAATTTAACTGTGACTCTATATGTACACCTACCTCAAATTCATCAAAATAATTCTAACGTAGTAGTTTTATAAACAAACACTAAAATGTATTTTTGTTGACAGAAAGTTTTGCAACTAGACTTTGTGTAACACTGTAGCCAGCAAACAGCTCCTGATGTTTGTAAGAGTGAGGCATAAAGCCTCAGGCAGGGTTCAACATCAGCTGGAGGACACGGAGGAGCACCATGCACAGCCATAACACTGAAATAAGATAAAAATTATTGAATTTCGGCCTTATAATGGCATTGGGGATTTAAAAGCAGTTTTGGACACTCTATAGAGCAGTTTACTTCTAGCCTAATTCCCTGCTGTCCTGGGGAGGAGGTGTAGTGGGCACCACAGCAGTGCCTGGGGCTGCCTAAATGGCTGTGCTCTACAGGAGCAGGGAAGTAGAAGGCAGCTTGCTCCAAGCTGGCAGCTCAGGACCTTCCCCTATGAAGTGTAACCAGAACTCACTGGGTGGCCTCTGATTATAAATCTGTATCCCCTGTACTGGCTCTGCAGAGATGAATTCTGGTGAATAAAACCGAACTGAGATTTTGATTTGAAGAGATTCTTCTTTCTCTGTAGACTGTATGGGGTAGCAGAGTTGTTTGTTCCTACAGTTTCCTGCTTGTCACTTTGGATATCAGAGAGAAATCTTTATATAGAACCAGGCTATCAACCAATAAAATAAATGGCTTTTGGTGAAACCAGCAATGCTTTTATCTGTCTCCTTCTGAATGGCCATGCCTACATTCAAATTTGTTATGGGAATTGGGAATAAGATCACTTCTGCAGTCAAGAAGAGATTTCCACTTCATTTTAGTGGAGTTTAGTTTTAGCCACTGCTACTAAGGTGTGACAAGCAACAAGCACGTGTGCTTAGTACTGGTCAAGAAATATTGTTGGCAACATTTAAAAAAATAAAATCCTAGTACAATCCCTTCCAATTCTTTCATCAGAGCAGTCTGATCTATAAACCAATGTGCAATTCAAACATAAATTACAGTAAGACAGATTTTTCTCAGTAACCTTATTAGTTCCCTGTTGGCCAAGTTAGAGAGCTCACAGGAAACCAGAGACTGTTTCCTTCAACTTCATGTACATTCTGCTTCACAGACTTTAGCTGACAAATTTCTTAGAGAAAAGTTCTTTAAGACAAATTACAGTTTCAAAACATATATTGTCCTTTTGAAGTTTTGCTTTAGAAAAGAAACAAATTTTTAAATAGACATTAATTTCAAATTATCTTTTAATTATCTATTTAAAGAGAGAATTATTGTTTTAAAAAAGGGGAAGAATTTTTTTTTTAAAGGAAGAAGAATGGCAACCTTAGCTATAGGATAGTTAGCATCCATTTTTTCTTGGTTACTCTTAGAATTACAAGGTGCCATTTAAGGAGGCTGCAAGTAATTGTCAGATAGCATAATAGAATTCTATTTGTTGCTCAGCAAATGATTTTCTATGCTGTCTAAATTACACTACATTAGTTAAAGGATATACCTCAGTGTAGAATTAGCTGATTGACTACTCCTGCCTTTTATCCCTGGAGGCAGTTTACAAGTTCTTGTCCCTCTCAACTGCACAAATAAAACAAATACTTCTACAAAAAGATCTATTCCTGCATTGATGTTTGGTAACATTTTATTTAGGAATGCTGACACTTCTCCTATAGTCCTGAGCTGGCTGGGAGGAAAGACAAAGGAACATGTGTAACTGATGGTAAACAGCAAATCGATTATTTTTCAAAGAAAAGCCAAACTTCTATAGGGAAAGACAAAATAACAACACAGACACAGGTAATGTAATGCCTGAAAATGAACATAACACAAGGCCACAGTTCTCAAATCAGTCTCTCTAAAGCTTATTTAGGCACTCAGGAAGCATGTGCATTTCCTGAAATACTTCTACCTCTCCACTAAACTGGGGGTTATGTCCTGATGCCACACAACTTTTTACACTGGTGTCTATTGTTGGGAGCCCTGCTTTCTTTTAACCATCTCAGCAGTTCTGAGCAGAGCATCTATCAGACACCAACAGGGCCACTGCTGCAGAAGCCCATTCAGCTGGTTAACTTCAGCCTGGAAGGTTCAACAAGCTTCTCCTGCTAGGCTGGCACAAAAGGAATCTAGTGCAATTCAAAATTAACAAAGGTTACGATTTTTTACAGCATTAATAGGCTATAAAAGTTCTTTGTAACCATAGCCTCACTTCACCTCACAACACATTTCTTTGTGTTTCACTCAAAGCTTATCTATATACAGTTATTTAAACTCATTGTAAATAAGACACACATTTTTGAATATTACTAGAAATTACGTCAATAAAACACTGAATAAAACCTTCAAAACAAATGCATAAAGAAGTATCAAGGGAAAAATACTTTTTCATATGAATCTACCCAACAAAGTATTTTAATGAGCACAGATCTATTAAGAGAATTCTCAGGATACTGTAATTATTATTCATTTTCTAGAATTGTTTCACCATGAAGCTTTATGCTACTATGGGGACTTTAATGTTTATGTTTTGTGATGGCTGCGTTGACTATTAAAAAGCAATTTGGCTGACATTTTAAGTCTTTTGTTGCCAGTTTTAATTGGATTGTTCACCAAGCATCAACTCCCCCGTTAACTGCAAAAATTACAGGCCGACGTCAGTTTATAGTAATGACTGTTTAATGATTTTATGCTTTCAGTATGCCAGCTTCATACGGATACATGCATGATTAGTTTCATATCAAGACCTGTAATTAAATAATTGAAACCTCAACAAAAGAAAACATCAAACAGGAAGACATCCTTAATAAAGACTTCAAGATTTATCAGCACTCTCGTTCCAAATAAAAAATAATTAATATTTTGAGGTCAAACAGTGCAAGAGCTGATATTAAGAAAAAAAGTTCTCTCACCTTTTCTTACAGAAGAAATTTGCCTTTAACTGATTCAAAGTCTGAGATCTTGATGCAGTGAGCACTTGCATACTATTCTGAAACCTAACTCCAAATTATTCAGAGCTCATTATTAGCTATTTTTGTTTACTTTCCAGACTAGGTAAAGCTGCTTTTATAATAGTAAGATATAAAAATAATTATACCTCAACTGAAACTTACAGTACTTACAAACAAAGAAAAACAAGCCCACTACCTTCTCAGGAATTCATGTTCTTTAAAGAAAACAGATTATTAGTCTTTGTTCAGCTCTGAATCCTATGCCAAACTCCTACATATTTCAGAATTTCAAACAGAAAAAAATGGCTTTTAGAAGAAAACTCTTTGAAAGTGTGAAATACCCATGAAAAGCCAGAACAAAGAGTCACAAAGCAGGGCCAGAACTGCACAGGCAGTGAGTGCCTCCTCATACTGCTCAGAAAATTTCACACCTGATGGTTTTGGCCACTCAACATGGGTAGAAACTTCCTGTAGGCAGCTTAACATTTGAATTTTGAAAATATTTTGGTATTTCACACATTTTGATACTTACAAAGTCCAGGGGAAAAAATTACTGGCCAAGGGCTTTCACTGTCTTAATAACAACAGTGCACATCTGCACTAAAAAGTCTGGGATATGGTGCCTCTGTAAACTGAGCCTGCATATTTATGGATTCCGATCAATTCTACACCTCTAAGGTGTAAAAAAAATGACACCTCTAAGCATCAAACTTTATTGTGTTACACAGTAAGTATTCAGGCAAATTTCAGCAATTTATGGCAACTTCAAAGAATGTATGTTCATCTGTTTTCAGGCTTGACTTTTATAGACTATAGTCACCTACTAGAAAATATTAACCTACTGGAAAGTCAATAGGTTTTTAAGGTTTCATTTTTATGTACAAAAAGCTGTATGCCTCACAGAATCATTCATTTTCCTTTTACTGCCAGGATGATGGCTTAAAACCTGTTGTGACCAAACTTCTGAGCAGATGGCTTTATTTGAAAGATTTAGGGGTAAATTCAGGGCCTATCTCTTTTTTCCAGTTACAACAGCATGAGACAGGATTAACTCCATTGATTTCAATTATGTTATTCTGCCTTGGTTTGCTAGATGTAACCACAGAAGAAAACAACCCAACTTTGAGAGGGAGTATCTACTTTTAATATATTTAGAAACAGAAGATTTGCCACTTCAAAATATCAGCTGTGCCACACTGTATGATCCTGTTCCAGGAACAGGGTTTTTGTATTTGTAATTTAGAAAGGAATGAAGCACTGAACCAGTAAAATACAGGTTGGCACAAACTTACTTTGATTCATAAAATAAGAAGGTCCAGCAGAGGTATGTGAATGGACCATACATCAGCAAAAGAAAATTCACATTGGCAAAGGCAAGGCACCTCAAATTGATTGCAGAGATCTAAATTAACTCCTCATAAAATGGCCCTGGGTATGTCTGCAAACGGCTCAATGAAAACTTCTTTTCTGTGTATGGCTTTAGTAAAAGAATGTAGCAGCACGGAAAATAAACCAAACTGGACAGAAAGGAAAAAGGCATGTAGTGTTAAATCCTCACATAGACATCCAGTACAATAATTTGTTCTGTTCTTGCCACTTATTTCCAGAAAAAAATTGCTAAAAATAGAAGAGATTTTACAAACAGATGAGTAAATCAGTGATGTTAAACTAAACAGATGATGTCATCTAAAGAGCAGGAAAATGGAAATGATAGAGAAACATCATCATGAACTCAGTAGGGACACAACTATTTATACTCACAATACAAGTACAGTGCATCACTAAATAAAACTGTTAGCAGAGAAATTTAAAACTGATAATAAGGAATACTCTGGAGTATGTTTGGTTTGTTTGTTTTTAACAACAAATTTAACCTAGAAACTTGTTGCTACAAACTGTCATTGAGAGAAGAAGGTTGCAAATATTTTATGGGTAGAATTTTATAAAGATAATTATTCATCCATGTAGAGTAAGCAGGCAGCATACACATAAATCTCAGTGTATCTAACTTTAAACCTTACATATAAAAAGCAGGTGTATGTGTGTAGGTATATAACATACATGTTTACATAGACACAAAAGTCTCTGCTGAATTTCCACCCAGTGGAAAGAAGTTAGGCTGATATTTCCTCAGTTTATTTACATAAAAAAATTTTTATAATCTTGAAGGATTTCATTTTAAAACATTACTAGAATATCATGGAGCAAAACTGCACTCACTGATTTTTTCTGGCTCCAGCCAGAGAACCTCAACCAAATTCCAGTCATTGGTGAATTTCTTCCTATGGGATCAGGTCACAGCCAGTTTAGTCAGAAAATATTTGGAGAAAATAAGAGAAGCATGTAATTTACTCAGCCTGGTGAAACAAGTTTAAGGCAATCTCTTTTGATGGCTGGAAAAAAAAGAATGTATCTGCCTTGAAGTCATGTACCACCAATAATGCAAAAGTTAAAAGCTAAAGAAGAAATAGTTCATTTGTGGATCTCAGACTGAGCTGGGTATTCAAACTTGAGCAGCAATTTGAAACTCAACACATGATTTACTGTCCAGAACAGAATAGCCTCCTTCTAAGCCTCATACTGATGTTTGAATTCTAATTTTGATGCCTACTTGCAGTCTTTTGAAATACATTACTCATGGCAAACATTGGAAAATAACCTCATACTGATTTTGTGAGCAGTACAAATGGGACTCCTGCTCTTCAATCTGAATGATGCAATAACCAAGTAACAAAGCACCCTCTGCCAAACTCATCCCAGCACTGAGTAACACAACAACCACGGAAACCAGGATAGAACAACTAGTTCTGTTCACTGCACTGTGCTTTATCCACCTGCCTTCCTTTATCATGGAATATCCAGACTGAGTGCAAATAAAGTAAACGCACCAGGGAAGTGGAGGAAGTAGCTGGCAATATGTGCAGTAGTTACCTATTACCAAAGAGGATGGAAAAAATGGATGAAGATCAGTAGATGGTTTCAGCTTATGCAATTTCAAAATGATCTTTCAAATGAAATTATTAGAGCTGAGTTGCAGCATTCAGCTGAAATCAAACTTTTCAGGATTTCACATTAAGTAAAATTAGGCAAGAAAAAAACATCATACACATGAAAAAGGAGAGGGCTGCTCAAACACAGCTTTCCTCCTCCTCCTCCACTTTGTCTTTTACAACCTTATATTGAAGAAAAAGCAACACACCACATATCTATCAAAATGAAGCATACCCTACTGCAGAAAAAAATACATGGCAGAAAAATGTTCGAGTGACCATGTCAATGAATTAGTTCCAGCTGAAAAAAGAAGAACTGAGTATAAAGACAAAATCTAAGCCAGCTGTATGGTAGTTCATAGACCAAATTCAGATGAAAATTTTGCCTAATGTAGGAGGGAACATCAGATGGCTGCAGAGACACTTCCAGACTAGTTTACAGCCTGCAGTGATCTCGAAAGCTCTAATTCTGTCCTGTTGATTAGACAGGAAAAAAGAGGGAAGGGAGGCTCTGTCACCAGCTCAGCTCTGCAGTGCATGTGCCAGCACCCAGACTCGCTCTGCAAGCTGCAAATCAGCGGCACTGGTCCCAAAGAGCCTGTGCAGACAGAACAGCTGCCGAGCTAAAATTCATCTCGGGTGAGGATCTTTGCAATTCGATAGCACAATATGATTATACTGCTACATCATCTGTATTAAAAACATTGCTGCACACATGTGACAGCATAGCTAATGCAAAAACATTTACTTCATGAGACCAAACTAAGTGACAGAAACTGCAGTTGACATTTATGGTATTGATCAGGCTCCAACATTAATACAAAGTAAAATGGTTTGCGAAGTTTATTCATCTACTGATTAGTGATTCATCCCCTTCCAGATGATCCCTGAGGATGACAGCATTGTGTATGTTTGCGTTCATCTTCGTTGGGAAGCATTTGCTTCATTTCACATGCTATAAAGCCAGCACTAAAATTATTGTGATTTAACTATACAAAACCAAACACGTCATCCTGCTTTAAAAATGACTCCCTACAGAAAACCCCTTCCTACCCCAGAGCAACAGCAAAAACCTCCATGTCTCCTAATAAAAGCCCCCCCATAGGCACTAGTCAAAGACAAAGCTTATATATAGGTTATATTCTTAGAGAATCATTGAATGGCTGCTGTTAAAGCAAATTGCATTGTTCACATCATCACTGAATATGCAAAATCCCCTGGAAGATTTCCAGAACAGATTTTTTTGAGTTATAAGAACATTCTGAACCTGGAATGCCACAGATTCCAGAGCAGGACTGCAGGGAGTTACTACTGGAATATATAGAGAACACGAGCACAAGTGATCCTCATGTGTACCAAAAAGAGGTGGCAAGGTCCTATCATTAAAGTCACTGCACTGAGATGCTCCCCAGCCAAAAGCAGGAAGGGAAAAGCATAAATGGAGTGAGACAATGTCTTATTTTCCTTTCACGTAAGCCAGGTGAACACAAGGGAACTGCCAAGTGCACTCTCTTGATGGGCACAGTAACACATTCCTTCCCTCACAGTCTCTGCTGATGCTTCCACTGCTGCAATGAAGCCCTTTATTTTCTGTCTCAAGTTCTTACTGTCAAGCAAAACTGAGCAATGAATGGGGATACAGTTCAGCCGAGAGCAGTATTTGATTTAATATTCCTATAACACTTTGAACATAAAAATGCACTATAGAAGTGCTAAGTCTTATTAAGCTTGGCAATAGTGAATACAGGGTGACAAGTTTCCTGAGACTTGACAGTATGGCTCACCAGACTCCAATGCATACAGACATAACCAGGCAGTGCAGAGAACACTTAAGGGTAGAAAGCAGAGGAAACACAACTCCTTATAAATCTAGAAAGCCAACCTTTGCAGCTTTCATCTGAGTATGGGAGGCTCAGCTTTGATTATTTATATGCAGTGAAGTAGCTTGCAAGAGATTAGAGAGAGTGAAGAAGGGAGAAGACTAACTGTGTACCAGGTATGAGGGTATCATTTGAAACCCTCTTCCTCACCATTATCTGACTTTTCAGGTGAGTATCTTGACAACTGCCTTTCCTGTGTGTGAGTCTCTTGCTCTGATGAGGAGCTTCACCTCCAAACAGAGATCTCTTCTTTGGGGAAATGTCACTGGCATTGACACATTTCCTGAAATGCTTGGGTTTCAGCACACATTCAAAGAAATGGGATTTTACATTTTAATGCTTTACCATAGAGATACAGGCAACACTTAAATGCAAGGCAGAAGTCAGGGAGGCAGATTTCTCTGTCACTGACTGCACCCTGAAGCCAGAGGCTGTTCTGATGAGGTGCAGGGGCTCCTGTGCAGTGCTGGGCTGGCGCCCGGGGCAGGGCATCTGCCCCAACCAACGTGTCACCAGAACTCTGGTCACTTATTTCTTTACCTACCAAGCCAAGTAAACAGAATGTTGGCTAAATATAGCCAACAGGAGCTTCTTGGTGATTGTAGCAGGAACTAAGTAAAACTCTGGGCATAACTTGAAGTCCATTTGAATAACCAATTTATTTTTTTTTTTATCTACAAGAGAAAGACTGCATGGATTCTGAATGTATCATGTTCTACACATACCCCTGATGCTATAAAAACAGTCTAATTCTACTCTGTAGCCCAATAAAAGACAAGATACCTAGTAATCTGCCTCTGTGAAGCAGTACTTCTCATCTCTCACACAGGAGAGAGAAGAGGCAGCATGGACAGCTCAAAGGACAGCACTTTATGACTTAGTTTCAAAATCTTCAATTGACAGCATTAAAAAAAAAAAAAATTAAATGAGTTCTATTCGAATGCAGCACAGAAGAAAACACTGCCTAGTCCAGGATGGGCATAGTGACCTGCCCTAGTTTGTCACTGAACAAAGGCATAAAAGCAAAAGATAAATTTCCATTTTGTTACACAATATTTCATTAGGGAGCTAATTAAACAAGCTCTACTCAAACACAGCATATAAAAAATATTACACTGGAAGGGGAGCATTTCTTGGAAGATATTAGCTGATAGCACTAACATAAATGATTTTAATTTTTTTTTCCTTCTCTCAACAGTTAAGAAGAAAAACCTTTTTTCCCCATTACCTCATCCCAAGTAGTTTTTCAAATCAAGCCCATATTCGCATTCATGCTGTCACTGATAATGGATCTTGTGTCAAATAAGAAGAGAGTAAAGGACCTGATAATAAGTGCAATTATAAAACATCAAAAATGGTAGATCAAAGTGGATTTCCTTTATTCCACTGTGTACAGTCACTTCAGAGCTTTTCAGTGTTCTTGTCATGTGGACCTGACAGGATGTATTAATTTTCTCCATTATCCTAGCAACAAGTATGGCACACTTCAGAAAGCAGCTGACAAATGCAGCTCCTCATTATTACTCTGTCGTACTTTTATTCATTTTGTTTATAAAAACACTTTTAAAATCCCCTTCTCCTGAGATTGTCACGCATCATGATAGCCATCAAATGGCTGATAACCTTGTGAAAAACAAAATTCAGGGACAAAATCCAAGCCTTACAAGTACTGACACTCGTCAAAAAAAGGACTGAAATTTACAACCTCCAAAAATTTCAATTCCACTGAGCTCATGTTAGACAAGCTTGAAAACTTTACCTAAGTGTTGCTGTTTTGATTCATCTTGGAAGACTATCAATTTTCTGCATATTTACTAAATTCTGGATGGGAATTTATGGCACAGATTCGCAATGTCACATACAAATTGCCTCTGGAAAAAAAAAAAAAAAGCTCAGCAGTTAAACAAACTAGCTCAGCTTCATCCTTCCTGCCTCAGCCCCACGGGTGCCATGACTCAACTCCTGGTGTGGCTGCTCAGGTTTATCACTTCAACAATAGTCAGAAGCTTCTGAAACGGAACGTGCATGACAAGAAAATCATTCTACAGCATTTTCCCACAGGAAGAAATTAGGAGAGAGGCTTTGAGCTGGTAGTCTCTTCAATAAACTCTGCTTATGCTTCCCAACATTCAGGCTTGCGGGAGTGTTTGCTTTTAAGCTGATCACAAATGGTGCAGCTGGTATTGCCAATATAAAAAGGAACATGGACTCCAACACTAAGAAAGCAAAATAGGAATCAAGCAAATTGCTCAATATAAACAAGTGCAAACAAAATTAAGTCCTGAAGCAATACACTGTCATATAAAATTGCATATCCTCGCTGAAGGGATGACAATTTCCACTGAGAAGATAATATTCACATAAAAACCTGAACACTATTAAAACTGACATGCAGAATTTCTTAGGATAAAGGCCACTCTAAGCATACATGCTAATGTGAAGCGCCAGGTTCAAAAAGTATACAATGTCATCCTGAATTTAGAGGATACTTGACTAGTATTGACTTTTGTGACTAGTTGGAAAAGTAAATCTAAATTCACCAATTCAGTTGACTCTGACATGGCCCTAGACAGTCAGAAATAAACTGAGGAACTGCACCACACTGCCATCACAAAGAGTATCTGTCTTAAATATCAGTATAAAAGCGGATGCAGCAGTTTCATATCCTATCATAAGAATATTATGGCAATGATGCGTAGAAGTGATTTACATCTTCATTATTTCTAGGCTGCAAGAATTGCTATTGCAAGTACTTTGCAGAGTAATTTGCTAACATTTAAGCAAGTTATGATTAATGCAATTGGAGTAGAATACATATTGGACAGATAGATTATAGCCCTGCTGACACTGTATGTACAATAATTAGTGCTGTGACAACAGCTAATTATTTATAATTTTAAAGCTTAAGGATTTTATCCATAAATATTGTGGTTGAAGTTAATAGATTGGTTATTTCCATAGCCAAAACAATGATGCATTAAATAAATGAACGATTTCTTATCAATATTTAAAACTAATGGAATGCCAATCAATAACATCCCTAGACATCTAAACCATTGTTGCAAAGTATTACTGCCAAAATTAGTATATAAAGCACCTACATCATTTTCCCACTTGCTGTGCTGTGCAACGCAATGAAACTTATTAAAAGAAATTGACAACATAAAAAACAACCTCCTCAAAATTCAAGAGATCTAAGATAGCAGTTTGAAACGCTGCTCCAGCTGTGTGGAAGAACCATCTGTCTGTGGAAGAACTGGAGAGAAAAAACAAATTCTCAGATGAATCAAAAGGGATTACTTCATTGATTTCGATATTGCTACTCTAGAAGAGCATATCCAAATTGTCTGGCCTGCAGTCAGCAGCAGGAACTGACTTACTGCTAATGGCCAAGTACTGCTCTGTATGGAATGAACATGAACACCTAAGAATTCAGGTATCAGAATGCCAAGGAAATTGTGAGGAGTTCACTCATGAATGAGCACATGGTCTTTTTCAGAGTGGGAGTTCTGAGCTCAGAATATTCCAGCAAGTTTGAAACTTTAAGAAAAGAGATTTAAAAGACCTTAAGGTGATGTGGTTGGGATGGGGGAAGGAAAAAATATGTTTTACTGACACATTAAGATGATGGACAACTCGTAGTAATCCCTAATGGGCAACGAAGGACCTATTCCAATATACACGGCACTTTTCAGTTACCTATGCCCCAGGTGTAATTTGGGAGGGGAGAATAGCACTGAAGTGATTGCTGCAAGCATTAGTGCCTACTTTTCCTACCCCTGCAAAGTCCATTAATCAATAAGCAACTGATTTGTGCAGAAACAATAGCTACTGGCAATAGCAGTGCATGGCAAAAGCAGGCAGCCCACCACTGTACCACAGGAATAAGGGGTGGGCCTGAGCTGCTGCCAAACTGTGTGGTTAAATCCAGACATTCCAATGGTCAAATCCAACATCCCAATGATCAAATCAATGAGGCACTGAACACCATATAGGGATGCAAACAGTATTTATGACTGAATTGTACAAAAATAGTGACTAAAGCTCCAAAAAACAAGGTACAGCCCTAAATTATGAGATTTTCGTAAGCCCTTTTATCCCTATCCCTGTGAGTGCCTTTATACCCAATGGGAATCATTTAATGCTTCCCATGACTGAGGAATGCTATTTTACTTGAAACAAAAGCTGAAATCCTCACATCACCCTGTCAGCACTACCTCCCAACACACTCCCAGGGAAGCAGGCAAAGCTGGGAAAAGCTCAGCTTGCAAAACCTTGGGTGTGCTCATTGTTCTCTGGAATTGGAGCAGCACAGTGATTTTCTTTCAGCTCTTCCAATTTTCCAGCATCACAGAACATTAATAATTAATGTTTCATTGATTTGATTATTTTCTTTAGAAAGCTGTCCAGTTCCTCCGCAGCTCAGAGCTGCAGAATGCTCTCAGAGGCATTCACATTTATCAGTATTTCTCTGACTCACTCAATATCAGTTTATTAGCCTTAATTTGTACCTTTGTGTTTAACATCAAGGAAGTTGCTTTTTGATTGACTCTGAAGAAACAACCCCTAAAAACTGAAACAAAAGCTTTCCCAGCAGAACAATTTTTAAAACCTAATGATACTTGAACAAACTTCTTGGTTTCATTTACTTGGGTAGCAACTACTCAGTGCAACAAAGAAGCTGCTTCTAATAGAAGACTCATATCCCCAGCTCCTTTAAGTGCTTCTGGTATCAGATTAAATATTAATACAAAACAAACTGTACTGTTCAACTACTTTTTTGCATTACTATTCTGTGAGGCATCACATGATGAAGAAGGTATAACACTGATGTCAATACTAAATGTACTTAGCTTTTCTTTAAAGCCAATGTGTCAATTTACACAAACATCTTCCAGCACTTGGGATTTTCTTGAGCCTCTGCATCTCAGAATCATCATGAGATGAAAAAACTGGTCAGAAATGCACTGAGGTTGAATTACATTAAGAACAGAAGAACCTAAGAAAGCAGACAACTATGCCTCCCCATTAGTTTATTAAGAAAACTGGTAAGACAGAGGAAGCAGTTCTAATTTCTAGGTATGTTGAAAAAGTGAGAAAACAGCTAGTACAAAAGATTTACATCTTACTTGTCATTACATTCCTGCCACAAACATGTATAAATGCAAATATCACCACAAATACCTTTCTCTGTTTTATTTAGAATTCACCATCTTTTGTCTCATAGGCAGAGAAAGATGAAGAACCAACTCTTTTTTTTCAGATACCTAAAATATGTTCTCAACAGCATGCATCTGAAGGATTAGCAAGATTTCCTGTCACAAGTGAAAAGTGAGACATGATTTGCTCAGTCCCAACTATGGCTGGGTAGGGAAGAGCTCTCTGGCAACGGAAGGAGGCTATCAAAGTACTCAGATCTATGAGGCACTCCAAGACCACAGGCTTCTGTGGAAATGTAGTCTGAGTGGAGCACCTCACATAAATTTTAAGCCCATTAATTAGGAAATAATTAATATTAGCTTGCCTTGAGCTCAAATGGAAGCATGCAGAAGTAGCACGTAACCAATACCAGTAACAACCACACACCAAATACAAGCATTTTATTAACACATGTGGGGAATATAACCAGAAAAACAGAAATCATGACTGATGCTCAGGTGCCACAGGAAAACATGTAACTAGTACCCAAGTATCAGAATTTACAAGGTAAAGGAGGGTATAAGCACTAGGTTTTGCAAACTGACAGGACATCCCAGCAAGAAGTGTGTCATTACTGACTAAATCTAGTAAATTTTCATTTTGAAGTCTCTAACTGGCTGATGGGATTTATCATTCTTCTAAAAAGCTATCCCCACAGCTACCACCGACTGCCTGGTGCATTTATGTTCACACACACTCAACAGCAGCTGAGAGCATCCCAGCTTCCCTGGGATCCAGGCAGTTTGCAGTAGACTTTACATCCTTTAGATGTATAATAAAATAAGAGAATTAAGCGATTAACTGCAATCTGACCCAAGTTCCTCTTTCTGCATTATCATCCAGAGTCTCTTCTCTTCACACATCTAACCTGTCGATGCAAATGTCAGCTTGAAGCCCTACTGTAATCAAGACTGAAAGTGAGAACAGATACCTAAAAAATGAAGCAAAAGCAGGAAACCAGAAAAAAGTATGGGTGACAAACTGTGTTCCTGCAGATTTTAATGTTTCTTTTAAAATCATAATTGGCCCTAATTGCACTACTTACATGTTAATGCACAACACCTGGCCTCAGCTGGATAGAAAGAGGCCAAGAACGTTTTCCTCTCACCTCACCGAGGAGGAATTAAAACAGAGTCTTACAAAGCTCGGCTTGCCAAATATAAGGACCCAATAATTAGGAAAATGTGAAAGCAATCTAATTTAGTCACAAAAATTAAACATGTGCAAAGCTACTGAACATTCATTTTGAATTATTAATGAATTAGACTGAAAATAAGTCCAGAACACACAGATACAGAAGAAAAATAATAACAAGAGGCAAAGCTTGATTAAAGAACTTGCATTTTGACTTGAAAGATGAAAATAACACTCTCCCACAAAACCAGCCAAAAAATTCCAACAAACTAAAGAGAAAGACTCAGTTACCTCATGGACAGGATAAAAAACATTGCCAGCTGTTCTAGCTGGATGGGTAATCTGCTGTATTATCCTTCAAATAAAAGTTCAGATAGTGCTGCACTGACAAAGGTAAGTGCCCACAAAAACTTTATCTGTCAGAATACACCAGTGAGAGGGAAGCTGAAAATGCCAACCCAGTTTGTAACCAAAGAGCATCCCTCCTACAGTTGCCCTGAACCAACTGAAAACCATGTTACCTCTTACTTTTGTTTAATCACTAAGCCATTTTGAGTATAACTGCTCTTAAAAACATCCCCAGCTAATTTACTTTATCTCTTCTAAACATATTATTTTTCAGCAAAATTACTGATGCTGTACAAATTTAGCACGTACTGATGCTCCTAGAAACACTGAATTATTGCTGCTAACCAGCACACCTCTAGCATTCACTTCAGAACTTTCAGTCTTCTGCATCTTGCAACCTGAAAACAAAGGAAGCCAGATATCCAAGCACTCATGTGTGCCTTATCCAAGTCCAGTGTACACCAGCTTTTTCCATCTAACACTGCAGTACAGCACAGCCAGAAGGATTCTGTCGAGCTTCTGCAGATCATACAAAATATAATCTCGAGATATGATCTAGTGAACCCTGACTCTTCCAGCTATCCATTCAGATTTCCTAATAATTCTGGGTTTTTGGTTTGTTTTTTTTTTGTAGTAAGTATATTCAGGAAATATTTATTTAAGACTTAATTTTTAGTTCTGCTTTGTTTCAGAAACTCAGTAATATCCTCTTGAAAAGAGACACAACATAATTAGCTGCATGTTGCTTATTTAACATAGTTTAAGAAAATATTGCTTCAACTGCTGGATTTATTTTAATGTTCTAATTAGAAAATTCCTAAACATTATTATAGATCAAATTACTATTGTCCTATATGATATTCTCAGAAAAATTATGCAGAAAAGCTAAATCAATTGAATACACCGTTTGTTAAGAGCAAATCACACCAAACTTCTATTACTGACATGCAGAGATAATTTATTTGTCAGAAAATAAATTTGCATATAATGAAACTCAGCTCATTCAATTAAAACACGTTCAGAATAATAGAACTTAATTTCTTTTTAATATTGTACAAAATGGAATAAAATGAAATTTTGTAAGACCTAAGTTTCCCTGAAGTAAAAAACAGCTTATACAAATTTAGCCTATTAACTAGAAAAAGGTCACTGAATTCCATATGCATGGTTTTCCCAAGGACACTCATGAATTCAGTCAAATTGTGGAGCTGCCTCTCTCTCCAATGAAGTGACAGAGGAATTATGCTCTCAGAAGATTGGTGTCACCTGGGGTACAGCAGGATGAGCCAAGACCTTCTGTGCACACCCCCAACAGCTCCACTGGTCCCTGCATCCCTCTGTAATTACTCCTATGGTGCAAACTGATGTTGAAATCAGCTCTCTTTCTTCTCCCAGGTAACAAACCCACCCCAGCTCATGCCAATCAAAGCTTTCCACTGAACCATCACCATCTTCACACCAGTAATTTCCCCAATAATTTAATGATAGGAAGGCTACTTCAACACCATTGTCATTTAACACAATAAAACACTGAATGTTCATATACACAGAGACATATTTCAGAAAAAAGAAAAAGCATCTCTTTGCATAACACCTTTTCCTCCAGCTCTCTCTTATGCCATTTGTCCCACTACTGAATACTTGCTAGAAATGACCAAAATAATGAACCTGATATGCCCACATAGGCACATACAGTCAGTTCCAGAATGTGTGGAGAGAAAAGTATAGAAACACCAGATGACAGCAAACAATACAAATCACTTATCATGCTGTGAGAATCAGAAAAGACTCATGCCTAAATTTATTTCTCAGCCCAAGTCTAGTATCAAACTTTGTGAAAATAAGCACACAAATTAAACACACGTAAACACCATGACTGCATGCAATAATTAAATTGTTGACAAACTCCCCTTTTAAACCTGCTTGGATTTTTGGTAACAGTATTTAGAAACACCAGCAGAAGATATGAAATGCAATCTTTATGAAAGTCAGAGCCCCATCCATCCACCAAGGGAAAAAACCCCAGCTTTATGAGAGTTCAGGAAGAAAAATCTAATTCTGCAGCAGAATGTAAGGGGCATTCTTAAAGGTGCCTTTTTCCCATTGTATTTTAGGTTTGGGGGGAAAGATTTCATGTGAGATGAGAGGCTATACTTTTTATACTGTCTAATTGACACAGAAAAAATAGTAATGTTTGTGAAAAATCAATAGAGAAAGGTGAATCTGAAAATAAATAGTGATTTAAGCACTCAAGAGTGTGAAACAGAATGACAAAACATTCATTGCAGTTAAGGCTGACATTCTGTAACAAATGACTTTTGTAACTCACATCTGACAATGCCAGATTTTATAGGAAAGGATTCACTTATAAGGACAATTAGGTAAAGGTTTAGTATTTGAACTCAATTTCTCACTTTTTGTCAATTTAAGTTATGGCTCTTATTTATTTGTATTTTAAAAATCACAACTAATTTTGAAGAATTCTTTTGGTGAAAACTAAAATTGTATTGTACTTGTGGTTACTAAAATATTGATTTGTAACACAGATCAGCAAATACAAGTGCTGAGGTAGCTTCTTTCCCAAAGGAAACCAGAGGTTGCAATGGTCTTTACATCGACTTAAATTCAACAATCAGAAAACTACAGCTTCAATACTGAACCAACTTTTGAACTAACTGGTTTGAAGCTATCAGTTTTCCCTCACTGAGAAGAAAATGCTTTATCAGAAATTCTCTTCATCTCCCTCCTCTCCATAAACGACAGAACTTGCTGGCAGTTGCTTTATACCCTGAAGCACCTCTACTTATTTTCCCAAGTGATACTTGAAAGAGGAAGTCAGTTCCTTTTCCTTAAATCTTATGGCAATTTTTCTCATTCACATTAATTAAAGTAGATTTACATTTGGAAAAGAGAACAATAGTCTTTGCCTTCTTTACATGAGAATCCTCTAATATCATAAAGAAAATACAACTCAACTGAAAACATCAAATATATGTCCTCAACTCCACAAGAACTGATGGAATAAGGAAAAAGATCCTACACAGGAAGAGTTAATAGATAAATGCATATCTTGTAATATTAAAAATAAAACATCCCAAACACACAGGTTCTTACTCTGGCTCTTTGGAGGGTTACGATTCTAGAAGTCCAGATTTTGATGAAAACCATATTCAATTAACAACACCCTAGTGATCTAACTGCTGGCTGTTCTCTGGAAGCCCACCACTTCCTTTGAATGCAAATCTTTAATAAATTAGGTTAGCATTTAGAAATAAGGGCTTTCAACCAGTAAACAAACAGTACACCTATTATACTGTCATCTAAATCACACTGCATGGGTAAGATTTTTCCATTTTGAAGAGCCCAAATTTTCCTCTTGTGATATGTTAGTCATTGATGTTTTTGCAGTTGTACCTTTAATTACCCTTTCTTTCACTTCAGAGATTCAGGAAATAAAGCTTGCATCAGTAAATATCACGAGAAATCCTTGCCTGACATTTCAACCTGACTTTTAAATTTAATATGCATTTTTCAATTATGTTTATTAATAAGGTCTGAGGTAACTTGTTATTAATACAATTTGCTTTGCCATAGCCCAATACTTCGGAGGCACCTATGTACTGTAGGAGACACACATGGATCAGAGAGGGTTTCATGCTTCTACTGGAGAAGGATTTGCATTTGAGAGCTGCCATGCTCTGTGGAGGTAAGGGAAGAACTGGCAGTGCTCCAAGCACATCTGGAGAACTTGTCTCAGCTCTCCTCATGCCCACACATGCTCCGGGGGCCACAGAGGAAATGCTTCATATGCCCTTCTCTCCATCCTCTTCCCCAACCCCCAGAACAAAACAGGCATGAGGAATTAAATAAAGCAGCTCTGGATAATTGAATCTATTACAACTGGAATATGACAGCAAACAGGAATTTTGAGGGAATGGTGTGGCTGGGGAGATCACATCAATCCCAGCAATACTGCCCTAGGAAGTTGATTTCACAACTGTCCTTTGTAAGAATCAAAGTTTTTGCTGATCATTGCTACTAAATGTAAAGTGGAGGCTGCTCCTTCCAAATGTACTAGTTTACATGGAAAAAAATCAAACCAGAAAAAACCCTACACATTTATGAACACAGATGGAGAGAGAAGGAGATGTCTTCTACACTCAGATTTTCTGTTGTACTCAAAGGGTATGAAGAATACCTCTTATGTGCCTTGACAGACTGCTAGATATATTTTTAGTTAGTAGAACTATTGGAAACAATATTAATCTAAGAAGTTGTTAGGAGTCAGCTCTATCACATCTTTGAATTAGATGCTGCAGAAAAAAATGAGATTTCACAACCCAGTAACAAAACTGCAAAGCCTAGTGGGAAAGATTTTCCTGTATTGTTGTGGATTTAAAGAACAGCATGCACAAACACACAGAAGAAAATGATGCAAATGTCAATTTTTAAAGCTCCAGCTCTGCTGACTGAGCCTAAGTACTAAGTGAGATCCAATGGCATCACCATTAGCAGGGGGAGAGGCCTTTCTCAGGCAGGCACCAGCTGCAACATTTGGTGATTCTTGGAAGGAAAACAAAGTAGAAAAACAAAGATAGGAAAACCAGCTGTAGGGCTGAATTCCCAAGAGCACCCTCGATAAGATCACTGAGGCCTGTCCCTCCACTGAAATCAGAAATATGTTTGCAAAGGAATATGGGTGTTTTACAAAATACTGTCGACACAACTGGACATGGATCAACTCACTCAGCAGAAACTGCCATTCTTTTATCATCAGTTTAACTGAGAACAAAATCACAGGATATTTATATGTATTCTCAGAGAGAAGAGAGGATTTTTTTCTCAACTGACCTTTTAAAATAATTCTGCAGAATTGTGACCTTATGATAGCTGAGCTTGAGGATCTCTCATGGCAGTGAAAAGTCACAGAGGCAAGTTCCCACCTTCCTGAGTGTCTAGAAATAATCTCAGTGTTACTGGGGAAACTGGTACTGAGCAGTCAACCTCCACCAGCCATTTCCAAGCCTTCAGCCATAATGGAAATGTGGGGGAAGAAAAAGGAAGAGAGCATCACTGAAAGTAACCACTGAGCATAAAACACAAATAAAAGTAAGATGATCTCTTCTTTTCTGTTCCAGTCATGACAACCAAACTTACATGAAAATAGCCATGACAAACACGTTTGAACTGATGGGCAAGGCCCAACTTACATGAAGAGCCTGAGCATATTAGGCTAGATCTTGCCTCTACACCTCTCAAAACTCAAATGGGATCCAAACAAATAAGTTGATCTGAGAAATGATAACACAGCAGTGTGAAGAACCTTTTCTTACGCTAAAAAGAGGTTATTAAGCAAGGAACATGGTCAAGCCAGAAAGTGCTGCAAGAGCTTCAGAGCCACCCTCTGACTCACTGTATATTATAATCAACAGAAAACCATCAGTGTAGGAAAACTGAAGGAAAGACTCATGTTCAAAATTGAGCTTGCAGCCTTTTATACTTGGAAAATCTATTGAGAGTCAGCCTTTCCTGTGATGCAAGAGCTTATAATTTCATTAGCTGTGCTAGAATACAAATAAATTGAGATATTAATCAAAACAATTAAATGGAAGACAAAACTTGTTGAAAACAAAATCTAGTGGGCTTTCCAAATGTGATTTTACAAGCACATTTGCAACAGCTGGGATTTTTTTTTAATTCTCTGCCAAGTTTTCATTATCCATCAGCAGGTCTTCACTGATCACATGTCAATAACTCTGCAGACAAGCTGGATAGTTTAAATTCATTTAGTGTGTGAGAGAAAAGTTGGAGAAACCATAACCATAATTCCACTCAACCTCCTCTGGTTACTTCACCTGGCTGGGCCCCCCTGTACTTCATTGTGAACTAGTTCAGGGTTCTGCACTGAGAACTAACTGAGAAAAGGAACTATTTTTTGTATAGGTCAGTTCTGATCTTGAGCAGAGCAGGGTCACCAGGCCATCACAGAGATGGCAGGGTGGGGGCAGTCAGGGTGATCTATGGTTTGAGTGCATTTTAAGAGGGATGAAAGAACAGATTCAGGGTAACATAAAGAACAGTGCCCTTCCCACTCCTGCAGTGCTTCCAGTCCAAAACCTGCCAACACATAGGAACTGACTTCTAATCACGCCCACAATACTCAAAGTGGGATTTAAAAAACAAAACTGAAGTGAAAACATAGAAGTCATTGGGCACATACCTATGCATTTAGTTTTTCAACCTTAGACAGAGTTTACAAAAAAAAAAAGCAAGAAAAGAAACTTAGTTTAATTGAGGTATGTCCCATGGAATACAGGCTGACTGAATCAGAACCATGAAGAACTGCTAAGGGCAGTCATACATTCTTTTCCTGCTGTCTCTTCTCTACTATCCCATTCCCAATGCAAACATGTAAGGAAAAGGAAGAGCCATCCTGTAAGAGTTTCCTCCTAGCAGGACAGTCACTGAAGTCAACCCCAGCTTTGAGTGAGAGCTGGGAAGACAGGGACTCTTGTGTAGAAATGGTTTCAGAAAGAAAGTATTTTAAAACAAAAAGACTTCTTTTTATTTAATCATCTCACTATGTATTTTTGTCATTCTGGGCAAACAGCCAGGAAGGGAAAAAAAAATCTCCTGTAATCCATGAAACAAGAAAACACATGAAATTCATAATGTTATGAATCACCCATCTTTTCTACCTTCCACAAATACAATACATTATACTTTGAGTTTGAAATAGGCTCTGTTTTCTGCCAAATTTCCTAAAGAAAGAATAAACTTTGGAGACATCATGAAAGCTGCCTCAGGGCGTGTCTGGCTGATGTCCTCCATGCTCTGCTTAGGGCTGGCCTGGCAGGACTCTGACAACCAGGGCACCCTCATTGCCTGTTGTAGTTTCTGACAGGAAACCTGGATGGCTGATTATGAGCACTTAAATGCCAAGATCCCTTATTAACTATTTCACTGGAGAAGTGTGCTAAAGCAAAATGGAGGTAATGCACTTTCTAATGCAGAAAGACATTCTTATGTCCTGACCTGTCATCCATTTGAAAAATGCTCTGTGAGAACCACGTTAAGAATATATTTCTCTCTTTTTTTGGCAGCATTTTTAAGTACTCTTGTGGATATTAAGACAGGTGTCAGCTCAGGGAAACTGCTGCTTAAGGAGGTTGTTTGATGGGACTGCATTCACTGCTGGATGGAATAAAAACATTTCCTACATGTTTCATCCATGGAAAAAGAATAAATCACTTCAATAGCTTATCTAGGATTCAAAGTGCCCAGCATGAGAGTATGTTTCCTATAACATCTTCAGGACCTCATTACTCTTTTTTAAGCCTGGCTTCTACCAGCTACATGCCCTTCACATGAGTTTCTCTTAGCAACCTCTTTCCACAATTACAGTGATTGCAGGTACACCTTTTTTATTTATTAATTTTTCTAAGACTCCCTCTATTTCCCCCCTTTCTTCTTTCCACCACAATTTGTTTCTGGGTAATCCCCATCTCTCTCTCTCTCTCAGCTTTAATGTTCATCTTTATTTCACTATATGTTGTCCTTCTATCCCTGTTTCCTCTGTCACCTTCTCACAACACATCACCACAGTTCCTGCTGCATGAGGCCACTGCATCACACCAGTGAAGTGGATTTCTGACCTGGAGTACACACCTACACACAACTGAGCTGCTTGGGCTTAACCACAGCCACTCAAGGCAGACTTGAGGCCACTCCTCCACTTCTGTGTCAATGCTTTCAAGTCATATGATACAGAATTGAACAATTCCTGGATTATTTAAAAGCATTCAGAGGGACATTGCCACAATTTCTGAAATAGGAATTTAGTAACAGGATCTTATTTTCTAAAGCTTCTCCATGAAGACAGATGTTTCTTCCTACACAGAAAAAGAGAGTAGTAGTATTTAATATTAGTATCCAAGTGAAGAAAGAATTTCATACTCCTTAATTAACATAAAGCCAATATAAGGATGTTAACATCCCTGAGCTGAACAGTTTTCCTTCTAATAATTTAGGCTTTTCAATGATTAACTTTTACTAATTTGAAATACTTGAATCTGGTTTATAAACAAAATACATGGTTCTTAGTGAAGATCATCAGATTTTCTCAAGTCCAGTGTCTTCTTCCCTCTTAACCTGGAAGCCAGTCTGCCCTCCAAGCCAAGAAATCACTGTCCTCTGCCAGAGCTAAAAAGCAAGAATTTCCAGCCCCAGTGGATCATAACAGATTATAAAACTGCCTCTATGTCAGGACTATAATACTGAGTTTCTTTTACTTTAATGCCATAGGAAAAATCTTCAAGTAGAGGAAGGCTGCAGAAATTCTGCTTCTATTTATGGATTTTTCCCCTCTGTTAGTTTTACTGGCACAAACTCCTAAAACTGATAATGGTTGTATAGACAGGCTCGCTGGTAGCCTCATCTGCCCTTCTCTGGCATTATTAATACATCATGTGTGACCTCTAGGAAAGCCTCAAAGTGATCTGAACACTCCTGAGGAAGAGACCCTCTAGAGGAACAACATACTGAACACTTCTTGCAACGCATCTTTATAAAGTATTTCAGCAGCCTGAAAAACTGAGGAAAAAAGTACAAACTGAAATGATTGAAGGGCCACCACAAACCTGTTAGCTCAGAGAGCTGTGAAGGATGGAAGGAAAACACTACATCTGCTAAGTCTGAGTTTCGTATTCTAGAGCAACACAAAGATGTCAAGAGCCCACACTTTGGTCTATGTTCAGAAATGAAATTCCTCTTGAGGAAAAGTGTCAGGAAACAGTTTAAGATCACAGACAGACAAAATGTAGGTGTGAACTATGAGAATCTTCCTTATCCTAAAGGGTGGCAGAGGAAGTGAGTAGATTTAGGGATGATAGAAGGCCCTAGACAGAAATACAAAGAAGAGGTATTTCCTTTCTCGAAGCATGGTGATGATGAAGAAAAATAACAAACAGGAGGAGGACAAATTCCTCCACAGTCTCGCTTTTCAGAGGAGGAGATGTGGCAATGGGTGTCTTATCCCCCTTGGACCATGGCTGTATGCCAAGGCACTGTAGAATAGCTAAGCCTTTAGAAGTACACTAAAATCTGCAGTAGTAGCTAAAGTCTTGTTCCTTTCAGTATCAGTTTGTAGCTTTTAGTAACCACAAAACATAGAGAATGTGGGATTTTCACTTTCTAAGAGTATAACTCAACCAATAAAACTGAAGATCAAGGATGTTTTCTCCATTTGTCTGGTCACTAAGTGGCAGCACATGCTTAATTTCATAAATAATTCAAAGTAATAGGAAATATTAACTTTAAAGTAATTATTAGCAAAAATAGTGCTTTCTATAGAAAGCACAACCAGCAGCATAAACAAATACTTGTACTCTTGGGAATAATTACATTTGTATTCATTAAATGCATATTTTTCAAGGACATCAGTGTAGATAAGCATAGGTTAGGGCACAGAATTTCTTGCAACTTCTGCATGATGCTGCATGGAAAAATGTATTTGGCTCAATCACAGTTTCGGAAAGGAACTAGGGTGAGACATGCTGCAACAGAACTACAGATAAATCCAGATATCTTAGCAACAGGAATTAAAAGTCAGACTTTTGCATTCTTTTATGGGATACCAAGCTTGTTAGTGCTCCTAAATAAAGTTGATTCCACCAGGAATGGACCTTTCTTTTGTTTCCCCCCGACTGTTAGGACAGGTTCCCTGGAATACTGCACTTCTCAAACCATGAAATGTGTATCAGAACAAATGAGAGCAATCCAAACAAACAATTCATACTCCCTGGTTAGATTATGTGTGTCATCCACACCCATTAATAAAACAGAACTCTTCAGTAAACTCTGGATAATGTTTCATGCAGAAATCAGGTGATACTGGGCAGGATTTGTCTCAGCTCTCCAGCAGTGCAGGTGAATTATTTGGTATACAATCATGCTGACTTCTTGGTGAATGTGTTTAGACTACTGCAATATTGCAAGAATGAGACACTTATGTAAAACACTGCAATATGACTGTTCACTGGCTATTTTTTAAACTGAAATTATAGCATGATAATCACTACACAGCTGAAAATCAGGAAACAACCATCACATTACCTGCAAATTTAAAAAGCCTCAGGCCACACATCACATCTTTCACCGAGCTGAGATCTATATGCATGCATCCATATATTTTTAATGCTGTCAATCAACTATTATGTACTGTATGCAGAAATTACATTAACCAGTGTATGGATTTACAAAGCAAGACTACAACACGCTCTGAGTGTTATGGAAAACAATTGTAGGGAGAAGATCACTAGCTTAATGTTACAGAACTTCAAAAAGTGAAGTAGTTTGAAAGCATTATCTTCAGGGGAAAGTTGTAGGAAGCTAGTTTATCACTTAACCTATTTGTCTAATCTTCTTAACACATTCCTTACTGCAATATGACATTTGGTTGTTTTTTCTGAAAATTTAACCATTTGGAACGAACCTCTCATACCAGGTCCCTACCCCAGGGTGTTCAGAGAAGTGGGAGGGTTATTTGGATTCACCTGGACATCCCTGAGGATGATGTTAGGGATGATGTGTTTTACATAAGCCACTGAGACTGCTCCTCTGAAATGCTTCAGGGCCCCCAGCTGCTGCTGGAACAGGAGATTTGCAAATTGTGGTAGCATTAGCCTTTATGTCAGTCTTGTATCCAAACTGAATGCACACAAGTCCTCAGAGACCTCTGGGTAACCAGGAAATGCTCACACCACATTGTGGAGAGGCTGAGGAGACTTCAGCCCAGGGCTGCAGTGCTCAGGTCTCTGCTCTCGCTGCTCCCTGTACTCATCCAGCAAGGACAGCACCAGGGAATGAGCCTGCCAGAGGCTGCCTCCTCCTGCACTCCCAAAGACCTCTGCTTAAAGGCACATAAGCATGATGGAGAAGACAGACAGCTGATTTAAACTACTACAGAAGAGAGAAGATATGGTAAAACCATACGGACAGAAACCAGATAAATAGAAACAAGAAGTGAGGGGGAATCATTAAAACAGAATAAATGGAAAAGAAGAGAAAGGGGGAACACACAAGAACAATTTGAGCAGGAACAGTGAGATCAGATCTCTTGAAGACTGCTGCCATGACTAGAAACTGAATGCAAAATCTGTAACGAAGAAATTAAATAAGAGAAAAGCTCTGGGGCAAAGCTCAGACTTGAAAAAAAGTGCCTGGGACAAGACCAGGGAAAGGACTCAACTTCAAGGAAAGGAGTGGAGAGGCAAAAAAAAAAAAAACTAACCAAAAAGCTGTCAGTTAACATTTGTGAAACCCAACATCAATACATGGATTTCCTTTCCTTTCACTGCTGGTTTCAAAGAGAAGATGACAGCTTCCTACTGCTATCAAACTTTGCCAGCTCAAGTAGAGTAAATGGTAATATTTGAACCTAGATGTTAGAAACTGCTCAAAACCAACTGATGCCAAATGATAATTACACTTCTTATTTTGCTTTTTTTTATAAATCTACAGACTAGTAACTTAAATCAGTGACAACTATTCTTAGTCATATACTGCACTAATATTTGAAGTTAATATTTGGAGTATTCTATAAAAAAATCAGGTGTTGAGTAGTTCAAACCAGATGCCCAAGTTTAGCAGGTATTTCTCCCTTAATTTATATGTATGTGAACCCCTACCCATAAAACAGAGGTAAATAGCCCCCTTGTTTCCCAGAGAAATACATGAACATATATGAAGTATATGTATATGAATATCATAGTGATGTGCACCACAGAATTGCCAATAGGAATTAAATAGTACTGTAAGAACAAGGTTTGAATAGTGGTAATAAATAAGGCTTAAGGTTATACACTGAACAATTAAAATGAACTAAAACATCAAATAGTTTGCCATCATGGTGGCACAGTGTATTCTGTGCACTCAAAATGACCCGAGGGAGAGGTCAGAGGCAGAAAATGCAATCGGTGACTACAACACGATGTATATGCATACAGATCTTTAATTCTGACTCTAGAAATATTTTTGATAACTATATGTGATGTTCTTGAACTAATGATCATTAATTATCGTAAGAGAAGGAGAATAAATACAGCATTGTTTCACAAGAAAAATTAAATAACATGGTGTGCACCTGTAGGCACCCAGCGATATTCAGAGGGCTGTGAAGATTTAAACTTAAAAGAGATGGCAACACATTCTTTTTTCTAGAAGCCTTTAATTTCCCAGTGAATGTTTAACTAACTGAAGAATATAGGAACATGAGTTTCCTTTGTTCCAGACCTCTCTCCCTCAGCACGTTTCTATTCATAATACAGAAGATCACTATTTCAACTTCCTTGGGAATATGTTTTGTTTAATTTCATGGCATAGTAATATACACAATATACCCACACTCTTATTTCATTTCCCTGCTCACTTCTCTGTGATCTTTGCCTATGTGAAGAATAAAGGTAGAGATTTCAGTATTTGCTGTAACAACATGATGAAGCAAATTCTGCTCCCATATAAATGGGTTCATACAGCAGAGCTGAAACCTTCTAATTCATAAAATGTACGGATTAGTCAGCATGTAAATGATAACAGTAATTAAATTAATTTAGTCATATGTATTTACACATAATGAGTGCCTTTGCCATGAGCTATTATTAGCACTTAAAGGTTAATTCATAATGAGATAGCAGAACTAAGTCTGATGATGCCAGCAAAGTGCTTGAATTTTAGAACTTCTAGAGCACAAGATCATGTTCTGTTCCTATTCTGGCAACTGGCTCAATGAATGTCAAAAAATGCAGCCCTTCCTCAGGTAAAACTCCCACTTCAAAAAAATGTTTTCACCCAAGGAAACAGTCAGAAGCCAAATAAATGTACTGCTACTTTTTTAAACAGAACAAATTGTGACTGGGTTTTGCCACCAGTGCTGAGCTGGGCTGAGCTGCACGGATGCCCTGTAATTGCCAGCTCACAGAACACACTGCTGCTGGAGCTCGCTGCAGTCACATCCGCTTGCTGTGCTATTAAAACAAAACCAGACTGACATATAACTTGAGTTCTGGACCTTTTTAAAAAAATTTCTAGGCCAAGGGTCATTGTTTCCTATGCCTTAATGTTGATAGGGCAGTCATGAAGTGTAATGCTCCAGTGTGAGATAATAAAATGCCTTCAGTACATTCCTCTGCCTCACTAGATGCAGCAGTCACAAAAGAAGAGTAGCACACAACTGCAATAGATAATGAAAGTGAAGGCAGCCTTTTACACACACCAAATGCTTTTGTAAATGTATTTAAAAACACTGATCTATTGCAGTAAAGCTAATATACTATTTTATATTAAAATTTAGGTCCAATTTCTCTGGTTCTCAATGAACAATGACAGCACCTGATTTACATTTGTTTCAAAGCAATTTAACTTTTTCCAATGGTCTCAAAATAGTCACATTCTTGCCTATGGATAAGAAAATCACTGTTAGTTCTATTCTAAAGAAACAGTCTGTAAGGTTTAGACAAGCAGAATTCTCCTCACATTAATTTGTAGTTAAGGATTGCCTCAAACCAGGTGCAGGATTTTGCACTCGGTCCCATCAAATTTCATGAGGTTTGTGCAGACTCACTTCTCCAGCCTATCCAGGACCCTCTGGATGGCAACCCTTCCCTCCATCATTGCCCACACCCCATAGCTCAGTGTCACTGGCAAACCTGCTGAGGGTGCCCTTGATCCCACTTGGGCTCATGTGTGGATCTCACTTGTGTCCACGTCACAACAAAGATGTTAAACTGCACTGGTTCTGTTTCTGACCCGAGGACTTTCACTCACTCCTCCCTGGCCACTTGGGCATTGAGATGTTGACCACAACTCTTTTGAGTCCAGCCATCCACCCAAGTGGTCCATCTACCAAATCCATGGCTCTCCAGTGTAGAGACAGGGATGTTGTGAGGACAATGTCAAATGCTTTGCACAGTTCCAGGCAGATGCTGTCAATTTTTCCTCCCTTATCCACCACCACTGTAACCCTGTCATGAAAGGCCATCAGATTTGTCAGGCATGATTTGCCCTTCGTGAAGTGAGGTTGGCTATCACCAATCACCTCTTTATTTTCCATGTGCCTTAGCAGAGTTTCCAGGAGGATTTGCTCCCTGATCTTGCCCAGCATCAAAGGCAAACTGACCAGCCTGTATTTTCCCAGGTTTTACTTCAATTTCCACGTCATGCATTTGGCAAGACATACAGATAATGCTCAAGAGATACACCACATTCCCAGTTTAAATTTTTCCAGAGGTAGTACGCAGCAAAGCCTGCTTCTAACAGAGAAGATGAAATATAATTACAGGTGAGACTCACTGCACTGACAGACACTTTGCAGATCAGCCACTCAAAATGCAAAGTGGATTAATTAGCAGTGTCCACCCTCAATCAAGAGCTCTAGGAACCGAAAAATTAGTTCTGTCTGGACCCATCAGAAGACTACAAACTCCAACTGAGGCAGAAAAGCCAACGCACAGGAATAGATGAAAAACTTTAAAAGAAACAAACACTGCTACACCTGGAATCTGAAGTGCAAACTATACAGGAGACAAAGAAGTTGTGATTAACGCATTGTCAGGGAAGGGCAGCAATGCAGTGGGATAATAAAGGGAAGATTCTCATTTAATCTTGGCACAGTTTGATTAGATGTAGATTTCTTCAATTTCTTTGCTTAAATCTTTAATAAAGGTTTGTCTGTTTGGGTTACCATAGGTAAGTATCTTGACCTATATTCTACCAAAAATCCCCTTTATTTAATGACTAACTGATTATTACACAAGTCCTTCTGTGATGTGTAGGCATTATTATTTTACAAATGGATTGCAGCAGCTTATTCCCAGATGTATCATCTTCAGATTCAATAAGCTTTCTGCATAAACAAGAAATTGAATGGCCTTTGTCCTTATTAGCCTATACAAAATTAATTTTTTAGTGTTAATTTTTGGGCTTGGGCCAGCTGCCAAATGTTTAGGGCAGCTGTTACATCTATGGACAATACACACAAGTCAGATATGGAAAGATCTATTGGGTTATTTCCTTTGACTACAAACTGATGAAGAACAGCCATCAATAATCACATGCTTGTCACATCCTCTGTAGTATGTACTCAAATGTGTTGGCTGGTTTGAAACAATTGCAGCCACAAAACCTCTACCACTTCATTTACTGCTTCATACTACTCTAAACAGGTAAGCTGGAAAAATTTAATAGTCAGTAGAAACATAAGAGGTTTACAGAAGCAAAGAGTCAATGCACCCATCCAGTCTGATCACCTTGACAGTCAGAAGTTTGAACCAGGGACCCTCACATTAACCCTCACAGCACAAGGGCTCCAAGTACTTAGGACTTACAGTCCCTCAGCAAAGTACTCCCATGTTGAATGACTACACTGTTTAGGAACTGTCTCTGATTTTGTATTTGAATTCCTCAGACTGCCAGTCAGAGCTCCTGAGCCCGCACTGCTGGCTCTGTGCCTGCCAGCAGACAGTTCTGCTCTGTGTCCTGCACTGTGCCCCTGGCGATGACAGCAGCACCTGGGACGTCAGAGACCCACAGAGCTCCTCCTTCCCTGCGCCCCACACTTGTTTCAGTTATCTGAGTAAGAACTTACACCTTCTCTACAGATTCAGGCCTTTTAAAAAAACCTTCCCTTGAATAACAAGTCCCAAAGACACAACTGCATTTTGCACTACTTGGATTCTTTGATTTTATACATCCCCGGTGTTGGAATGCCCAGAAGTGACTCATCAGAGAAGTCTTAGTGACAGCTGCTGTATTTCATGGTTCCTCGACAAGGCACATGTACACATGCAGCCCAAAGTAGCATTTGACTTGTTGGCTCCATTTATCTAATTTACTGGCCCTTAAGGCCCCCTTCAGCATTACTGCTTTCCCAAGTAGCTCCTATTAAATATTTTATATTTGGTTACTATTCCCCACACTGAATTTCACTCAATTTGCTGTGTATCTGTCTGGATCTTTGAAATGTTCAGTATTGACTTGCATGTCAGGGATGATGTTTTAATGTCTCCAGTTTAAATATCAGAAAAGAAACACATTTCTGACACCTTTCATGACAATTTTTCATGAAGAATTTTATGTCCCTAATACTGTGTCATGCTATCATCTCCACTTTTCAGATAATAAAAGCCCAATCAGCTCAATTTTAATACTGTAATAAACACCTACATTTTTTATAATTTAAAAATTGAAAATACTATATTTAAGTATATTTGGTAATTAATGTTTCAAAACAGGAAACAGCAATAAAGGCAGCAAGTACCCCTTTTAATGGTCTGTTCCACTTCTCTGTTTCAACTGCTATGACTTCTATGCTACAAAATACTATGTGGGAAACAAAGGTTCAAATAAATAAAAAAAAATAAAAACCAATTATCCTTGACAACATAAAAGCTTTTTTCTGCAGAAACAAAACAGTTGTGCAAAGTCTGACCTGATACCACCTGAAAAATAGATAAGAATAATAAAGAAGTTCTTCCCAGTTCATAACAAAATTCTTTATTGAAGGGGTTTATGCATATTACATGAGGCTTAGAATGAACCTGTGGAAGATAAGAGATAAAATAATCAATATATATATAAAGATATCTATATAATTTGGGCTCTTCTTTTAACTGTATCTGTATAATGTGAAGCAACATTAGACTTGTTTTTGATGAGAACTTATTATCTTTCTTCTAATGCAAATAACAGAAACCATTGCCTGGAAGCATTGTTTGGGAGATCAGAAAACTGCCAACTGATAAGGTTAACACAGGTAAGTCTTTGCTTATGTCCTGCCTCAACGACAGTGTGTTATTCTTATTAGGCTTATTTTTTGCATTTTTCCTACTATTTCATTAACTGATAAAACTTCATTGCACATACTGAACATATGGAAGCATTCCTAGTAATTCCTAAACAACCTGCTAAGAAGAGGCAGCCTGGTGTAATGAAAACAGAGTATTTCCAAATGCTTTAAATTCCACCCAGCAGAATGGGAGGAACTTTCTGTATACTTTCACTGAAGTTTGTCATGTTTCATCCACTGAAATAACAGCTCAATGAAACCACTCAATTTGTACTTCTTGGGTATTTTCTTTTAGGATGACTATAAATTTCAGTCACAGTTACCAGTTTATCACAGAACTGAGGTGACCCAGAAACATGCCAGAAGCATGCCTCTAACTAATCCCTTGGGTGCCCTCATGTTAGGAGAACAAGCTATATTCAAGAGAAAAATCAAGAAACTAATATGAAGATGATGAGTTAAGAAATGCCACTGAATTTGGCAGGAATTTAAAATCAACCAGGTTAGATGACTGTAAGGTTATGTCCTGTTCTGCTAGTCTCAAGGGAATAAAACAGCCAATGAGAAAAAAACCCAAACCAACATTAAAATATTTGTCATCTGTTTTCAGATCATTACCTCTAAAACACATGTAGAGAAGTAATTAAATCAGCCAAACAGTGAGCCCCTAAGAAAGACCTACTTGTAGTAGAGAATTGTCTCTTCTTCCTGTTCTGGTGACTCATTGGAAGCATCCAAAGAAGAGCCCATATTTGAAACTACCAACACAAGCTGCTGGGCAGAAGCCAGTTGAAGAACTCCTCCAAATACAATTATTATTCATATGAAAAGGAGGAAATGCTTGACTGCCCAGTCAGCTGCTTTTTGGGATGTTTGCTTTTCTTGTATTTGCACATTGATCAATACATGAAACCAAGAGAAGGAATTCTCTAATCTGAGGAATTTTGCAACACTTTTCAAATTAACTGTATTTTTGATGTATTAGTTGTACAAATCAATCCAAAAGCCAACAACAAAATTTACAGAGATGAACAAATTCCACACTTTTTACCTGCTTACCCTTTTAGTTTGTGTAGTGATGGATTTCAGCACAACCACTCACATGAGGTATAAATATACTGCCAGGCCTCAAACTGTTAAAGCTGCTACAGAAGCAGCTGGACTGAGACAGAGCAGGTGTGCATTTGCCACCTACCCGAATATGCAAGGCAGCCACCTCCAAACTTGCATCCTAGAACAGTTTGACATGCATTTTAAAAGATCTTTCTCTGCATCTCAGGAGTATTAGAAAGTCCTCTAGTTCTCTAGGAATAATTGCTTTTCAAAGTTATACATGTATTTTAAAATTCATTTGACACCTCAGGTTTCCAGTTCTTCACTTGACTAATCTTGTGTTTTCAGATTTATCAGTACACTGATATTTAGGATTCAAGCTTCAGAGCATTCAAGGACTTTACTAGCACCATCACCAAAATATGTTGGTATCCTCAAAGGACATAAGAAGTCTTCAAAACAGGCAAGCAACTAGAGGACATTACAGCAGGAAGGAGGGAAAGCAGGAGGATGGAAAGCTTCTGCCATGTATTTTTTGGCTGCTATGTTGTACACCTGGGCTAGACAACTACACTCTGAAGAGCACTTGATTGCTGTTTTCATTTCTCTTCCATGGCCATATAAAACTTCAAATTCCATCACTACATCCTGAAAGGGCAGCAAGAGGGATAGTGGAGCAGGAGACTGTGGGTTGGTTTTCTGTGATTCAGAAAACTTCTGTCAAAGATTATCATCCCAATATGAGCTGAGCTGGCAAAGCCAACGGTCAAACACCTCCACTTTGTGGACTGCCCTTCCTGCTTCCCAGGTGGCTGAGGGTCTGTTTCCACATCCTGACTCCCAATGCAAATTTCCCCAGTGGGAACCCAGAGCCCTGCCAGCTGTCCAGAGCCCGGATCCACCCGCATGAGTCCACAGACAGGAACTATTTTTTTTTTCATGACTGCACAAATATGAAGCTTTGGAAGAAAATAATGTGAAACCATTTGAAAATGGCAACTCACTGCCATTTTCTCTTACCAAAGGCTTCTTGCTGTAAGGGTGGCCATGAGTCAGTATCTCAAGAGCTCTTACTGAGCCCAAAAGAGAAACTCAACTGAAACTGCAGGATTTGACACAGCTTTCTGCAAAACCTGAAGGGACGTGTATTGTTTTTTTTTTTCTTTTTCCCAAACAGCAGGTAGATAATTCAATCTAAACTGTTATAGAAGCAATGAATGAACAAATAATTCTATAGAGATTCATGCAAAAACTCAATTGATTTAGACTCTACTTATTATGGCTCTTTATTTGACATTAATAAGCACTGTTTGAGTTGCAAAGCAATTGCAAATAAATGTGTTTATTTTGTTGCATGTACAGCTCTAGTATTGTTTTTGCCATTATAAGCCACCAAGCAATGTATAAGATAGCTAGAAGAAAGCTCAAAGAATTCCACTAGAGCTGGCTGGTGAAGTACAGAAAATGCTTTCTATTTGATTTTGTATTAAAAAAGAATTGGCTATCACAAGTCTAAAATTGTGATGCCAGAAAGATATTTTGAGAGAAATTGCAGAAGACTGCCTTTTGAGAAAAGATGTCAACAAAAATGAGTGACTGAAATAATGTGGAGTACTTCAGACACGGACAAGAGGTACTAGGGATCAGAAATGAATTATTACGCTCTAAAATGATCCAATAAAAATCGAAGTGTAGTGCAGTAATCAGAAAATGTATTGGAAAAGAGATAGGTTATAAAAAGAAAAAGGAGCTTTAAAGTACTGTAGGCTATTAGCTACTACTGAGAAATCTGGATTCAGGAGATTATATCTCTAAAAAAATACACACACAACCAAACCTAGCTGAATTTGCTGTTCGATAGGTAGTGAACTATAAAAATTAAAAAGATAGATTGGAGACAGAATTACAGGCTAAAATAAAAATAATCAATGCAACCATCAATAGGAATGTTGAAATGAACACGGTGCTGGCTGAACACACAACCACGCAGGCTTCAGGAAGAATGACTCAATTATGTTTTTCCCCACAGGCAAAGACATAAAAGATAGTTGTAGATACATTGAGCACATCACAGAAAAGCATTTGGGCAGTGCCCCTTGTTACAAAGGAAGATCTGCAGTTCTAAACTGTGGATAATTGAGCACATTTGGGCTCTGGTGCCTTTGGCAGAGCAGCCCTGGCCCCTGCAGCCACTGTGCCCACCTTCACAAATGCTCAGCAGCACATGCTGCCCACAGACCCACCCAAAATGGAAGGGAAGGCCTTCCTTTATCACAGCAATGGAGAAGCACTGGAACAACTGAGCTGGAAGAGAGAAGGGCTGAGGATTTTTGAAAAAGGCACAAAATGTGAAGTCTCATTTCTAGTCACATACGCTTCCCTATAAATATATATCACTATCATCTTCCTTATAAAAGGAAACTATGTAATATTCTGGGAAACTTTTTGGCCTCAACAAAAATTTACAAATGCATAAAAATAAATTTGGAGATCTTCCCTTCACTAGGAGCTTTACTGCTTTAAAGCAGAAGTTCCACCCCTATCTGTGATCAGCAGCACAACCTAACCCTTCCCACAGTAATCAAAAGCTGCAAGCATCTACAAGTTGTTTTGTCATAAAGCAAATAACTGAGAAGTCTCTTGTGCCGAGGTGTAAATCCTGCATCACTCATCAGGTCTCACTGACAGCACACAGCTTGCAAGCAGCTCTTACTCAACAACTCAAGCTGATTCAAGTAAGATTCAATTCAACCAAATTACATCAGATACTTTCTGATTGTGCAACTGGAGGTATGTTTATACCAAATTATGCAGAAAAACATAAATTCCAAGCAGACATTATGGCCCTACCACTTCTGCCACAAGTGTGTGTGTATGTGTGTATGTAAAAATACTTGCTCAAAAAGAATTTAGCATGACTGGACAAAAACAAAGTTTGCTGTCTCAAAAACACTGTTTGGGGAAAATTAATCAAATAGGATGTTCTCAAACCCAAAGTGCCACTTGACATTGAAAAAAGCAATAAGAAAGGCAGACAAGTCTGAACAACACTTGCTGTGACTTTGGTATGTATAAAATGTAGGTAATAGTTCATAATATACATTTACTCAAAAATAATTGTAGGCAGAGAGGGAAAAAGTTTAAAAGCTACATTGAAAGATGTGAGTAAAACCCTTTCAATTAAATGGGAGGGAGGAGTGCTATGAACCATAATACAGTACACAGTCTACACCTTTTGTCCCTTTTCTTATCTCCTTTTGAGGTCTTCTAACCAAGTTTCCAGCAATAGAGCTGAACAACCCTAACCTGATGTCCTAAGCCATCCTCACTGGCAGGTGTTTCCTCCCACCAAGATATCTTTTGGGATATGTGGTTTCATGGAATCAAAGCCCATCCCCAGCTCCCCTTCTGGACCACCCAAGGCAAAGGAACATGGTTACTTTAGAACACGAGCTTTGTGATGCCCCAAGGGCTGCCCCTCAGTGCTGCCAGAACAGCTCCTGGCCAGCAGCTCGTGATCAGAAGCTGACATGTGCTGCTCAGCTGAAAGTCAGTCCTGGCAACATGGTATAAAATCTACATTGCAGATCATCTGGGGTAAAAATTTAGGACAAACAAAAAAACACTGGCAATATAATTAGTCACCACAATATGTGAATCTGATTACAATATTACTCAAAACCATCTTTTTGGGAAACGAAGCAGCCTTGCAGGAATTATTCAGTGCTCCTGGACCCATATTCTAGAAGAGCTAATTATACACATTTCCTCTCATGCTCATGTTACAAAGTATAAAGTGAGGGTACAGAGCTAGGTATGATTAAATAAACAAAATAATATAGAAAATGCTGAATTTCATGTTATAAGCCCTGTATATAAAAGCAAGTTGAAACAAGCAGCATTCAAATCTGCTTTACTCTGAAAAAATGAACTCCCAATTTCGTACACAATTTCTCAGTCTGAACCTATTTTCTATTGCAGAAATTAGAAATAGGCTAACACGTTTAGTTTAGCTTTCACTTTCAGAAGACTATGAAGACTGCAGCCATGGGAAGCAGTCACTATGTTTCTTCTAGATGAAAACTACTTGCTACTATTAATACTCCCTTTTTGGAAGATGAAGATATGCTAATAATCGTAACCCTGAATAATACAGATTTATGCTGATCTTCGTATTCTTCCCAAGCCCAAGAGGAAATGAAATACTAACAAATCTGAAAATGTAAGATAATACTTTTTCGTGTAATTTAACATACAATTAATTAAATAGGTAAAAATCAAAAAAGGTTGGAAAGGAAGAACGAACAATCTTTCTCATCCACAAGACAAGGATAAATTCTTAGATCTCACATCATCAAGAAGAACTAATATTTAGATTAAACCTCGCTAGACCCTAAAATGACAATTTGTCAGTATTTGTCACTTCTGTATCCATCCTGTACTCATTTGCTAGATTCCTTCTTTTTATTTCACTTATGGTATTACAGTTTGGGCAAGTCCAGAGGAGGCCATGAAGATGTTCAGAGAGTGAAGCCAAGGAGAGAGGCTTGGGCTGGAGAAGAGAAGGCTCTAGGGAGACCTCAGAGCACCTCCCAGTACCTAAAGGGGCTACAAGACAGATGGAGAGGGACTTTTGACAAGGGCATGGAGTGACAGGACAAGAGGGAATGGCTTTAAATTGACAGAGGGTGAGTTTAGAGGAGATTTGTAAAGAATTACATCCCTGTGAGGGTGGAGAAGCCCTGGCACAGGATGCCCAGAGAAGCTGTGGCTGCCTCATCCCTGGAAGTGTCCAAGGCCAGGCTGGATGGGGCTTGGGGCAGCCTTGGATAGTGGAAGGTGTCCCTGCCCATGGCAGAGAATGGAACCAGATGATCTTCAAGGTCGCCTCCAACCCAAACCATCCTGTGATGTGGCAGCTGTAAAGCATTTTGCTATGGGGATGAAAAAAGCTCCAGTTCTCTTTGTATTTAAAATCATACTGGGAGACAGTGTAAGGAACCAAATGAGAGTTAACTTGATCTCATTTACCAAGCAGCTTTAACTATAATTTCCCATGATCAGAGTTCACAAGTTTTCCCTTAGCCTTATTTTGCACTAATGATATTCAACTTTCAGCTTTAAGCAGAACACCCAAAACTTTGATGAAAAACAGGTCCCAGCTGGTAAAAACATCTATATTTTAAGACACATAAGGAAAACTGACTGTATTTCAAATTAATTCCAAAGGACATACACATAAAATATGACTATAGGCTATTTCTGTAAATCAGACTGATCTTCTGAAACATTTTAAAATTTAACCAAAAGAGATGAGACACAAAGAATGCTGTAAACTTAATAAAAAACCACAAATGAAGCAGCAGGATAGATAGGCTGACTGTTAAGAATGGAACTGTTCCCAGCAACACACTTGTCCAGAGATGTCCTCCTGTAGAACTCACAGTAAGTGCTTAACAAGAGAAAAAGTATTTTGTTCAATGTTTTCCTGGTCTCATAAAGATTGTGAAGTGAGAATTCAGATAATCCTCACCCTTCTGCACTGCACCACCCTGACAAGAAAGCAGACACTTACCTGTCTATCCCATCTCAGTTTCACCCCCTGTGGCAGCCTAGATAACCTGAGGTCCCAAGTGCAGCGTATTTTTGCACTGTAAAATATTTCTGGAGATAATTTTCCTTTATGTTCATATCCAGAATACTGAGAAAATAAAAAGGATTTAAATGAAAGAAGGAGTGATAATTTTTATTGCTGCTGGCTCCTTAAGCCACATCCATTATACTTGCTGTATCACACAGGGGAGGAAACCAAGAGATTTTTTTCTGAGCTCTAATGTCAATTTACTGATTTCTGGAATAAAAATTAGACCTGACTCAAGCTTTCCTCTCTCCCCTCCCCCCACTCCCCCTGAAAGAAAACAAAACTGCAGGGATAAAAATATTACACAACCTTGTGCAAATGCACTGACAGTTTTTACTATGCTGTGGGCAAAGGTAATTTAGATTCTGGAATACATAAAGTATTTCTGTTACATTTTAAACACTGTTTCATTTTCTTTAATGTAAGATACTAAATATTGATATTCGTCTTTAAATTAGTGTTCATTGTGCCTAAAAAAGAACCACAAAAAAGGGAATGCTTTAATGCTGTGTACTGATTTTAATATAGCACATGAAAATTGGAAATATTAAAATAGCAGACTTGCAGATGCAATGCCCTTGTTAGTCAGAAAAAGTAATAAAGATGGTAATTTTCAAAGGCAGAATTTCCCCCACAATACTGACAAAAAAGTCATTAGCTGAATTTCCATACATAAACAATTTCATAAATGGCTTAAATACTGGGGGCACAAGCTCAAGACTTACATGATGTTACAGCTGAGGTGATGCTACAGTGCTTACAGAAGCATCTCACACTTACCAAAGCAATTCAGATAACTTACATGCTGCCTTTGAGACAGTAACATTTCCAAAGGAACCACTCTAAGGTCAACAAAAGCATCTTACACTCCTAACAACTCCAGCAGAGCAGTTACCATGTCAGTGAATATGCCAGTGCTGCCCAAAAGGCATTGCTATGTTACTGCAGGGATTCACACACTTCCTTCCACACTCAGGAGCCTTCTCTGAAACAACAGCAGCAGCAGCCAACAAAAATACCATCTAAACACTAAAAGATCAAAACCCCTCCACAACAGAAGCAAGAAAGAGGTCTTTTATTAAGGAAAGCTAAGTGGCCCTTTTCTGTAAAATATCTGAAAGTATCATAAATCAAATATCTGACAAGCTACAGTAAACTACAGAAGTTGAAGGAATTTCACCACGGGGGCTTTCGCATTTTATTGATGAGGTCGCCTCAGTCTGTGAGGTGCCTGAAACGATCTGATAGGCAGGAGTGTACAAACAGAACACAATCCATGCACAACAAAAAGGCAAAAGAAAGCACACAAGGAGCAAAGAGAAAAATAATAAATGACACAGAGGGAATGGGATTAAGACCAATATTTACCTTTATATTTTCAAGGCTACTTACACATATTTGGCCTAATGGGTCTCTTTGCAAATTAGTGATTCAATTTCTTAATTGCACCACTGTAAATAGAGAGTGACAGGACAGGAGCTAATGAATATACTTCAGCCATCATTATTACAAACACAATCCTGCACAGAGAGGCAGTCACATGCCCACTTCTCAGAGCATGTATTGTTATTGTAATGTAGCTGTTGGTAATAATTTCCTGGAGAAATGAGAAAGCCAGAGATCAGCTTACTGCCTGACTTGTTTACAAAATAACACTAAATAACAGCAACATTACTCACAATGCCCTCACTTCCTTACATTAAACACAAGACTTTTATGAAGAGCCAAATTCAAGTCTAATTTAAACAGGTGTGAATTCACAGTAGGTCTATTGACACACACCATAAATTAAATCAGAGCCTTGTCCTTAGTAAATCCTCTCCATGTCTGCATAACTACAGCATTCACAAAGCTGTGCTGCTCATACAGCATCAGCCATTCCAGTATTTCTTTTACTATCTTTATCCCCTTAACAGATACTGTTAAGATACTGAATCTGCAGTGCAAAGAACTAAGGTGACTTGTACAAAACTCACCCATCTGCCTAGCAAGCAAAATGAAAAATCCCCAGAGATTTAGGGACAGTCAAGAGCTCTGTTAAATGGATCACTGCTCCCAGGCTATAAACCAAATACTTAGATGAATTATACAAGAATAATCTTACACATTTCTAGTTCATTAAACTCAGCTTTGATCTGTAACCTACTAATTTCTCTACTACATCTACTTATTAATACATGGCTAATAATATTATCCTGTCTTTGCAGTCTGCTGTTTAAAATGTTTATTATTAATAGTATTGTTTCAAATAGAATCTGATCCCATACACTGATGTTAAGAAAGAGTTTTCCCAGCAATTTATGTGGGCAAAAAGGAAAAATAACATTTTTCCACAGTGAGTTTTTTTCCCCTCTCTTGCTTTGTTTTTAAAAAGACAAATATGTTATTAAAAAAATCGCCTGACCAGATCTCAAGCACTCTAATGCTAAATTGCATGACCAGTGGTATTTCAGCCTGTACTAACACCCTAATTTCTTGCCTACAAATCTCAAAGAAGTCACTGTGAACTACAGCTAACACCCAGTTGTCATAAAATAATTCAGCCAAAAAATTGAGCAGGAATCTGGCTCCAAGACAGGTGTGCATTTCACAGCACACTCCTCCAGCACTGGGAATCCTGTACTCTCCTACTGGTTGTCACTATGGTGTAGAGAAAGAGTAACTAATTGCATAAAAACATCTTAGTAGACGTCAGGAATGAGCCAAACAAGTCAGACCTAAAAGTTTGTCAAAGCATTCTGACAAAATAAAAAAGGCTAAAAATTGTGTTATTGTAGGAATGGCTGAAGTTCCACACTAGCTCTCAGCTGAGATGTAGCAGCTAAAAGAGCTGATGGCTGTGCACATGTGTCAAATATGGCTCAGAAATGGATTATGGCATGGCATAAATGCACTTGAGGTCAAATTCACCATGTCACAGCTGCACAGACATCCTGTAACGGAAAACATAAGAACTGAATCAACAACAATGAGGGAGGGTATATGGGCACAAAATGGACTGTGGGCTACTTTTTAGTACACTACTTAGTGAGGGAGGCAGATCCATGTCAAGCCACGTAATTTCAGGGATATATGTGGAGCTCACCCTTTCTGTACATGAGGTTTGTATCCTCTTCTGGACCACATACTCCAGAAAAATAAACAAACAAACAAACAAATAACTAAATAAATTTGCCAGCTCAGTAATCTGGCAGACACAAGCATCAAACTTGATGTTCTGACATGCTTCATTGACAGATCCCATTGTACCAGTGTACTGAGGCTAAGTGCACTCTTCCTCAGTGGCATAAAGGAACTATTTTTGATATGGTTATTCTGTAGTGTTGCTGTCTGAAATTTACACTCACATACTGTAGAGTAACACTGTTTGTGTTTAAATGGAGCTATTTATATTATACCAGAGATAAGCAATGATCCCCAAGAAACTGGTCATTCATTTCGTGCAGTTAATATATATTTTGCTTAGCCTCAGGCAAAGCTGAAGGCAGTCTGTACACTAATAGGCTATTATTAGTTGCCATTAACATTGACAACACTAAATGGGAATGCTGGTGTTTAACACAATCTGTTCAATGCTGCCAAAACAACCAGAGTGTGTTTAAACAGTGATTATGACAGACTTGGTGCGTCTATGAAGGAGAACAATCCTCAAATAAATGCTCAAATTGGGCTACCCAGAATAAACAGAGAAGAATATATCCTGTGCCAGGGAACTTCATCCTAGAGCTTAGATTGAATAGGAGAATGTCAAGAAATAGCTAGAAAGAAGAAAATTTTAAGAAGTATATTAGGTTCAGATCAATGAAAAACAAAAAACTGCCTTGAAAGCACGTCTGCTGGAGTCCACACACTTAATTGTCCCAATGTTACCACAAAAAGAGCTGTTCTGCATTTGTAGTAAAAATTGTGCTCATAGAGGAAGAAAAAAAATAAACCCAACCCCAAAACCCTACTGACCTTCAAGATATGGACAACAATAACAATGTTTTCTCAAACCATGTAACTGTACCTTTCTCAGTAATTTTACTCCAGTTACAGATAGCTGCATTCACATTCAATTTGGCTAACCCCTTGAAATCTAGAATTGCTAAATATTTTTACAGCAGTTAGAAAGGATCATGGAAATTTATATTTCATATTCTTCCAGCAACAGATATTATGCACTCTCCCAGTTTCACACCAGAGAAGTTACTGGCTGGCACAAAAAAAAATACATTTCCATGGCAGGAACTGACAAGGATAAATGCAATACTTGTGGCTCTCTGATAAAGCCCCTGGCACACAGGACTGCATAGAAACAGGAAGATGTGCCACCTGTGACATAATTTAAACAGAGATTTATGAACTCCTGTATTCAAAGAGTGCTTTGCTGCTGAGTGCCAACCCAGGTGAAAAATACACTGCTCTCTGGATCAGGAATCTTGGCTATGAACTAACCTGTAAAATAATACATAATATAAACAAATATAGCTTGAACCATGGTGTTCAAATTTATTCAGACATTAACTTTCATGACTGTAATTATTATAATGACAAAACACCACAGGAAGCCCTGATACCTGTTTATATGGCCCTGCCTGGAGACATCTAAAGAGTTCAAGAGAACTTGAGCTCTCAGTTTCTGTCTTCCATCTTGCTCTTGTCCTTGTTTTCCTCTTCGAACAATTTAGTTAAAATTGGTACTCAAGCCCCTCAAACATGAATACCAGATTAAAAAATTGTTACAAGGCTTACAAGGAATGAAGTATTAAAGCCACATGCAAAAAGACTTCTCTGTCTACACTAGTTTAAATTGATTAAAATCATTCTCAGGGACAAATCTTTAGAAGAAACTACTCCATTTTTTGGTGGTGAGGCACAATGATTATGTGTCCCTATCTTAATGCCACTGAACCCACAGTTCTTGCTACATCCGTGCGAGATGACGAAGGTGCACCACTTACAGTAATGTACAACCAGCAAATATCACCAACACCCAGCTGCACCACTGCATCCAGACTGAAATACAGAACTCCCTTACATGCTCAATCGGCTTTTGTACACCTGCTTCCCAGCACCTTACAACAGAAATGTGTATTTTTTGGTCTGACTGACACAAGTATGTACATTCCTTTCCATGTAGCACACCCTTTAAACCACTTCCATAGTTAAGGGCCAACCAATGCCAGGCAGACTGGATTCAATTCCTTCAGCTGCCATCTACAACCCGATGTCTTAGGAAGACACACCAACATACTGCCTCCCCCAGGCCCAAAGAAAACACCCTACACAACAAACACTTTACAGAGGATGGATCCCACAGAAGCAGGAAGCTGAAAGACAGGCAGCCATTGCATGGTGGAAATGAGGTGGCATCTAAAAATTAACTGATTCCAGCAACACAACAAAATGTGATAGCACAGAAGGCTTAATCCTCAAAGCAGTATTTAATTAGAAACAAGCGGTGCACTAAAATCTCTTTTTTAACCTCAAGCAGATAATGTAATGGTTGTGAGCCTATATTGGACATTATCATTGGTACTGGCAGACATCCAGGTGAAATTATATAATTACGAGCTTCATATTTGACAGATTCAAACACCTAAGTATAGCAATGTCATTTGTAACTGAAATCTCTTTCACCTTATGACTACAGAGGCACTAAAATGTGTCATTGTCAACACCAAAGTGTCAATATTTAATAACATCTAGACCTGCCATAACATGCAGCTATTAAAAACAGAAATTAAAATATCAGCTAAGCTTGTTGATCTTAAGCATGATAAATTTGTTTACTTACTATATTCTGTAAGGAAACAGAGTAGATTTTAATCAATTTTAATGCAGAGATAAAAAAATACTAATTCCCCAAGTTACTTAATTAAATACACATTTTTCCCTTCTGTAACATACTAAATCATAAGAAAAGCAAATGAGTAAAATAATTCTGAATGAGAATGAATATTTAAAAAACATACACACCTAACAACCAAACCCACGTGACCCACAAGCCCACTCTCCATATGCAGAGAAATACAGAAGTGAGATATGACAAAGACCAGTTCAGCCTGTCCTACTGGTAAAGACATGTCTTCAGGTGTAGCATAAGATCAGAGGTAAATAGAGCATTTAGGACTCCAGATCATCTTTCTCAAGTCACCTTGCTGACGAGCCTTAAAGCTACACCCAGAAGCCACAGGAACAACTGTACGCAAAATGTAATACAAATTTAAATACATAGATTTATTTTAGAACCTAATTCATAGGTCAGCAAATACAAATGACAAATGTCCTCTGACATAAAAATGAAGAACGTGGGAAAGTTATTAGTCTCTAGGGAAATGATGTTTTAATAAAATCAGTGTTTCTTCTTTTTGTCTTATTTTCTTTCTAAACTATAAATACAATACACACAGCATACAATCCCTTTACCTTACATACAGTACAGAGATCAATGAAGGAAAGGGAAAAAAGCAAGAAAACAAAAGAGGAAAAAAAAAAGAAAGAAAAAAGGAAAATAAGTAGACAAAGAAAGTTTTGAATAAATTACTACTACTATTGAGTATATTAGATGCATTTCTTTATTACCATTTTCCCCATCAGACTTCCTTTCATGGTCAGTGTCAGTGAGGGACAATGCTGAGTTTGCCCGACTCGACAAACAGGAGCTGTGTTCTGATTTGATCCCCCTCATCCACATCCTCAGGGCGTGGTCCGGGGATGCACCACCTTCTGTTTCGGTGTCCACATCCGAGCCCACCTCCAGCGGGTAGCTGTGCTCAGCTACACCATGTAAATCACTTTGATAGCCAGAGCACAGGATATGGGGAGTCTCGCAGAATTCCATGTCTGGAAAAAACAAAAGTTCAGAAAAAAATGTAGCAGTGAAAAGCAATATAATTTTGATCTTCCTTTGGAGAATCTGTTTTGAGAATTAACACTGTTCATACTATTAGAAAACTTTTTTTGGTCAGTGACTCACTCTGCTATCTACTCTAAATGTAATACAACTAGAAGAATATATAGTAAAATATATAGTGCTGCACTATAATTGTGCCTTTTTGTCTGATAGAAATATGTATTATAGCTCAAACACGTGTACACACCCACATTGATAGCTGCACATCAATTTACAACCCAAGTGAGCATCTGCAAACACAGATACTTTCTCAAGTTTTGCCAGGAAGGCAACAGCTCTAAATTAATCTCTGTATGTTTTTATCATAGGGAAAGTGTAGCAAATTTGCCAATAGGGAACTTACAAAGTAACAGTTAAAATATTTGGTTTATCACAGAAGACAAAGAAAGGGTACTTACCACTGGCTTGCTCTTTGAGAGTGCTGTCCTTGCATATTCACACCAGTGGGTTTGGGTTCTCCAGTGCTGGTGGCCTACAGGAACTTCCTAGAAGAGCAGTGACTACTAGGACTGTACAAGGGCCATCTCATGACACCAAGCCATCTGAGATTTGAGAGTTGTACAGTGCTACAAGTTATTCTTACTTACTGCAGCTGTTGGGCAGTAGAAATCCAAGGACAAACAGAAGGTGGACAGGACCCATAATGTGAATATGCAGAGGAAACAATCTCGAAGAACTACAGGTAAGTAACACACATCAGCAAATTGCAACTTCCCTTTGAGGTAGCCTCTGCATATTCTCACTTGTGAGAATCTAATTACAAATGCAACTCACAGGGACTATGACAGGGAGTTCTAATTAAATAAGGATTACAGAACTGCACTCCCTAATTGAACATCAGACCTGGGATGCCATCTTGAGAGACTAAATACAATATCAAATATGCATACAGTATTCTTCTTTCAATTTCTAAAAAAGAAACATTAGAGACAAGAGTCATTGATCGAGACTAAGGACAAATACTCTTTTCCACTGTCATCCGAACTAAAGCTTTAATTTGCCAAACTAATCCACTTACCAGCTAGTGAGAGGAATGATTCTGATTTTAAGCACTCTCTCTGAAATAACAAAGTGCCCTACTATTTTCTTGAAGGTATCAACCAAAACCTACAAACCAAATGCTAAGATACAATTTCCTCAGGGGGTTCAATTTGTAAGTCATCTGTCTCTATATATTTTTCTTTTGCCAACCAAAAATTCCTGAAGGTCTTGGTTGTAGCCTTGGCTTTCAGCTCAGGGAACAGCAACCTCATTTGTGGAGGGCAAGGGAAGAAGGTGGGCAGCAAACAGAAAAGCATGGCCATGGCATTTCCTATGCAGGAGTCATGGAAGGTCACCCTGTCTGCCTGGTGCTGTCACTGGGTTGGGTGGCCCATCCCAGCAGTGCCAGCCATCACTGCTCCTGCTCCTTTTGGAGCAGCAAGACAGATGCCAGGATGATCCCAAGTGCTCCATCACCACTCTGATCTTTTCCTCTTGTTCACAGGAGGAGGACACGGTCTCAGCCCTACCCTTGAGAAGCTGAGATGTGCCACCTTCATGAGCCCTGTCCTCCAGGTCTCTCAAACGCACCGAGGCTGACTCCGAGGTTTGATGGAGATGGCTGAGAGAAAACAGCCAAAATATTTAGAAGCAGCTGTGTAGGAAGTATTTGGCATTGGAACTTTGTCTATACCTTACAACAAGTGTGATTTCAAGAAACATCATCTCATCTTTCTTCCCCTTTAAAAGAAATCTTTGCTTATTTTTACCATCTGAGTAACCTCCCATAATTAAAAATCTTCTCATAACTTCAAGAATCACATCAGCTGATGCCAGGTCCTCATGGGGCAAGGATGCAGGCATTTCTTGACATGGCTGTCCCTCCAGGGAGATGTCTGCCATTAGCAGCCTGGGGCCCACGTTCTCCCTGTTTGCATTTGCTTATGCCAAGGGGAAAATTCATCCCAGTAAATCCCACAAAATGCTAATTAGATTACACATGTTTAAGAAGGACAGAATTTCCCCTTCAGTCTGTATGTTAATTCCTTTTTTTTTTCTGTGAAGTGAAAGAAAGTGACTTTTTATACTACAACTCATATTCAACTCAAGTTTAACACAATCTATTGCCTTAATAGTCTATTTCTTAAGTATACAAGCCTTTGCACCATTTTAACTCCCATGGCATTCATTTTCTGAAAAGCTTTACAATGGCAGAATGGCTGCTTTTAGTCTGCATATCTAACCTTTTTACCTAAAATACTACTTATTTCCACAAGGAAATAAAGTTCAAGTAGATTTATGATAGATTCAGTATTACCCCAAAGTCACAAGAGAAAAAGAGAACATTAATACAAAATTCAAGTTTTTGCATGAACGGTGGACAGAGAAAATAAAGTGGCAGTTATGAAGATGATGAAAGGATTTTCACCTCTGGACCCTCATGGAGCCTGTTGTAACATAACTGTTAAAAAAACAAATACTTTATCTCACATTGATACTAATTTGTTTTTTCGAAAAGTAATGTATGAAGAAGTATAAAATATTTAATGATGAAGAAAGGAAAGAAAGGTTAAAAAAAAAATTAGTATTTCAGTCAATATACCCTTTTCTTTCTACTTCTAAATACAATTTTGTATTAAAAAAAAAAAATCTTCATAGATAAGCAGTTAAAGAGAAGTTTGACCTGACTGGGCAGTGCTGCCTCTGCTATTTAAGGCTGATGTCAGAACTGGGCAGTTGACCAGGCAGTTCTAACACAGCTCCAGCTTTGCTCACAGAAAAAGCTACTGAAAACTCCAGACAACTCACCAAGGATTTACTTACTATGGCATCAATTTCGCCATCAGTAAAGTTAAAAACCTATAGTTAGTGTTTTCATGCAGATGTAAAACACTGCAGTGCATCTTAAGGACCATTTCCTTGTCCTCAGTATGATCAGGAATAACTGAGTAAGTCTGCAAAGAGATGAGTATGAAGAACCTTCCTTTCCAGTCTTCCTATTCCCTTATGGAAAAATATTATTTTGTATTAATAACAGAGTGATGAATTCTGTTAATTTAAATTACTTAACTGACATATATGTTCAACTAGAGAAAGAGCTTACATTAAAATATAATTTATTTATAAACTGGAATAGTTCGACATCTTGCTATTAGGTGCCTGTTATGAATCCTATCATAGAATTAATTTTATTCTTGATTCTTGGTATGAGGTGGTTCTTACCCTGAGAATGCTCACAAAATCAATTCTCTGGACAAAAAAATACAAATTGCTCTTTCTGCAAATATAAAATTATAAAAGAGCCTAAGTAGCTCAAAGGCAAGGAGAAAACATCAGTCTTGGAATTTTAAATCCATGATACTTATTTTGGCCTGGTCTCCTCTTTCAGACTGGAGAGTTTTTGAGAACACTGGAAATATCAGAGTCTGGGGAAGAGAACAACAATGAAGGAACTCCAGAAAGGCAAATAATACACATTAACCTAAAAAGTGCCATGTTTGTGCTTGCATCTGAGGGAGTATAATGGGAATGCAAGGGAGAAAATACCCCAAACATGCACTTTTGTTTATGAGTTGGGATTTTAGTGTTACACCACAACTTGGTGTATATTTTTTCACACTGAACTTACTTCAGTGCTTTAATCTGTAAATATATTGTATGTGCTGCCAAACAAGTAGAAAGGCAGACCAGCTACTCGTGGTATAAGAGACTCAGAGACACAGGGAGGGAGGGAAGGATAGAGGAAGAAATGTTTATCAAATGGGGAAAGTGAAGTTTGCCTTCATTTTTGGAAGCAATACATATGCATTCTCCTAAATGAGAAATTTTGAGGGCTGTTGAGCACTCTGCTAAATTTCATGTGTTAAACGGCCCTTAAAATTTCTCATTTCTCACCTGAGGACTGTGGTTTACTGGCTGGTTGCTGGACCTGAGAATTAAATGTGGAGAGATCTTAAGCTGCTTCATAAAGGCATTTGTGAAACACAACCTGCTACATACATTTTCGAATGCTTTTGTGTATATGCTTTTAATTTAGTCAAAGACCTTGCTTCCATGTTGAGAACATACCATATGTTTCCTGAGACAATATAATTCAAAGACATAAAGCTCCAGGAACCATCAGTACAAAAATCATTGAGGAAGAACCCAAAAATCAATTTTCAAAAGCACATTATACTGACTATTAATTTGTTTCAGAAATCTCATGTTTGTCATCAATTATATGCCCAAAACTGATTCTCAGCTGCACATATTTTAATAAATAAAAATTGATATACATATTACACATAAATAACAACCACATAAAATATACCATTTGAATTTTTATACTTACATAGCAAATGCCTTTTATTGTGCATTTTATTTTTCTGTATTTCAACTTTTCCCTTATTTATGTAGCTTACTTTCTCACATTAACCTCCAGTTACCAGCAGGGATGATAAAAGTTTAAAATACCAGTAATAACAAGTAAAGGAGGAATAAAAGAGAAATCAGAGTCTGCTATAACACTAAGGAGTGAAATTTGCAGGTTAGGCAGCTAAGGGATTAGGAAAGGAGGTTGCACTTTCAGGAAACTCTTTGGCTTGTGAAATTTATAAGGAAGAAAAAGTCTTTATTCTTCAGGTCCTTCCCTAGAGGTAGCAGTGTGGTTCCAATCCATGCCTCATGGCAAATATCTTTCTACTCTCTTCTTCAGACTAATGCTTCAAGCTTAAAGAAAGAGCACAGAAATAGACTGAACCTATTTTTAAATATTCTCCTGGAGTTCTCAGATATTAATTTTTATTTTTACTACTACTGAAATCAACATAAATAAGGAATTTTTGCACAGAAATCATCCTGATCCTATGGGAAAACAGATGAACTTTCTCAATCCCCCGGAGCAGAATATTCTTTTGGAGATCACTTGAAATTTTAAATGTTAGAGATTTTGTTTTTCAAGAGTTTCTCAACTAACAAGATGCCAGAGAAGGCATCTCTGGAGCTACAGTGTGGATGCAGCAGGTCTCCTTTTAATTTAGGAAGAAACACTCTCTGTACAAGACTGATTAGAAATTTAGTTATTGAACTTCAAATACATCTGAATTATTGCTGGCTATGGCCTTTCCTACTCCGAAGTGTGGCTTTATGAGGTAAAATACTTCTATTCACAGGATTCTGTTAAGAGAAATTTCAACTGCAGGTACTCATCAATATCTCTCCTTTAATTAATTTTAGAGTTATAAAACCATAGCAAATGCCAGGAATTAGCATTTAACCTAAATTTCAGATAAAGGAAACCAACTTAATCTCAAATAATGACCATACAAACTCTAGCCTATTAAAGACAAAAGGGTAAAAAATACAATTATCACAGTCGAGAAAGAACCTCAATATCATTTGTGGGGAGAAATTAAATTCTTCTAATATAAAAGCTGAAATAGAGTTTGGAAAAGCTTGTCTTACAATATATTCGCTTATAATTTCATTCTTCATATGCAAAAATCTATTAAGAAGTTATGAATTTTCAAGAAAAAAAATCTGTTTCCAAAAACTCTATCATGAGAGAAAAGCATTCCAATTTTCTTTCAAGTATTTTAAAGATTCCTTGGCTCTAAAATAGTTTTTCTATTACAAGTTTTGGCATTTGCATATATGTTTGAGGGAAGCAATAGATAATGAATCCTTTCTTCTTGTGACTACATTTTCAAAATTAAATACAGGCATAACTAAGAATTTTATGAAGGGCACTAGAACTATGAATCAAACTATCCTGAGCAGATTAACTAGCTTTTCTCTTTGAAGGTGTTTCACATGAACAAACACTTTTCCTAAAGATTAACCAGGGGGTGTGAAACAGTGGGGTACTGTACTGCTGCCTCTAGTCCAGTGCATTCACAGCTCTCAACAGGCAAAGTTAATGTTGTGATTCTAATCTTGCTTCCAACTCTGTATGGCACCTCAGAGAAGAAAGGCTGGCAAAATTATTAAAGCACAAACAGAGTACCAACATTCTTCAAAGTGAAATAAACCTCAGATCGTTGCTCTATCCCTATAAACTTCAATTCAGCTCTGCCATGCCTTCCTGGTAGTAATTTCTGAATGCAGTTCAATTTAAACCAAAATCCCTTTCATTCAAACCCCAGTCTTAGATGTCTGTGATGTCTAAGCATGACAGCTATCACTTTCCAACAAAACTTGAGACAAAAATATGAAAATAATTTCTATCAACAGTTTTGATTCTGGTTTATGAAATACATTTAAAATACACCGTTTGTTTCTCAAAGTACTGAAATTTATTCTCTTTTAAAATTCTAGTTGAACCAATAACTTTACATACATGAGCACCAATGTCTCTTATAAATAAAAGATGTGCAAAGCAGGTATCTTTATAAACTTCACTGACTTAGTTTTAGGAGGCTACACATGCAAAAATCCAGAAGTATAAAATCCAATTTAATTTTCAGTGCTGTAAATCCAGAAGTTAATTCTAACAGTACCCCAGTGGGCCAGGGTAGCACCAAGGCTTTGTGACAGAGTAAGCACCTGGCAAGTGCACAACTTTGTGATGGTGGAAAGACTTTTAGAGAGCTGCTATCAACAAAGATTTACCAGAAATCTTCTCCTTTACTGATGGGATATTCAGCAGACCTGAGGCACACAGATCACAGATAATGCTCAAAAAGAATCAGAGTAACTCAGCTCCTCACCTTAACTTTTACCAGAAACGACAAAGCTCTAAGATAATTTTAAAGTAGCTTAAGAGAGTATCAAGGGTATTACTAGCCATCTTTCTTTGAAGTGACATGAATGGAAGGCAGACAGCAAATGGAGACAGGTTGGAGCAGAGGAAGGTGGTTTTGATCCCCCTGTGCCAGTTTCAGTGAATGATCAGTGAATGAGTTATTTCAGCACAAGTGAGAGAAAGGCAAGCAGCAAGACTGCACTGCCCAAATCCCCTTTCTGCACATTCCAACTAACTGTTAAAAATGCTGAAAATTAGGAAGAAGTATTTGCAAGGGAGCAGGTATCAGAGATCTAAGCACCTAGAAGCAAAGTCCCTTAAAGGAAGGGGTGATGCACAGGCAGCCACCAGCAACACCCTGTGTGTGCAGCGAGAACCCAACAGTACAAGAGCACAAGGAGCAGCAGCTGCTGTCACTGTGCTGCCATCCCACAAGCAAGGAGCACAGGACAAACACCCTGCCCTGGGGCACAAGGAGATGTGCCCAGCAGGAGGCTCTTGCCCTCCATGTCCAATTCAAGCCTGACAAATCCCAGTCTGCAAGCTTCCAGAGTTGCCAGGTCAGGTGGCACAGCAAGCACACACACACATTCTGCCAGACAATCTCTTCAGGTCTTGGGGACAAATTCCAGAAATGCTGTCCATCCTGAAAGGACATCTGATACCCCTTCCAAGCATCCAGCTAAAAGACTGTCTAATGAAGTCAAAATTTGGAATTTTTAGCCATTGAATTCTTGGTGGGATGTCTAACATCTGCAGAATACTGCACCTAATTTTATATATATTTTTTTTTTCTTTTTAAATAACTGAAACTGGAACCAGTTTTGGCAGTCAAAAGCACATCCTCAGCTCAGAGAAGGGCCAAATCAGATCAGGGTGCCGAGGGCTCTTAATGAAGAGAATCAGAATCCTACAGAGCAACGACTGCTGGCCAGACTACCAGACTATGAAGAATTTTAAAACTATCTCTTAGGTGAGGTTTTCAAGAGACACTGGGTCATGTCCCAACAACAAAACTGGAAATCCATCTCTGTGATTTTGAAAATCTAATCCATGAATTGATTTTTCACTGTTGAAATATTCCACTTTCCCCATAAATTTACTTATAGCTTTTTAGTGTGTAATCACCTTTACTACTGGAAAAAACCCTCAAGTCAGACTTCAAGATGCCCCCTAATAGAACTTGGGGCAGCTAAACAGTTTGACTTATTTTTGATCAGGGGTGCTGGTATGTGCATTTCTTTTTCCTTTTTTTTTCCAGATCATGCAAAAATTTACATGAGGGTCATGAACTTAATAAACTTACATCTACTAAGAAATTAGTGTATTTTTAAATTTAGATTGAACTGCTAAATAACACTCAGACCAACAAATTCACCCTTCAGCTCAATCTTGGAAGAAGGAGAAAGCATGAGCATGTGCACAAGCTCTTCAGTGCTTCCACTCACATGCAATTACATGCTGCTGTCAAGCTGACATCAGAGAGAACACATGGAAGACAACCTGGCACGTCCGTTCCATTTGATCAGCCGCCTGCGACACAGCCTGTCAGTCAAACAGCCCCATTTCCCCCCAGATCCTTTGAGGGGTTTGTCATCAAATGTTCCATCTGATCAAGAGATGGGAGATTTCACTGCCTTCACATAATTCTGACCACTTCTCCTACTTTCCTCAAGTGTTTAGTTTACCAAAGAAATTTCAATAACAGCAGTTCAAACTTAAAGGTCAGCTCTGCTGCAGTCTAATATTAAAACAATTGAATGGAAATCATTGGGTTTGCATATCATATTTTTACACATACAAGCACAGTAACTTTTTTCAACTGTTTAACTTTCTTACAAGACCTTTATTAGATTTTCTGATATTTCCAGACATTACTTCTACTACTCTGAGTTTCTAAATGTAATTATAGAAGTTATAAAGACAACTGCATTCTGTATCAACAACTCCAAAACATAAAAATTTTGGGGTTTATACTGCCAATATGCATAAAAGAAACTCAGCTGAAAGTGGTAGCAGCATTCCAGTTGTGTATCCCCAGAAAATAATTTTGTGGTAATCTTACAACACTATCACACAACTAGTTAAATTAAATAAATACTTCTTAAAACCCTAAATCATAAAATGCACATCATGATTACCAAGGAAGGATGAAAATCTGAGATATTTTTGTCAGCATAATAAAGTTTCTAAGCATACAATATGGTGCAGGTATCTGCAAGATTTTGTATCTCGAGATTTGATATGGAGTTACTAAAGAGGGAAGTGCCATCATCATTTCTGTGCTTCTCCAAAACTAAGTATGAGGAGAATTCCAAAGCTTACCAAATCAAAAGACCTCTGTACATTTTTATGAAGTTTAAACAAGTGTGAGATCCCATGATCTGGCCTCAAAACTTATCCAAACTTTGGGAACACAGTCAGGACACGATGAAACGACTCCATTATCTTTAGGAGCACTTGGCTACAATTTGTACAGCTCTAGACCTCTTTAATTTCCTTGCCCTTTCTTAATGAGAGCTGTAATTGTTTTAAAATACTAAACTGCTTCTTTAGACACATGATACTCATTTTAGCAGCTATTTTAGTCTCTGACTTTGAAACTTCCAGCCTGAGACTTGACCACGTGTTTTAATCTTTCACAAAGACACATATAATTGATAGCTGGGAAATGACAAGTCACTGACTGATACTGAAATATGATTTCTCACTGTTGACAATTAGCAGGCAGGCACCTGCTCTTTCTAATGCAAATCACAGGTACTGTTGACTATCCACAAGTAAAACCAAATCCCCTCCATCATCAAATAAATGGATACATATGTATTGCTAATGTGCAGAAAGATGGTTGGGAAGCTGAATACCTAATATGAGAGAGCTCGAAGTTGTTACCAACATTTTTAGATAAATCCTGAAAAAGGAAATCAGAAAATGAAATCATTTGTTTGAATCCTAACAAACTGAAAGACACTGGAGGAATTACCCACAATATTACAATAATGCCCACAGAAACTGCTTCTGAAGTTTTCCAGCATCTGCCTTTCAGTCATTTCATTTGTGGAACAGAAACTGCACACTGGTGACTTTCTTCATAGCCAACATACCTTGGGTTCCATAGCCATGGGCAACTGAGAGCCCATGAGCTCTTCATAATTCTTGGTTCTGCAAAGGTGCTCGATCAGTGAGGCTCAGGAAGAGTCAAAGTTAAGAGCCTGCTCAGCAGCTGAGACTAACCCAAAGAAAATAAATCAAACCCAAATGGCACTAGCATATGAACCTACAGTACCTCTGTAACCTCTGCCATGCCTGGAAGGAAAGCTTGCCATAGGCTGATAAGCAGAGCTCACACTCTGAAATACTTCTTGCCTCGTTATTAAAAAATTCACACAGATAGAGGTGAACTAACTGAGGCAGTGGAGACAGTAATACAGAAGGCACTTAAAATGTAATCTAATTTAATTTATCATGGGATCAAAAAAGGGACACATAAGGGAGAAAGCACTGAAAACAGAGATTCCAGAGAAAATACCAGATTCAAGCAAAAATGAGAGCAATTGTGTATTAAACCATGTTCAACACCACTTATTTGTACTAATAAAAGAATCTGTGCAGAATTCAAGCACTAAGGCTACAGACAACCAGGAAAAACCACTGTATATTTAGTTTAGATAACCTTCATGTACTTTAATGCACACCAGGGGGACAGGTGTTTTGAGAGGAAGAAGTTCCTACACTCACCTGAGCAATTCTCAATCATGTTGGAGATCTAAGAACAGGAATGCTATAGGAGCATTCAGTGTCTCAACTCCTTTGGTTTTATTCTGTAAAAACACTTTAGCTCTACCGTTGGGTGTTCTGGAAGGATGGCAGCAGCAGCTGTTTCCTCTACTGAAAAGCCCAAGTCACACCATATTAATGCACTCACTATATCAAGGAGGGGGAAGAAAACTCCAAACTAAAAGACTTAAAACATGTAACTATATGTAGTATGGAACTATATTATGTAACTATAAACTTCACAATCTTAACATATATAGGATATTCTCTTTGTAATAAACACTGCATTCTAGAGATACTTAAGTGACAGTCTACAGAATTGTCTGTTTTCCCCTCAGTTTAAGTATTCTACAGAAAAAAAAAATGTATCAGAAAAATCCCAAGCAAATATCCAGTAATGCAAGGATTTGTTTCAGATTAAAAAAATAGTAACCTTTGTAAAAGGGCTTCTTGTAGCACAGTTCTATGTGTTAACCAGACCTTAAAACCATTTTCCATTGCTTTTTTCCTATTACATTTGTTTCATGCAAATATGCTGAGTGCAGAGTCTTCAAAAAAACCCAGTTCCCTATAGAATGTACAAGCCACATGTGGATTTCGCCTTTTTTCACATTTTCTCCATTTAGTATTGTCTCATTTCCCTACCAGCTGCTTCACCATTTCCTGAGCTGCACCATCTCGTGCTGTGTCCAATATTAGACACAGCAGTGACAGAGCAAATGGGAAATAAACAGCAGAGCTGATCAGGACAACTGGCAAAGGATGCAAGCAGCACATCCAGAAGTGATTATGAGTGAATAACCCCCAAAACATTTGGTTGTAGGAGCTTAAACCACTGATCTTTAAAAACACAGCAAGATCCTTGACTTGACTCTAATCAGACAGAGCTCTGAGAAACCAGTCTGAGTCCTGCTCCAGAGAGCACACGGACTGAGCACTGAATTAGGAGCAGACATTTTTCAGTGCTGGAACTCCCAGTGGAGGGACAAGGAGGGAAGATGGGCTTGAACTCAGGGGGTCTGAACCCTGAGTTCATTATTATGAGGATAATTCAAACCCAAGCAGGATGAACAGTGACCTGCTGTGGTGCAATGGAGAAAGTGAACATAGAACAAAGAACTATTTTTAACAGGCTAATAAAAAGTACTTATTTGAACTATCTTGTCAACAACATACTCGTTCAGAAGAGTATGTACACCCCTCACTGCTGTCCCCTTCCCACTTCTCTCTGCTTTTCTTCAGTTCAAAATGAGGAATCAGTGGACAGATAACTCAACACTGAGTGAGAAGCAGCCTGTTGATGCTCTGCTGCTGAAATCTGAAGAGACACTGGCCAGAAAATATAACAAGTCAGTATTTTCCTGTTTAAAACGCTTGTCTTCTTGCTTAGACTAGCTTGCTGAAATTGTAATGGACAGATTTGTTGAGCATGTTTTAAGGCTAATTTAAAAAAAAAAATCATACAAACATTGTAAAATTGTGCCGAACGTTGTCAAAGACATCAAGTTTGTAAATGCCTCATTTGCAAACAATCTGCTACTGAACGCTAACCCGTTCAGACACTGATCTCTTACCACTGTAACTGTAGCTATTTAGCACTTTCATTCATTTTAATAATAACAATAACAGAGAATCAAAAGAAAAAAGTATTTATTTTTTATTCTTTAGTAGGACTTATTAGCCATTAAAATATACTTTATGCATATAATTCTTCCAAAAAGATGATAAAATGAAACTGAAATGTAAGTACTTGCTAGCAACATTACTCCACTCAGTTGAGATAAAGCCATTACTACATCCAATTTAAGCACTGAGACTTCTTTAAATAACTACAATCTTGGAGAAAAACTTGAAAATACTGAAATATAATGTCTGAACACTTACTTGATCACATTAGGTATCTAAATTTGAGCAGCAAGTTACAGCAAAAAATCTCCTTGTTTGTGGCCACGGTGCTGTTAGCTCAGGTGAGGGATTTAGGGCACATGGAAAGATGAGTGGCAGGTGCCTCTTTATTTTCCTAAAGAATTGTATAAAGGAAGAGGTTTCTAACCGTTGTGATGGTCATTTGACCCAAATCTGATAGCACAGATGATGGAGCATTATTAAAGCATGAGGAATCATAAGCTCCTTGCTGCCAAAACAGTGACAGCAATGATGGGTTGCGTGAGAAGTTTGGTTTGTATGAGTGGAGCTGTTCGGGGATGATGATAATTACCTGTGAAATGAATATTTATCACATGGGTGAATTCAAGGCTGAATAATATTTCACTGGAGAGCTGGGATAATGTTAGGGAGAAGCTGGCCAAAGGTGACACAGCCCACTTTGCACCGAGGTCCAGTGCAGCTGTATGACACACAGACGGGTGCCAGGAATTCATGAACTGGAGATGCAGCCTGCAGCAGGCACAGCTATCCCCAGTGATACTTCGTAAATACAGGCAGAAAATAAGCTAAATAGCTTTTTTATTCCTGAATGTATGCCCACCTCTACTCCAAGAAATACATTACTGCTGTTATTTCTGGAAGGAGTAAATAGCATTGAGGTACCCAATGTCAGCCCTTCCTTTTCTCCACAACTCCAAAATCTCTGTCAGAGAACACCTCCCTTCCTTAGAGTAATGAAATTTTTCAGAGGTAACCATTTCTAAAGGTACAGTCTGTCTCTGCCAACTTCTTTGTGAGTGGCACAAGCCTCCAGCCAGCTGAACACCTGGCAACTGCCCCAAAACACACCGGCCTCCACAGTGGGACTGAAGTAGGACAGTTTCACTTCATTTGTTAAATTAATTTTTAATTTTTTCTTCTTTTTTTTTATATATGTTATCAGACTGGGGGAAAACAAACCAATGCACCAGCCAACTTGCCCACCCAAATCCCAAAAATCCCCCCAAAATATGTGTGCCAGGAGTCCTCACATGCTACCAATGAAATAGTAAAAGTGTGGGGAGGAGCTGAGAGATCCTTTAAAAACATGTACCAGTGGAATCTTCAATAGTCTGATCCAGCAGCTAGGACATAAACATGGACAAATAATTCAGTAAGTAAGGCTTTTTCTTTTAATTTTCTGAAAGCAGATTAGTTTCCTAAGCATACAATAAAAATAAACTATTAGCATCCATCCCTGAACACTGAAACTCCACCGATCAATAGCCAACAATTCAACAATTAACTGCAAACTTTTAAGTAATTGCTGCTACAGTATAAGCTTAAACTCGTACCTATAGGCAGAATTCTCACTATTGCCAGGAAGAATCATATCCCTAGAATCAACAGCTCAATTAATTCTTTGAGAACCTGTATGCAAACCAAACCAACTAAATAAATCCTACAAATATTTCCTTTCCAAAGCCACTAATTACACACTTCTGACAAAACACTACTCAAGGTTATGTATTGACACATGCTACAATACATAATTTGTAATGTACTCGTTTGTTGTTAAAGAAGTATTATTTTGTGATTTACTGTAGTATGACTAGTGAAGGCAAAGGACTACTTTCATACAGAACTAGTATTAGAACCAGGCACACGGTTTTTCATATTTTAATCCAAAAAACAGACAAACAAAATTAACTTTATCTGGCATCTTCACAGCAAAATTCTACAGAAAAGAAAGTCTTAATCCATAGACCACAGCAAAATACAAAACTGTGTGTCAGACACTTTCTCCTATAACTAAAACCACAAACCTATAGAAATCAATGGATTAGTTTATTAAGGAATTGAATATATAGGAATTTAATTTTAAAATGAATTTAGAAACCTCAAAATATCTGAGAAAATTCCTCAAGCTAATTTTAAATGTTGAGAAAGCAACACAAACCATCACTGGCATATCAGAACATCACCATGGCATAAAACATTCTTGAATAAAGATGTTGAAGTTACAATGTTCAGTTTTAGTTTTACCTGCAGAAATAGTGTAAAGCTGGAAGTTGTGCCTGTGTTAACTGGGCAGGTGAAGGGCACTGACAGAAGTACAGGGTGTTCTGACATTAAACTTCACTGTGCTTAGTGACATCATGCAAATAGATACTCCAGTGAATTTATTACTCCTTTGTTTATTTTACTTTTTTCACTAGAACTCACTAAGTATTACTGAATATAGAACTGTCTCAGAAAATTTGGATACATAGGAGTAGAAATTAAATATATTTAAAGCAACGAAGATATTATTTTTTATGTGGTTGCAGTCACAATGGGAGGAGGAATGCTGTTCATGCAGGTGGAAACTGTGTTTTCATCACTATTTTTTCAATAGGTAACAGATATGATGGTCATCCAAGACATAAATAAAGATTTATTCAGTAAGAATAGGCAGTTATTTTCCTTTTTTCCTTTCTCAGTTGAAATGCAAGGATTTTTTTTCATACCATGATCTTGGCTTCAAGAATTCTGTATTTCCTTTCAGAGAGTGTAACAGACAAATGAATCTGTCCCCAAGTACAAAATGAGGACAGGAATATCAACAAGAGGAAATTACTAATACATTTTGCAAGCAGCAGAGTTGAATACCTCTGGGGACAACTATTAGTCAACATTTCTAACACTTATCTATTTAAACTATTAGTAATTGATTCCAATTACAAAGAACAACCCCAAATTTGTTCAAAGTCCACATGCATGTGCACACACTTCTGATTTCTGCCTTTCCTTTAATGTTCTGCATCTCCATATATACAAAAAAATCTCACAAAGCATTTTCTGGTTATTTTTCTGGATAAACAGTGTAAGGTACAAGATTGCACCTGAACGTAATGAAGGTAGAACTTGCACTACGTCAGCACTACAAACGTTGTAGTCAGGGCAAACTTACCTGGTAATAACAGTAGTAGTGACAAATAATAGTAGCAACAAATGAGAAAACTCTAACAGAAATAATGGAAGGAAAACATTAGTGAGAAATTTTAAAAATATTTCCCATCTCTACCTGAATAGAATAACTAATTTTGTTATTTAGTTTCTTTCCAAAGAAAGGTCAACACAGTTCACACCACACTTCTGTGGTCAGAAAGTGCCAACAGCAGGAGGTCCAGATTCCTCCGCCTTCCCAGGTATGCAGGAGGAGTGTTTGTGGCACTTCAGTCTCAGACTAATTTCACTTCCAGAGGCCATGGGCAGCATAACCTGATGCTGATCTCTGGAACTAATAACAGTTTCCTTGACAGTCCTCCATTGTCTGTAAAGCAAAGGGAACAGTCCTGCCTCCCAGGACTGGGCTTTCCTTGACACTTCTAAAATCAAGCATGGAGCTAAGCACCTCACATTGATTAAGTCAGTGGCAACACTGAATCCAGCTTGTCAGATACTACTGCCTTCAGTTATGAGAGAGAAAGACAAGGATTTCTGTAATAGCCAATTTCTGAGTACAGTATTTTGACAGTCCAGTTGCTAATGTTCTTCCTTACAGATGCAACTTCTGTAATGCTCATCAATTCCAGGACACTAGTACTGAATAAAGCAAAGGGTTTTTACAAAACTTATCATTTACATCTGACTAGTCACAGTGCTAATATTATAATTTGAATTTGTTGGCTTCCTAATATTCTCTTGGTGACTTTCACAGCAGCTGTTTATATTTTGGTATGGGACTTTCCTAGGTCCTCAGACTGTTTTTCCTGGGGTTACAGCTGGAAATGACTATATCAACATTACTAAGTATTCATATGTTTTGTTATATAACTGCTGCTTGGGGGGTGGGGCAGTGAAAGAATTGTTCTGCTTGTGTCAAACATTACCTTATTCCTTCCATGCTGTTTTAGCCATCTGAGCTAAAGATACTTCATCCAGTTGCAAAGCCTTCCTTAAGAGTGACAGTCAGCAGGTAACTGATTTTAAACAGCTTCCAATAAAACTGAATCTTTGAAAAGGGAACCTTAGATTTTAAATTACATTCACAATTTATTTCATATAAAGACCTAAGTTCAGAAGTATTTATCCAGATATGCAGCAATGTCATCAACTCACTGAGCTACTTCTTGACAGTTATTTATTTTGAGAGGTACAAAACCTTCTGACAGATACATAAATGAGAAACCCTGGGAAGAAATGTTATTTTGTTTCAGCATCTGCTCTACAAATGAAGATAAGCAAACCAGATTTCTAGTTCCAGAAAGTGACAGCTCTTCTCTGTTTCAGAGAGTGCCATGAATGACACAGCAAGAGAATGTACACTAGACCAGCCTGTAGGACAGGGGCAGAGTCTTGTGCTGGTTCCCCTGCTCTGACACCCACTTCTTCACTCTGCCTTGATGCTTGTTCCTATCTTGGTTTAACTCTTGACATCTTCTTGGACACTCTTAAATGTTATTGGAAGAGGTTCTGTTAATACAGCAAGAACATTCAACTGATACAATTCCAGGTTTTGACAAACAGCATTCCAAAACATTAACTCCAAAGTTTAGGCTTCTCCCACAGATATTCTATTAATATTTGGCACGGGTTATTGCAAGGGTTGCTGTGTCTCACAGAATATAGAATGGTTTGTGCTGGAAGGGACATTGAAGATCATATAGTTCCAATCCCCCTGCCACGGGCTGGGATGACACTCACTATGTCAGGTGGTTTAGGGCTCCATCCAACCTGGCCTTGAACACTTCCATGGAAGAGTCCTCCACAAATACCTGGGTTTCTCTTATACTGGCTGTGTTACTCTGCCCTTCCGATTTTTACCTCTGTGATTTCTGGCATTTGACACCATGGAAAACTGGCAATTCAGACAAGAGAATGGAAATTCACATAGCTTGTATCTGTGCACTCACAAACAGATTGTTAAGCTTGTGTAACACTTGCAGAATGATCTTTTTTTTATTCTTTAGATGAGATTTGGTAGCAGGGGATTGGAAATGCACTGTGATCCTTTGCTAGTTTATTTCTTCTCTCTGTAGGTTTTTTTTCTCACTTTCCCCCTCTCTCAGCTATTCACTTTTTAAATCAGAAGAATTACTCATGAGAATGAAACTATTTCTTATCATATTTGGCCTTTTTTTCACTGAGATGATGGCAGCTAAGACAGGATTGGAAGCAGCATTACAGGAATGGTGACAGCAGGTTACAAGCTTTTGTAACACATTTGTGATCTACGAAGGGAGCACCCACTTCAGCCTCATGGAGAAAAAAGTGTCTTTGCACATTCTGTTTGCTCATGTATTTTGATATGATGAAGTGAAGGAAAAGTATTCCTCCCATGAGGTTTCAAATGAAGGCACAAACATACAGTTTTCTCACCCCAGTTATTCCAGGAAGAGATATTTCCAATTACTTGGCAAATCAAGAAAGAGTATCTGGAGGGGGTCTGAACCTAAGTGCTGCTTTTCCTTTCCTTAGACTTCGCAGATCCTCCCCACAGAGCAGAAGGCTGCAGTCCAGGAAGCCACAGGGAACTGCTCATGGCACTGTTTTTCTCTGGGAGATGGTAACACCACCGTGATTAGAACACAGCCAGCCAAACAAAGCACAGCACACCAGGAATCCCTATTTGTGCAAAGGAACATAGGAGGAGACACTGCACTAAAGCTTTAGGAGTGTGGAGTCTCTTACTTTGCCTTGTATGTAAGTTTTTTTTGGACAACATGAAGCTCATAAACACTCAGAGCAGATGGTGTAACATACAGCAGCAGGAGATGGAGCTTATTAGCTGTCGCTTCCTTCCGCTAGTCCACAGCCCAGAAATCTGAAGGACCTTTAAATCACCCTCTGCTGAGCTGAGTCCCTTTCAAGAGACAGTACAAGGGAAAAACTGTGTGCCCTTACACAGACATCACTTCATTATGCTTCAAGTCTGCTCTAAAGCACACAGGTACAGAACATGCTTAAGTTCTCAGAAGATATTCCAAAATTAGTAAAACAAATAAACAACATTAAAAAACTAAGCATCTGGCATTTGTAAAAAAAAAAAAGAGAAAGAAGATTCTAATAATACAAAATAGCTCAACTGTTTCTATACTAACCCCATCTAGTAAAAACACGTTACCAAAAGTCTTCTGTTTTTTAAAAATTTTTCTTCCTTAAATCATAGAATTTCAAGCAAAATACTTCAAAAATAATTGGTTTCATTTGTAATCAGCTTGTTCCTAACTTCCTCTTATAGTACTCAGGAACACTTCATTCCAATGTTCTACAATTACCTTCCATAACAGCTCAAGGCACAGCTCTGAACAAATGATGGAGCTTAAAGGTTAAAAAAAAAATCCCTTCCTTCATTAACCAACAAATCTCATCAGAAAGAAAACACAGGGAACAAGAGAAGTAACTACCTAGCTGAAGAGTTCCACACTACCATATTTCTAAAAGGCTGCATTGCAGTAGTTCACTTAAGAGCATATTTTTTTTTCTTTTGACATTCTTATTCCTGTCCTTCTCAAAACTAATGATCTCTCTTCCAGCTACAAACAAAAAAATGCATTTTACCATGTGCTGTTTACAAGTTAATAAATAGCCACTGTAAAATATTTTACTTTGACAGTCTTTATCACATGAGTACTAAATGGCTCCCAAATACATAAATGGCAGGTAGAGTGACAGTGAACTGTCATATCCTGTTCCACTGGCCACCAGGTGACCACTGAAAGTACTGGAGTTCCACCTTCTTATTTATTGCTGTGTCCCCTATTAAATTTTTCCCTTCACTAACTCCTTTTTGTGGAAGTTTATGAGCACAGACTCCTAAATTCACTCAGAGAAATACTCCAAATCTTAATTAAAATAATGAAAAATCACTCTACTGGCATTGGTTTCCACTGGGAGAGCTCACAAGACCACAAACTTGTCATTTGTTAGATTATTGTTCTAGTGTTAAACATAACAGATCAAGGGGAGAATCTAATAAAGGCTTTTCTACCTTTACACATAATTTAAAAATACGATAACTGTAACTAAAAGCACATACAACATACAGCCCAAATCCAACTCTCCATGGCCCTGGTACCAACACAAAGCAGATCTGCTGTCCTGAATGGATTTACATAATTCTGGAATCAGAGTAGAATATGGTTTTTATGTAAAAAGCTTTTGCTACTTCACAGATGACAAAACACCACCATGACATTTTCCTGACAGGACAATTTCCTACCAGTGCTTGTCAGTACGCCTTTTATTTATGTCTAGAATAATCAGTAAAACTGGTTTTGACTGGTCATAGGATGTTAAGAGTTACATGTGTTTAAATCATCCTTCCCAGTAAGCTGAAAATTGCTGAACTTTAATGCATAGCAAAACAGACATTCTACTCCTGCACCTCACAAGTAGTTTTTCCCTCCTAGGGAATGAAAAGTGCTTTTCAGCAACTGAAACATTTCTATCACCTCGGTATCCTCACTATTGCTGGGATGTATCAGAGGGCAGGAACGGGACTGGGACGGCAAGAGCAGAAAGCTAAAAAAGGAAGGAGGAGACAGAAGGGGCAGTGGGCTGCAGAGCCTGCTCACCCCGCGACCCCGGCTCTCTGCGGGCTCAGGGGGCTCACTGGAGAAGACTTCCACATTCAGCTGCATCTGGTCACCTGCTGCTCCTGAAGATAATTTTATATGTGCTTTCTAGAAAACATTAATTGTGTCACCAGCCTGGAGCTTTTGTCCACAAAAAGGTTCTCCTTAATGGACTAAAAGCAGAATAGGCCATTTCTTTGTGAGGCACTCTGTCCTTTTCTACAATGCTAGAAGTGCTGATTTTCTCACACGGATTTACCAGAAATTATTTGGTTTTGGATGCTCCTGTGAGGAATAACTCCATTTTGCCTTGCATATAATGCAGTTCAATATATTTATCTTGCCAGGAAATGAACGTTTGTCTAATCAGAAATTTACTGCCATATGCTCATATTGTTAACAATCAATAAACTTCATCATGCCAATGACTCAATCCCAGATGATTATCCTATCAGGAATTCATTTCTCTAAACTAGTGTTTTCTTACAAATCTATAATTAACCTAAAAGCCAGAAAGCTTTTCTGTACTGCCAGTATTTGTAGAGTACAGCTCCTTTCATACTTGCTTTGGTGGAAATAGAGAAAACTGTGGGAGGAAACAGTTCTAATTATGTAAACATGTCACAAATAAGCTTGAGATGCAATCTACACATGGTGTATCTAGAAGAACTTTCTTTCCTCACAGCCAGGTCCACCAATGATTTTCCTATCAAGAGCAACATTTCTGACAACTTCTGCCAATTCTGCTCCCTCTCTTTCAAGGACAAAACAGTATGTTTACCAATTCTTCCAGGAATTAATTTACTCTGTTTGCCAGTATCTCCAAACTATACAATAATAGGTCTGCCAGGAATTTACTTTGTAAGATGATCTTGCCAGGATGAGATATTGCAGATTTACATATCTTCAGACAAACAGGATTCTGAACCTTCCAGTGATTAAGAGAATGCATTTTTAGATATACACATTACGTGTTTAGCACTGACTCTTCAGGAGGCAATGATGCTTTGTCAGGTGATTTTTGCACCTGGTCACATTAAGCTGTTAGGCAGCAAAATTTAGATGGGCTTGAAAGAGTCTGTATTCGTCAAATCTCGAATTGTCAGATAACTGCAAGTTTCTGATGCAAGTAACACCAGACACAGAATTCAACTGGCACTGGATCCTATATAATGGGCACCAGTACTAAACATGAAGAACAGCATGTAAAAGAATTGCTTAATCAACAGATCAATTGTGTACTTACTTGTCTTTTTTCCTTTGATATTTTTTTCTACAGGACATGCAAAACCAACCAATTAATATCTTCCAAGTGTAACATTTGAGATACAATTTCAGTAATCTTAAGGAGTAAGAAATACTGACACAATTAAGTATTCTATATCTGGGTACTATTTTCAGTGTTTGCTATTTAAATGATCATGTGGCCTTTCAAACCTTGGCACAAAAAATGTTCAGCAAAACACTAACAGCATTATTCAATTCTGCAGGATGAACTCTTGAAATGCTTCCTTTAAGTTAATGTCATGTCAAGTTCTGGTTTAATACAGATTGTCCATATGTGTAAACACATAATACCCATGCATTATGATTTTACATAATCTCAGATTTTCAGTGAAACTTTTCATAGAAATAATTCCTCAGTATTGACACCAATAATGAAATAGACAAACTGTTCATAACAAAAATCTTCACAGAAATGGCTGAGATATATCACTATTTTGTGCAATAAATCACATTTTACTCTGAAGCTATTTACTAAACTCAGATGACTGCCCAGTATAATTTACATAACCTACCACACTTAAGTAGCCAATACAAATTCTTTCAATTTCCATAAACATCTGAACTGCTGATTCTTCTCACAAAACGAACTAGATCAGTTACTCACATCCCTACACTTGTCCCTGTTAAAAGTTTCTCTGTACTAATGATTTTGTTCTGACACCGTTTCTTCTCACATTCCATCATTAGAGTTCCCTGGAATGCCATCTCAGTCATCACTGTCACTCCACACAGAACTGTTGCTGTGTGTCTGTTTCTCATCTGTTCTCCCACTTTTCCCGGATGAAGTTCATGTGTATTATCCTCCCTGGGTATGCTGTTAATTCACCACACACAGGGTACAATTTCACCTGTAGCTACAGAGGAATATTATGCCACTAAAGAAGAGCATTATGGCACTAACTGGGGATACAACTTTTGATGTCTCAGCAGCCTTTATAGGTAGAATTACTTTATGCAAGTCTCCAGCACTGGCATGATAAAGGACTCTTTGCAGCACAGTCCTCTTTGAAAAGGGCATGCTGTGGGGGTTTTGGTTTGGATTTTTAATTTGTGTTTCTCTTTTCTTTTTTCCAAAGATGTGCCAAACATGAAGCTGTTGAAGATTCTGATGAGTCATTTTAGAAAAGAATGGATTTAAAAAAAAAAATCCATTTACAATTTTATGGATTCATCCAGATTCATAGTTCAAACATGAACCTGATTTTTCCTGGTGTTGACTGAGCAACTACCAAGAACCACCAAGAACTCCCAGATGCCACACTATGAAACCTGGGATCCTTTTGGAAATAGATTGATTGCACTAGAACTGCAATCAAATATGCCTGAAGTCTGAAATTTTACACTGAGCTTTATAAACTTTTTTGCTCTTTGTATTTTGAGCACCACCAGCTTTATATTTCAAATCTGTGCTGCTTGCCAGGCCAAATATTTAAGTTCAATTTATGGCAGAGAAAAAGCATGATTTAAATTACTAGAAAGATGTCAGGATAAATTCCTGGGAAGCCAAATGGATATACTTATCAGAGCAATTACTACATCAGTTATTCCAAACTGAAGTTGTAACACAAGACAAGAGAAAACTATGATTTCTAGTACAAGTTCAACTCCATTTTTACAAATCAGTGCACATGAATAGGATTTAAAAAAGTTTTAAGGTAAATAACACAATATTAAATAATAACATACTGACCTACACAATTCAGGAAAGAAGGTGCCTAGAGGTAAGGAAGGATTTAAGAGCATATGGGCAAACTACTCATAGAAGCTTAAGTAATTTTTTTACAAACACGGACATCAAGCCTCATCCTGCAGTTTGAAGCAGTAAAAGAATGTCTTTCATCCAAGAAGAAAATTACCAATGTTTGAAAAACAGAAGATCTGAAAATTCATACAGTATACCATAAAAAATAATCTGAATGGAAAAATCTTGGGGCATATAATTTCAATAAAATTATTATACAACATGAGTGTAAAATACTTGCTGGGCTGCACATGCACATAACTGATTCCTTACAGGTCAGTCCTGAATAACTGAGCTAGGTTCATGCCTGACAACTTCTTACAGAAATGCACACTAATTTGGCCATTTCTCCAAAATTATTAATGTGATTGCTTTTAGAGGAAATGTTCTGGAAGAATAAATTCAACATGACATATAGGCTGGTTTCTCATGCCTACAGTAGTGATTGCCACGCTTTTAGATGTGCCCAAGCCAGTGATGCTGCAGCTGACAGGAATATCAACAGCAGTAAAGTGCTGCAGACCTGGGGTTCTTCGAGGCCCAGGTCCATGCTGAGGTTTTGCTTTCACAGCCACAGGTACAAACAATGAGGGAGTTGCTCTCAGGAGATCCACAACAACATTTACACCATCCCCGGGTACAACAATACAGCCATATCTCAGTTAACTGAACTCTCATAGCACACTCAAGATAAAGTCACAAACAATAAACAAATCTGTTTTCTAAACAAGCCTCTATTGAAATCTATGTTCATGACTTTTTCTTCCCAAAAATAGTAGTTGTGTATCTCTTTGGAGGGAATATATGCACATAGATTGAGGCAGCCAAGTATTATTAGTCCCATGAATTATAGGAACTTTCAGACACCAGTATTATGAGCGTAACTTGAGTCAGAATAGCTGCAGTAAAAAAAAAAAGCACTGCAACAGCTATGTAGCACAGCTGTTCAAAATTTTACATTAATTTACACATCACAGAGGAGACAAATTTTCCATCTTCAAAAAGCCTATTTTTCATTTCCTTGTAGAAAAATAAAATTACTTTTATATTCAGAAAACTAGAGAAGGCTTTTCTGAGTAAGCAGTGAGGGCTTTGGGGGCAGGGTATGTGTGATGTGGCTTGTTTGAGGATTTTAGGGTTGTTTGTTTGTTTGAAGTAGGTGCCTAAGTTTTAGCTGAGAAGTATTGGCCACACTTTAATGTAATTTAACCACTTCCTTGAGGAGCAGGGAGTGACTGGCCCCAGAACCCTGCTGCTGTTACCTTTAAGGGGACAGGACTCTCATTGCTTCTGACACACTCTGATTCCTCCAAATATTCTCCCTGTCCCACCATCCTGCCTGGACTGGTGACAGAGCTAAAAGCAGCAGACAAGCCCCTTCTCTGTTCACTGTGTATAAAAGCAGCACGTGGGTTTACAGAGTCTGTCAAGAAATGCAGGAAATGCAGTAAATTCTGCTAATTCCTTCCATTTCTTTAGTCTTTTTAGCTTCTGTCTCTAATCAAACAGTAGCTTTTCCTAACCTTAGTTCAACTATCACCACTGTTCAAATATTTTTCCTAATCATCAAAAAGCTAAAACAGAAACCTAACTCTTGGGATTTTTTTCTTACAGTACAGTAATTACCTTCAGTTTTTAAATTACTTGATTATCAATATGATTAGAAATGTTAAGAAAATAGTTGTATTTGAATTAATTCACAGGTTTTGTAAGCACATGCAGAGATAGCCTGCAGCCTCAATGTAGATTTTATAGCAAAATGCACCCAACATATGCAAAGGTAGTAAATAATTACTCAGTCATAAACATAAGAAAGAACAGTAGCTCCTACTAAAGAAAATATTTGTCTATAGCTAGCATGTGATGATTTCCAGAACACCAGGCAGTCTAGTTCATCCTGCCAAAATAGGATTATTTTTCTTCATTAAAAGAAAATCCAAAATTTCTGATATTACACTATGATTAAAACTAGGTAATAAGTGGGTTGATAGTTTGAGCCTTTGAGAACAAAATGTTTGCTCAACTCCTCATACTGTTTCATAGTGCACAATCAGGAAGTAATAATCATAATTAGTAGATTAATTATTTACCTTGCGTGGACTGGTCAATGGCTTTTCTTTTTCTGCTATGACTGTTATAGTTAAGTCTTAGCTCTTGGCTATATTCATTCAGAGTTTCTCTTGAGTCATAAGATTGCCTTTGCTTTCCACCATCTTCACTTTCATCTGAAGAACTTGTGTAAGTTAGATCCACTTCATGTTTAACTTTTGACAGTGGCTGGTAGGGTTTGCAGTCCATCTGCTCCATCTCTGATTAAATAGGCTAAAGTCATGAAAACAAGCAACTGGAATGCCTTACGGAAACAGTCCTGGAAAAAAAAAAAAACAACAACAATAATTCATTTCAGACCCAATATATATATACTTTTAGGTCACAATGGTCCAATTTTATTTTTTATTTATACAAACCAATTAAATTCCATTAATATCACTATAATCCATGAAAGAAATTGAACATGTAATATTTTACTGTTTTTGCTTTTAAAAATAGAATTAAAATAACAGCTACTTGAAAGAAAAATATTAAAACCTAATCTTAAGCACTGTCCTATAAGATCAAGCAATACCTGTATCTTAGGCATAAAATACATCGCAACAACTTACATTTGGTATCAAAGCTAAGATGGAACAGTTACCATGTCTCTAAAGGGATCCATATTCATCTTAAGTGAAAACAACACTTTATGTCTTTTAAAATATGAAGCCTAGAAAGCAGAAAGTTCACTATTTTGAAGTAGTCTCCTGTAAACTACATTACATCTAATCAAGAATAAGAGACTTCAGGCATTAGGAAAACACCAAGCTTTTTAAAAATAAAAATATACCCCATTGTTACTCTAGCATGCAATGCTTCAGAAAAGGACATTTTCTTTTAGATTCTGAGGACATTTCAACAGGAAGAAGCTTCTACCCTGCATTACAACGCTTTTTCTTCCCCTCCATTTGCCATCTGAACTCCTGAACACGGGGCCTATATAATTACTCAGTGGAAGCTCCCAAACTGCAGCTTGAGTTTTTTGTATGTATCTGTATAATGATGTTCAAATCCAATATCCTTAAAATCAAGTGCATTGTGGCTGTGTGTGCAAGTGGTGCCTTCATGAAGCTGTTTCCAGCACCAATGTTGAGACAAACTCTGGAATGAAATAATGGGGATTATGGCACAGCTTTTACAGCAGCACGGCTCACAAACAGGGAGCTCTGCTTGATTTGGTCATTTTTGCTGTTTTCTTTCTATATTAGCAGATATTATTAACCTAGAAAAATAAATGTAACAAAAAAGGTGTCTGTAAATGTCATTGCTAGAAAACAAAAAAACCCCATGGAAGTTCAAAGAGATTTTGCTTAACTAGAAAGCAATTTCTCACAGCTTCTTAATTTAAGGTCATACAGCTTCTTAATTTTAAGGTCAGCAGTAAAGGGAAGTTAAGTTTAATACTCAGTTTGATATCAGCCCATTTCCCATCTGCAACAAGGACTTTTAACCCCATACACTGCCAGCTGCGAGCATAAACAGAATCTCCAAAAGCAAAACATAAAAAGTGAAAACACAAAAAGGTAAACATAAAAAGCCCACAGAAAGCACTTTCAAGAGAGCTAAATAGATGATTAACTTCTGAGACTGTCTGAATGTTTGAGACACAGCTGGTGGTACTGCCACAGTGTTCCAGAACAGCAAAACTTCATCTCCCGCTTGTGTGTCCTCCCAATGCTTTTGAAAGAATCACTTTCCTGAGCAGGAGTGCAAAACACTACACACGATGTGAAGAGGTAGAATAAGGCTTCTAACACTGTAACAGAAAAACAAAATCCAGCCCCTCAGAACCTCTGGAGGGAAGAAGTGAGACAGACCCTTACAGCAGAAGTAACACCGTGGAGCACATGCCTTGCTTTCTTTGCTTTCTCCAGTTTTCAGGAGGTTATTTGGAGAAAGAGGTTAAAGACATGTCTTTGCTTGAAACACTAAATCTCAGTGAGTTATAGCTCTTCAGAATCTAATGGCACCTGGATAAAGAGTTCTAGTATCAAAAAAACCCCAAACAAACCCAAACAAAAATCAGCTCATATCTCCTACTCAACAAAGGGGGCTTGAAAGCACCTAAGTCAACAAAAATGCTCTTCAGGAGAGAGACAGAACCAAAAAGATGAACCAAGGAGCTGCCAGAGAGCAAAGCCAGCTGGCAGTGTGTCATGGGGCTGCAGCCCTGAACAGGGACGGGGCTCTGGGTTGATTGCACTGTACCTAGTTGGTGGTAAGATGCTTCTGTAGACAAGTTACTACTAAGTAATGCTTGCTTCTCCAAAGCTATTTGCTTAAATAATTTACTGTTGTTTGCCAAGACTGCCTATTATTGCCTAAGTTCAGTATCTATTCTTTGGGTTGCTTTAATAGCGACAGAAGAACTCAAAGGGGCCATGACTTACAAGCACAGAGTTGGCTTAAAAGATGAACTGACGACTCTGTAGAAATGGTTACTGACAGGAAAAAGCCTTCCAATATATTCTGTCTGACAGAATAAATGGAGACAAAGCTACAGAAGCCAGAGGAAAACAAGGAGAAATTAAGGGCCTCTATTAAGAAGATGCAGTAGAGACAAAATAAATTTTGCCACGAAGGCAACGTGTGCAAGCAGCCTTGGACGCAGGCAGTGCATCCTGCTTTCAAAAGTGTAAAACCATGAATCTGACAAATTTATCTCATTACTGAAACGAGAAAATATCCCACTCACCCCCCCAGAACCAAAACACAGAAGTTCCCCTGAAAGATGCTGAGCATCGATTTTGTGGGAGGTTTCAAGTGATTTATTTTTTTAAAAAGTAAGAAAAAAATATTAGGATGCACAGAAACCCATAAAACCTAAGTTGCAGTAAACAACTACTTAAGGAAGATTTATTTATATTCTTTTAAAAAAAGGTTTAATAACCAAACTCTTTAGTTTGTGAGGACTGTTTGTAGCAGGAATACATTTAATAATGTTAACCAAGGCAGCAAACAAATGAAATCATTTAATGTAAGCAATTAGTATTAATTACATATTCCATGTCTTCTCTTTCACTGTGGTACTTCCACTCTGCTGCCTTCTCATGTAAAGGATGTACATTTTTTCAATTCCAAATTAATTAAATATGCTCTTTAAAACTATGATTTTATTATTCCTTGTTATGTAAGGACAAGGATGATTAAAAAATATGACCAACTTCTGAATATCACAACATCCCACTGCACCTGCTCAGGGATTCTACTGCTGCCATTGCCACACATGCCCACATTTGCAGCAGCAGGGGTGCAAAGCCCTGGCACATGTGTGTGAAGCCACAGCTCAACTTTTCCCACTGTAGTTCTGACCACCAAGCCATGTTAGCGCCAGGTTGGAATCCCCATCATCTTCAGTGCACTCTGCACAGACCAGAAGACCCAGCATGAAGTTTTATACCCTTTGTAGTGGAAGGATGTGGACATAGATGTAAAGCAGACACATCCCAACTCACCTAACTATTCCCTCCCCATACCAACCCCATTTTACCACAGCCATCGAATTCCGAGCCTCGAATGTCACAGGAAACCTCAGCTTCCTTTCACACAGGGACCAAGCTTGTGCTTAATTTATTTTTGCTAAAAGCATTAGTGTCTCACAAACCCACAGCCACTTGGGTCTGACATAGGAGCAGGTGATAAACAATATCCAAGAACTGGAAAAATACTTCATAAAATTTTTCATCAAAAAATGCCTTTATGCATCAGAAATACATGATTTAAAACAGATCAAATCAAGCTTTTCTTCAGTAAGAGATTCAGTTAAATTTAACAAATGATGGTATGGTACAATAACTTGAATTTAAACACTGGCAATCAAATACTTTAACCTTGTTTCATTTTTTTAATTGGAAAAATAAAACACAGTTAACAACTCAATTGCTGAAATAGGGCAGGTGTATAAAGTATATTGTCTTGATGCTTATATAGGTTTCTTCCATTAACTGGCCCTCAACTTACTAAACAAAACACCCAGCCAATCAATATCAAGTTGACCTTGTCGGCAAAATGATAAAGTCTCCTAAAAGCTTACAGTTCCTGTAAGTGACCTTTCTGTAAGTGTCTTAATGCTCTCCTCCTCACAAGTAGCACTTTTTTGCCCTTTCCAACACTGTTCTGTTATTGAAAGGTTTAACAAAATATGTAATAAAAATATGATAGAAAAACATTATGTATTTATTATACACATAAACATATAAATATATAAAATATATATCTAGGCACTGAATACTAGGTAATTCAGAACCATATTTTATAACACGTATCATATGCATCTTACAGTTAATTTTGTAGAAAAATGAACAACTATTAACTATTAACTTTAATTCACAATAAAATTCTTCGCAAATGCAAAAATGTCAGAAAGTTCTACTGGATAGGAAAACACCACCCTTGAAGTAACAGAACTAATACAGACGTAGGTGAGATTTTTATGTATGATTTATGCAACCTTCCATGTGCACATTGTACATGTTGTTAGAAACTAATTTCATCTTTCACTTACATCAAGATCCTCTCCCCTCAGCCATCCTACTCCTCTGTTCTGCTCAGATCAACCTTCTTGCTCAGGAGCTGAGCAAGGTCAGGGTAACTGGTCATGAGAAAGGCTGTGCTGAGGCTGTTTGCAGCGCCCATCAATAGGTATTTCATAACAAAACTCACGGTATGCACCGATACTGCACCGAGACTCTGTGGCGGTGCAAGTGGCTGCAGCCACCCCGACTCTGGAGAAAACTCCTGAACTACCAGCTTGATGGAGAGGCACCAAAGTCTAACAACAAACTGTGGTTAGGGTGAGAACCCATGATCCCCTGGTTTAGTGATTTGTGCATTTTAAGATGATTGGTTAATATTTTCCCCTCCTGTTTCATGTATGAAGTTATAAATATTCATTTCCCATAGTTAACTATGTATTAATTCTAGAAAGTTCTGTACTCCTCGACATCTCATTGGTTGCTTCCCTTGTTCCTGCCTATGTGCTGTTCCCATTGGTTCCCTTGGCTTCAACCCCCGCTCCTTCCCTTTGTCTCTTGGTTGGCCGCATCCCTTTTCCCTGCCTTTCCATCCCTCAGTACAAAATCCCTGAACCCTCAGATATTTTGGGCTCCTCGTCCTTAGTTCTGTCGCGCCAATAAACCTTTGTGTGGAACCTACACGAGGAGTCCCCTCTCTCCTTCCCTGCCTCCGCTGTGCACCTCACAACCAGCCCAGGAGTAGCTCCCTGGGGTGAGGAGCTCCCTCTGCCCTTTTTGTGTGAAGCCACCGAGAACCAGCGGGTGCAGCCAGACCTCCGGGCTCCTGCAGTGTTGTCCTGCCCATCGCGCCCTCGAATACAGCGGTGCCACAGAGATCATGTTCTTCAACAGTGCTTTCTATACGTGCTTAATAGGCTGGTCTGATAGGGTGCCCATTTAATGAACACATTTCCATAGTGATTACCCACCATCAGCCCCATCAAATCACCAGTGGCACATCCAGTCAGTTTCCAGTAAGTCCAGAATTACTTAGAGCAGTCAGGTTATGGTTCCTAATGAGTATCATGTAGATGAACAGGGTCCTCCAGAAGTGAACAAGATCAAAAACATGAAAAAGTGTAACCTTTGTTGGCCTCAGCTACTTGTTATGTTTAATACTCAGATATTCCAGACTATTTAGAATTAAAATGTAATTGCAATTATAATGCTAAAATTTAACCAAGAAACTGTGCTCCTCTCTTATATTTCTTTTCTTTCAACACATACCCTTATCTGAAAGCCAGCGTTGCTTATTGCCTTTTCAGCCCAGTAGTTTCTGAAAATGAACAGCTAAGCAGCAATATCAGCTCTGGACTGCTGAAGGCAAAAAGAACAGTACCTTTATTCTGCAGGTCTTTCTGAAACACAAAACTGTAAAATATGAAAGGCAAAACAGAGCAAACACTCTTGATTTAAACCTTTGAGAAATGCAATACCAAGAAAAAAAGCTAAAACATTCTGACCTTGTACATAACTTCAAAAATGTATCTCTCAAATATTTGTCTAGAGATTATAAACAAAGGAAGTCCCTTTAAGTTCTGTCTTACAGAACACAGCAAGGAAGATACCAGTTAAAGGAATTGAGCAGCATTAGAGCAGGAAGAAATAGTGTTTCTATGTGATACACGGAATTAGATACTACGAAGAAATATAGAAAATCTGCCTAGGTCTGGAGAATGGAAGCAGATAATACTTTTTAGTGGAAGGAAAAATCTCAGACTAAAAATCAAGAAAGAGTAGTAGAATGCAGTCCTTAGAAGATGGACTGAGAAACAGAATTAAAAAAAAAGCCTTCCAAAATTCGTATGAACATTTTCTGTGGATCATAAAGTATTAACACATCAAAAGATGTTTGAAGATGACATAAGGATATATGGATCAGTAGGTACAACATGTCCAGTATTTATGAGGGAATGAGTGAGATTGTGAAATGCTGAGACATTGTGTTATTCCTGCAGGTGGATTACACAGCACCTCTTAACAAGAACAGATGCGCAGAAAAAGTATTGCAATCTTAGAGTATGTTTTTTCACATATCTTTCTAAATCCGATATGTAGATGCAAACTAGAATTTTCAGGGCCATGCTATGGGTTTAACACACTCCCTAGAGAATGTGCTCTTTTAAATTTTGGATGGATTACACTGGCTCATACATTTACATGTCATTGTGATAGATGCAAGCGGAATAAGGTTCATTTTCACATTTAATGATCTTCATTTAAAATTAGTCAAAGTCTAATTTAATTCTAGTTAACAAAGTAATTCAAAGTGTTGTCCATTATATCAGAAGTTTCAGAGGGAAAATGCTGCCGAATAAAACTGCAAAGAAAGTCAGGTTGTTGCAGTATTTTGTGGCATATGGCAAGACTGAAAGTGATCTTAAAAACATAAGTTATGTCAGCTACTCAACTGTGATACAGAATTCTTGGCCAACACGTGCCCTTCACTTTACTTGGAGAATTGCCACTGACTGTAAGAATCACACAAGTCCCTAATGTTTTCCTTTGGAAACTCATCATTGGATGTTACTGAGATTCAAGGACAAAAGCCCAAGTTTACTGCTGTGGGGCACAGTACATTCACGATGCAGGGCAATACATCCTGGATTGGTTCAGAATATCTCCTGAACACAAAGTCTTTCTGAAAAGCTGTACTTTAAGAAATACAATTCCTAATTACATTGCAGAATAACTCATAGTATGAACATTTTTTTGATTTAAAAAAATTTAAACACTGTGAATAGTCTCCCACCATCTCAACACTTCAACTAGGAATCCTAAAGAACATGAAAAAGTCTTGGCTTAAGTGAAACTAGCCAAGTGCATGATATCTACAGATTTGGTCCCTAACACATGGTCAACTGCCTTTTGAACTTAATTCCTAACTGTATGGCAGGGACAATACAGGGAAAGAGATAAAACAAGTTTGGCCTAAATGAGAGTGTAGTTTGAGACTACAGGAATAGAAATTCCAATACGGATCTCGCAGAAAGATTTTTTTACTCCAAGGAGCATGTGTGGTCAAAGCTGTTAATTCTTAGTAAAATACATTTTAGGAAGACAACAGAACTAAAGGAACATTCCCCCTCACACTCAAGAATGCCCGGGACATCTAAGCTTCCTCGCACTGTACAGGACATTCCCAAAACACCCCAGGCATTTCCTTATACTAAACACATCCACATGAAATGTTAAAATGCTTGCCAGTGGAAGCTCAGGTTGTTCTCCACTGTTGTGATGACTGCTCTGTTGACAAGAGCATATTTTTGCATTGTAAAGACCTAAAATTAGAATACACCACTTAGTAGTTGAGCTCTATGAAAATACGGTTGAATGTTGGTGCTCTTCTGAACTAAAGAGGCAAATACTATAAAAATATTTATATGTGTGTATATATATCTGCACTGCTCTAATTTGTCTAACAATATAATACAATACTGAGGAGTAGTACATGCACTTGTGCATATGCAGGTAGGAAAAATGGATTCTTTGTTTCATCTGGGAGTAACTTTGGAAGGTACACTGATTTAAAATACACCGGCGCTTGGCAAGTGGTATCATTTGTATGTGACAAGAAAACTGAATTGTGCTTTCGTTATTTTTTGATAATGCAAATTGGCACAGCCATCAAATTGAGATAATTATTGCTATGTCTCTTTTCCAACTGTGTGCTTAATTAAGAAGACCCAGTAAGGCTTAATTAGCAAAAAAGTAATTGTTAAAATCGGGTTTAGCTGCTCAGAGATTATAAAAATTGAAAATTACACGTTCTGTGCAGATACTATTAATTTTTTGAGACACCAATTTAAATTTTGTATCACAATAAGCATAGCACATAAGAATAATTTACAACGCATGGTACTGTGGAACATCTAAACTACAGTTCAAGTATTAGATCTTCGCTGATATGAGGATGCCTTGGCAATGGTGTTTAAAAACATTCAGCTGACAATTTTTTCTTCATGTTCACTTTCCTTGTTTTTAATTAGAATATGGAAGTCTTCTTTAAGCAAACTAGATATTCACCAGAGTATTTATGGACTATCAAAGCACATGAACAACTCTAACTATCATCATGTTTGATGAGGCAAAAGATTTCATCAGTTGACAGCTCACAGTAAAAAAAGTCACAATTTCCTGGTAGATTGCCCACCCCTTCCCTGGCATTAAGAGTTGTGGTCGATCTCAGGGGGCCTTAGCAATTTTCATTTCCCTTTGCAATATCAAAAATCCCACCTACTAAAAATCTCTGAAACGAAATGTTTTTGTTTCAAAACCAGCTCCCCACACTCAGTTGAAGTTTGCTAATGGGATACATTATCTTAAATATTATCAGCATCTCTCTAGTATTGTCCACTTCTCAGATTTCATGTGGCTTGTTCATATTTAGATTGATGACCTTTTTGGAGTAATTTATTTTTGTTACATTTTAGGATTTCCAGAAGCAGCACAGATTCAGCAACTTGTTTTATTTCCAGCAGAGGCTCACAGCATTGGTGCACTTATAGTAGACATAGGATCTATAGTTTAATGTTTTGCAAGTATTCAGATTCTCAAGTTATCACAGCAGTGCTAAGAACTTTTTTGAAACTATCATTAATTACTGCACATAGAAAGTGAATTTTTCAGTCTTTTCCTAAATAGTTTTCTTAACTTCTGCTCTTCTAACTCTGGCAAGAAATACCGTCAAGTATTACGCAGTTTTGACATCACCCATTAAGTTAAAACTTGAAAAGCTTGTCAAGTGTTTGAAGTACTTTTTGCAAGAAGACCTGACTACTGCCTGACCACAGGACCAACATCTGCTTCACCTTCATCTGAAGCATCACTCAGGTTGCTATTCGTGTGACTGACATCATCATGCCTGAAAAGTGATCTTTCTGTTCCTTTTCTTCTTGCTTTGATGTCTGTCAAAGTATTCAGTGTCTTCAAGTGCCATTGTTCTGACAAGCAGACCCTCCCAGAGGACTTGTACTATATACTGTGACTCCCAGAACCGCTGTTATTTGAGCTGGTGTCAGATTGATTTTCTTTCTGTTCATGATAGTGCTATGATCTTGCAGGGTTGAAATTACTGCTGATTTATGCCTTGATGCAACCCCTCGAGAACTGGCTTGTATCAGCATGTCACCTATGAAAAGGTACATTTGAATCCTTGGAGATTTTTTTTAGTGGAACCTTTGTTCTCATTTCAATAGAGAATCCTTTGTAATGAATGTTTGCTAGAAATTTCTCCTGCAAGTACCAAGAGTCTTCTGTAGTGAAAACTGGAAGTATATTATGCATCCATCCCTTTTCACCAGTCTGTGAAGCCTTCTTGGCAGAGATTATTTTAAGTTGTCCATCCAAAACTTCATAGCTTTTGCAAATTGATTATACCCTTTTCTTTAGTACTCTACAAAGAAAATGCAGGTAGTGCTGGCACTGAAGAATGGGAATATTTCCCAGCTGTATTCCCAAAGGCTCAGCTACATCTGGGAATGACTGAAAACATACAAACATGCCTCTAGTGTGTTTGTGGAAGACTACTGCCTTTTATGCTCAGGCCTTCTTTTATTTAGACTTTAGAACAGGAAAGAGTATCTATTGTTTAAGCATTATTCACATTTTTACATATTCTGCCTATTAGCATCACAGACAGTTTTTGCACTCTCATTACAATTAGCTTCTTGACTACATCTTTGTGAGCTGTTTTCCCCCAAAAATAGCGAAATTGTGTGTTCTGCAGAAATACACTAACAGGGAGGCAAAGATTTTACATTTAAGCAATTCTAACATGGTAAATTGCAGTTGAAATCATCTTCCTGTTCTTACCATCAGTCTCTGAAATACTATTTTTTATGTTTTTTGCTGTCAGTAGAGCTGTTTGTCCATGTCTTTTTCACTGTAAGTGCTTCTGGTACAGATACTGTACTGTCCTTTCTCCGAGTTCAGGCTGCACTCTCCCCGGTATCCTTTCCAAGAGCGACTGAAGCAGCCATTTATTTTCTTGGAAACTGGAATTCTGCAATAACCAATTCCAGTTCAAAAGTAAATAGGACTCTGCTGCAACTGCTTCTTCCCACTAAGCAAGAAACTAAACAGAGGTGTGTAAAACCCAAGTGCTCCTGCTCTTCTGTTCGAGTGCTGGCAGGCAGATGAACCTTCACAAAGAAATCAACGCCTCTGAACCCCACGGACTGCCAAGTGAGAATGACATGGCTACAACCACACCGTGGGTACATAAAATAGGAATAATTAAATGATGCCACACTTCAGTTTTTCAAATAAGGACTCAAAATTCTCAGCTACTTGAGCTCTTATATATCTAATGTATTGCTATCACTATAACCATCCTACTTGGCAAGAACACAGTCTCCTTAGCACTTGTACAATGACTCCTTTTAGCTCAGCTCCCTTCCTTCAGCTGAGAAATCACAGCAAGGAGAGAGAGAGAAGGATGAAACTGAAATGTGACTCTTGCTTTTATTTATGTATACACATATGTGCACACATATCTATCTCTACTAGATGCATTTAAAAAAACAGAATCACAGAATCATTATCCTTGTGGATGACAATTCCGCCCATACTAATTCTATTTACATGGGGAGCACTGTAGTGCATGTTTAATGTGAGGCTGTGTTTCTCTCACGAGCAAGGAAAATGTCACCTTCCTTTCCCAAAGCACCAAAAGACTCCTTTTACTGTCACAGAACACAATTATATGTTAGAGCTCCGCTGTCTCTTTGCAGCCAACAAGGCAAGAAAATGACCTTTCTTTAACCTATGCCTGAATTGCATTATGTCTGGTTCAGTGGATATCCTTTTTTATATTCTCCCATATCAAATACATCCATACTGAGGTTATGAAATGGGCACCTGCCTTTCACATCTGCCAGTGATTTAATTTTTTCAAAAAACTTGCTTTCAGTTGAGGAGCGCTTTAACTCTTATCTCCCATTTCATATCTTAGTTTGCAACATTTGTAAATACCTGAAAACACTCAATGCTGCAAGGACACTGCCAGCAGAATTTGGTTATTGGCTGCTGCATTTTGCCCCATGACATGATCATGTAAAAGGTCAGGAAGAAATACGCCACCCACCCACACTTGCTGTGTGCCACGCTGTGACCCTATGCAGAATGACAATGCCTTGAAACAGTCTCCATATTTCTTCCCCATTCTGTGAAGCAACCTGCATTTCTAGTCTGTCTTCATTTCTTGGCAGGTTGGTAATGAAAGGAGAGAGACATTCCCAGCACAGGTATCTCAGCTGTGCTTTGGTTCATATGCACAAGATGCTGGGGGAAACAGAAAAATGCAGCTGTGACATTAATGAAGTAAGCCAGTGCTGATCTGCACTAGAGAACAAGTCAGGAGGGGAGGATTTGTGAACATGATATACTAAATGACAAATATCATTGCTGAAGAAAATTATGCCATATAGCTTCACAGAGTATTAAGTATATTTTTAAAATTAAGAAAGTTCAGAGACACAAGAAGACCACGCAAATCATTATTTATACACGTAACTCATATCTAAAGTAGCCACCTAAATAATAAATAAGTTCCCCTAGAAAACATTTGGCATCACTGCTGATCCGGAGGCAATTCTAAATATGCACCTCAGTGCTTTTAGGTGTAGAGGAGTTCTAAGGTTCAGTAATTTGCTATGTGACAAGATTTATGTCAACTGTTATTAAAGATGACTCATATCAATATAACTGCTTTAAGAAGAAAAGTTGTGTAGCCTAAGGATACCCTCCTAAATGCTACCATTTTAGCAGCACTCTGCTGTAACTGCAGACATGCACCAGAGACAGGCTGGGAACATACATTAACCTTGTGAAGATTATCGTTCTCTTAAAAGCTTATGTCTGATTTTCTGCTATTACGTTACACTGAAAATGGAAAGTGCCAAACATTCAAAACAAAATGAAATAGTAATTTCTTGTTCTGTAGTTGAAGACATCTCTGTATACAAAGACCAGTTTAAGACCTTTCAGGAATTCACTGTGCAGTAAGGATAGGATCTCCATTACTAGTAACGATAAAAAGACACAAGAAATGTCTGCACTAATTCCTCTGAAGCAGACCAAACAAAATACAGCTTCATGTGCACCTACAGCAGTCTGTGAAATTAAGGAACGAAAGTGCATTGTTCAAGGTAAAACAAATAAAAAACCCCAGCTAACCAACCTACCATAACAAAAAACCACAAGCAAATCAAATGAAAAACAACCCCCCAAGCCCTCCCCAAATCACTGTAGCTGCACAGTGTGATCCTCTTCACACAAGGACAAGTCTGCAGATACTCCCAGAGCACAATTTCTGACATGATCACTTATTAAGCACTTAGCTCTCGGGTGGTGGTATTTGTTTGTGGTTTTTACAAACTCATGTAAATCTTCTGGCTTCAAAAATACTGCATATGAAAGACTTTTAAACTATGCAAATTTTCACCTCCTAGAAAAAACACAGAAATTCCTTACACACATAGAATCTACTTATATTTTTATAGCATATCCTTATAAAATTACAAGGAACTCAAATCTGTGGTCTGAACTATAAACTCTACCAGGAAATTTGATACCAAAATCATCAACAAAAGGCCTTTTCCTCATTTCAGCTCTAACAATTCCCAAACTCATTATTAAATAGACTTTCAGCTGTTTTTACGAGGATTGAATACCTAACCACAGTTAAACAAAAAATCAAACTCTTGTTCCTTCTCCTACACATAATTCTTACAACAGTCAAGCTTGAATTACACGTGGTGACACTGCTGCCAGGAAACCAGGAGAGAAACGAAGTGGCTCTGGTTCATGCACTGTTCTCTGGGGGCTTTTCTGAGAACAGCAGAATCTGGTTGCAGGGGGACATCCCAGCTGGAGCACTTGATAGGGGAAACAATCGTCAGTGGTGTCAGCTGATCTGTATTACCTGATCCATTCCCATTTTAGGGAATGGGTCACTGAATGAGCAGGACAGAGCAATAATAATTTTTTAAAAAAGAAAGGAAACAATGAATTGTTACTGGAAATTGCTGAATAGATGGAGGAAGGGAAAAAATGTAATCAGTAGACTAAAAGAGAAGACAATTAGTTTCAATTTTATTTCTGCAGTTAGTAGAACATTAAAAAAAAAAAGAAAAAGAAAGCCAAAACCAACCAAACAAGAAATTTAAGCTATCATGACACCAAGTTTTATGTAACAGATATTTGCCTAGTAATTCAATTACACCACTCAATTCCTTTAAATAAATTCAAGGATGAGCACCACGTATAGGACTGGACTAAGAACTGAAAGGCCCAGGAGAACCATTTCCAGGCATTACTACATTCAACACCACAATGGCCAGTGTGCTACCTCTGACAGAAGAACACGGAAGTATTTCTACTTTGATTTCCCCCAGCTTAATTAGGACTTTTAAAAAATTGCTTTGCCTTTAATTCCTAATGTATTTATTATTCTTAAACACCTTTATTTCAGTTGATGTCCAAGGTAAGTTCCATAGCCCAGGCATTTCTTTCTTACTGAAATCCTACATTTGAAAAGCCTCAACAACACATCTATGTGCATGACTTTCTGTGAATCCTCTTGTTTAACACCAAGAACTGCAGATATTGAAGCACCTTTTCCCTGTAGCACTTGTGAAACTTTTTTTGTCAAGTAAAGCACCAGGAGTCTTGTAAAATCTTGTAAAGTACAAAGGCCTTTTGTTCTTTAAAGTGACAATTCTAATGAAGTCTCTTGCTTAAATGTAGTGTCGAGGAAATTGGTAGGTGTTCAAAATATTGTAACATGAGTACCTTAGCAAAACCAAGAAATGAACAAACAATTTTCTACTTTAGTGGGGAAAAAGAGAAATTTTTATACAATAAAGAAAAAACACAAATTGCAGCTGCAATAACCAGACACCATCCTGTAGGAATGTGAATACTGTCTTAGAGTTTTGTAATTTACTATTGGAAAAACTAGCTCATTAAGATTAAAAAACTTAAAAGTTACAGAATTAAGGTCAATTTCAATATTATCCTCTTAAATGCTTCAACATGAATTCTGAGCAAATAGAGTAAAACTGCTGGAGCTGCAATCCTCATCACCTCATTGACTTTTAAAATTAGAAATACTTCTGTGATTTTTTTTTTCCTGGGGTGGGAACACACATTCTTCTAAATCTGCATTACTTCTAAAAATTTACATGCATTCCTCTAAAACTTGATGGGAGTTGCACCAACACACAGTGGCATTAATGAGTTTAAACACAAACTTCATGGATTTAGCAATGTAATCCGGTGATTTCTGCTCTGCAGTTCAAATAAGATGACTAAAAAGAACGATTACACTGGGAGAAACACTGAAAAAAAAAGTCTTATTAGCAGCTTGAGAAGGTCCATTTTACAACCACAGATGTTTTGAGGCTAAACTACTTCAATAATTTGGCTTTAAATCATCTTAAGCCGTACAACAGTTCAGAAGTAATTCAGATAACAAACTGTACTGGGTGAGTTTGGAATTAAAAATCCTCCTTTATCCATTCAGTAGAATGGAACTAAGAGACAAGTGAATACTTTAGTGAAAGTGCATGGCACACAAAATGTTAAAAAGTGATATAAGTATTCATTACTTTGTCTCGGTAACATTCAAATGTTGGTGCACACTGATCACAAATTAATCAATTGACCAAAACACCAGGTAAATTTATCTCCTTGATGAGTTTAAACATAAAAGAAGACATGAGAAATTGAATTCTTATACCATAAATATCTTGGCTGAATTTGGAATGTAATCAACATTATCATATTTACTGAACGTTAAAGACTTAAATTAATGAGTACCATGTGTTTATCTACCAAATTTCAACTGCTAATCTAGTCTGATCATCATTTTCCAAGTCAAATGGTTATGAGAAATGCTCAATGAATGTTTAATAATGATCAAATGACTTTTTATAGCAAAACAAACAACGCAAACTTAACACAGAATACATTTTCATTAGCACATGAAAATAAGAAACAGATCTGCCAGAGATATTGTTGTTCATAATAAAAAGTAACCCATTAGGATAAATGTGTGCATTTCCTGCAATGACAAGATAAGAAAGCAACACATTTAGTGATTTGTGTGGATGAATTTCAAAATACTAGTTCGGATTTTAGCTAATGGATACTAATACTCAAAAAAAAACCCAAAACCAACTTTAAAATGCAGTAATAAATATATTTGTGAAAAGTTATCTGAAACATTAAACATTCATGTAAAAAGTTAAGCACTCTGCCCATGAGACTTATCCTGCTCAGAAAACATGGACTGACTGAGAAAAAGCCTGAGTAATGATGGCAAAATATGAAGAAATTTCTCTGCCAATTCCCACTGACAGGGTTGCAACATTGGGATATTGTACAGCCTGTATCATGTGGTCCTTTTTTACAGGTCCATATTTTTCCAAAAACATAACTGAAGAAATAAAGAACAGTACTACTGACTGCCAGGTTTTTCAGTTCAGTATCCAGACCTTCATATTCCCAACCCATGGAAGATTATTTCTGATTGAGCCACATTAAACAGTGAACTCCACAGTTGGTTTAGATTTTGTAATTCAGAGTTCTTTTAGCAGGATTAGGTTGATCTCAGCAGAGATGCACAGATTCCTGAGAAGTTAAGGTCTCCCAGATTTAAAATAAATAAATAAATGAGTCCAAGTTAATCATCTGAAACAGCCTAATCAGATTAGGGTTGTGAACTCTGGACTACCACAGTATTTTCCAGCAGTTTGGCATGCTTAATCCACAAATGGATAACTCAACACAAAGCATTCCTATCAAATATTTCCTTGCAATACACTAAACCTATCATTTTGGTAAAGGAAACAAACATCTCTGCTAAATCTATGATAAATCTGCTAAATATGATATTTAACCAAGACCTTTAAGTGAGCTATCAAAATTGCCTTTAAAAATAACATTAGTGTCCATCAAAAACTTCCTACCATATTATCTATTCTTTGAATTACTTTTTATGAAACATTTTCAAGAAAATATTCAATATATTTCAGGAAAATATGCCTTCTTCTTTATACTGATAGTAGTGGGACTAAATAGCACAGAGCCATTTCAAAACATCATTTCATTAGAAGTGGCTTGGTTCACACCACATATGGTGTAACTGCCTTATTAGCAAAGGTCATCCTCATAGTCCAATATTATTTTGTACATTTTACTTGTCAGTTAAGCTTGGATGAACACATACAGTTAACAGATTGAACAAGTTGTGCAGATGTTTCCTATCAACTCTTGACAAATGAGAGATAGGTAAGGACATATTCTTCACAACTACAAGGAGAAATTAAGTCTGACATTGAATTCAACATAGCTTGCAGCCAAGAACATGCATTTTCCTTTCACAAATAATAAGCCATTAATACATAGTATTTGCTATAAAGTTTCAGGGCCACCTAAGTAGTCCAAAATGATGTATCTATTTATTTTACAATCCCTGAAGTTATAAGTATGAATCTTTTCTAAGATCATGATCCCTGCCTGGCTTTCTACACTTCTGAATAAACTTCTCTGATTTTCCTGTTGCTTCACTTCCATGTGCAGCTTAACATGTAGTGTCTTCTTGTTTACCCCCATCCAAACTCAGTGTTTGGAACATGTGATAATGTTCCATGTTTCAGCCCTCACAGTCTGTAAGGGAGGGTAATTTCTATTCCTACTTCATCTGAATCATAGAATTGTTAAGGTTGAAAAAAGCTCTCAGATTATCCCGTCCATCCATTAACCCAACACTGACATGTTCACTACTAAACCCTGCCCCCAAATGCCACATCCACACATTTTTTGAATACTTCCAAGGACTGTAATTCCATAATTTCCCCAGGCAGCCTATTTCAATGACTGACCACCGTTTCAGTTAAGAAATGTTTCCTAATATCCAATTTAAACCTTCATTGGTGCCACTTCATGCCTTGGCCCGTTACTCACTACTTGGGGGAAGAAACCAAACTGCTCCTGGCTCCACTCTCCTGTCAGGCAGCTGGAGAGAGCAATAAGGTGGTCCCTGAGCCTCCTTTTCTCCAGGCTGAGTCCCTACAGCCCCCTCAGCTGCTCCTCACCAGACCTGTACTCCAGACCTTCCCTACCTCCGGTGTTCTTCTCTGGACACCGAAGGAAAAAAGAGTGACAGGAACTCTTCTGCACTAGCCCCAAAATTCACCTCAGCCCTCTGCAGAACTGCACTCTCAACCAAGACATCCCAGGCTGGATTAATCTGCAGCAAAGCAATATGCAGGAAATTAAACTCTGTTTGTCATGGAATATAAAACATGATCATTCATTTTACTGCACACCTCCAGAATATGAGAGTTTATCCAAGAGCTAATACTGATAAATACTGAAAAAAACCCTAATTTAAAACAAATGCTGATTGCTTAAAAGAATGACACACAACTGAACACACGTATATCTGACTTTATGGCTGTGCAAAACAGTATTTCATTAGTCATTTTTCCCCCAGCTATAAAGGAGCGCTCACATTTATCCATTATTTTTTCATGGAAATACTCTTAACATATATTGGACAAATTCTAATTAATTTTCATTTGTCTTCTAAGTCAAGAACAAAACCATTTTTCTTCAGAACAAAACAGTTGCCTAAAAAAAAAAAACCTGTAAAATAGACAGCCTTTTATTCTCCAAGATTACTCATATTTCACCATAAGTAACAGATTTAATGTCAATGAGTATATGTTTAATTTTTAAATAAAAGTGTATCACCTCTCCAGTACAATCAATATGCAGCTCCTTGATTCTGAACATATATTTGAATAACGGTTTAAGCAGACCTACATGTATAAATATTGCCTCAATTTTCCACTGTTCATTCTATCTCCATGAAAATTAGAGATAAACTTGAAATGAGCAGACCAGACACACTGACTCCTTCATTCATCAAAGAGCTGCCACTGACAATGGGATCATACATCTAAGTAATATAAAAGCATCAGCAGCTTTAGATTCCTTTGATAACATTTATCCTTTGTTGGTTTCTGAACAGCACCCATTACTTTACAACACTATGGTATTATCAAAGCCTGTAAGAGCTCTTCTGCCACAAATAATACACATTTTTCATGCCAGTCTCATCAGAAGGAGGAGACCTTCACTGTGTTAGGAAAAATATATTATAAACATCTACATGAAGTTTAAATTTCTATCAATAGGTGGCAACACTGTTATGTGTAACATATGAAGCACACGTGTTTACGTACGTGCATGTACCCAGACAATTTCTATACCTCTCCAGCACAGTTTGCTTCATTTTGTTTTAAATGTCACCTGACACCATTTTCCAACAACGTACAAGTAAAACCAATCTGGTTCGTGTAATTTTTATAGAACATATGTGTGGATTAAGAGGACATTTTAAATTGTTTTAGTAGTTCTCCCTGGCAGACTGCAAACTGTGCCAGTTGGATTAGGAGGCTAATATGTACATTTGGTGTATGATCAATAGGATACCATGGTTGCTCCTTGGGGACCAACAGATTTTTCAGGAAGACTGGGAAGTTGCTCTTGCTCCTTGTGAAGCCCAAATGGCTGCCAAGGCACTTATGGAATTTTAGGGGTGTTGAATTCCTTTTGCTCGTTTGTCATCACAACCAAATTTTATATTGCAACATGCAGCAGAAAAAAATCCAATTTTTGAACATGAAACTTTAAACACGGTCATCTGTTTAGTGTGTCTTATGTTGAGTCTCACATCCCAAACGTGTTGGACGTTTGCAGGGGAATAAAGGGTTCTGGTTGGTGCTTTAACATTGCTACTTCACAGCAGCTCCTGAGCTACAGCCATGGCATGGGAGTGACTCGAGGTCAGAGGAGCTGCCACAGGTAATCAGAATCTGCCCCTCCTGCCCCATCCTGAGATTTAGCCATGAGCAGGAGTCCCTTGGCAGATCACACTGTATTCACCACAGTCAGTGAAGCCAGAGCTCTGCAAAAGCTGAGGTATCTTCACATCAGCTTGAAGCACAATGGAATAATTAATTCACTTTCCAAATATGTTTTTTTTAAGCTTCTATCACACTGAACAAGAATAGCTCTAGAAGGCCTGGTGCTACTAAGCCTACATACATTTCTATATATGCTGTTAGTCTATAGAGAAAAGCTAAACCTTCAAAGAGGCAGGATTATACAATGAGATAGCAGCTCAAAACACACAGATAGGCTTTTGTTATTTTCTGAAATACATTCATCTCCATTTTCAACAGGAGCTTTTTTTTTTGACTAAAGAAAAATCCAACTGTGTATTCCCAACTGATAAGAAATGAATTTGGGTGTCAATGCAACAGGAAATCAGTAGGAATTTTGATAAAAGATTATTCTGGTGGGGGAAAAAAAGGCATCAAAAAGGTTATGTTGGACCATTTCAGGTACCATGGTTACAGCTGCCCAGAAAAGGCTTCCTATGTTACCTCTCTTTGGATACTCCATGAAGTTTCAGTTTAACAGTAATGTCACATGCTGTGGAGGGTTCAGATATCATAAAAGCCAATTTACAGATTACTTGGATAACATTCAAAGTGATATCAAAATTTAAACTACTCAAAGTGTTTTGAGAAGAGTTAAAATCCATCTAAAAAACTTCACAAACTGTTTTATAAATTTGCATACATAAACAGTGTTGTGTCTCAATACACACGTAGAGACACAGCACAGTTATTGTCGTTGGAAGCACTGTCTCTGCACTGCCACCAAACTTGCACAGAATAGCATTGTTATTCTAAGAGAACTCAGTGAACGAGCTGAATATATGTTTTTATTGATAGCAAAATGTAACCATCTCCAGGTTAAACAAACTGAACTCAAAATATGCACATGTACATGGAAGCAATAGTTTGATTTAACACAGTAGCCATCAATTATCTTGCCAATTACATTTCCAGCTGGTGGGAAATATTTGTTTTATTTAAAAAAAACCCCAAGACTTTCAAATTTAACACTTTCAGATTTAAGTTTTTCCTCCCTCTCTCTCTGCTTTCTCCTTATTCACTTGTTTTTTAAACATGGCTGTACATGATGCACATCCTGAGATGGCAGCATTTCAATAACAGTAAATCAGGCTGCTGTGCTTACTGAAGTTATTTTCATGTTTGCAGATGATGAAAAAGGATGTCCCTCTAGGACTGCAATCCATACTACTTTGTGAAGGCAAACACATAGCCTTTGTACTGCAGTAAGCTTTGGGAAAATACATTTGTCACAGGGAAACCATGGGATTTCTTGCAGTCAGAAAGGCTGCAAAATTCCTCCTATTCCTTGTGGAATCATTTCAGATTTATACAGTTTTAGGCTGGCCATTTGTTTATTTACTGCCTCCTAGGCAAAACACTGTGCCAGGAATCAGCATGCAGAATGAGACTTGTGTACATTTCCTCACATAGCCATATTTGTGTTCTATTCATGTATCTTACCCTCACTGTATAGGCAGATCAGCACATCTGCTACACCTTCCCAGAGAGCTGTTAGTGGTGATTTATGAAAAACATGTAGTAACTACTTATTAAGGTAACCCTAACAGGTTTATCATTCATGAAAGCCTGCTAAATTCACCGTATGTTTAGAAATACTTGCCCCATCCTCTCTGTTTTATTTTTTGCCTGCAGAGTAAGAATTATCATAATCCAGTGATAAAAGACAAAAAAAAAAAAAACAAAAAAAAACCAAAAAAAAAACCCAAACAAAAAAAACCTGCTAGTATCCATGCAGAAATGCTCAAAGAATTACATGTAATTCAGCAGCATCATAGTTCAAATAAAAATACTCCTGCAGACAAAATATTCACAGAGAAAGAACCACACGTATGCTGATTGCAATCTGGTCATTAGTTTACAGAAGAATCTGAAGTTCAAGTGTGCTATAAACCTGCACAATGTCTCAAATGCTAGCTGTTGCTTTCTAGCTTTCACTTACCTGAAAATGTACAAAATATTGTATTATTAGACAGCTCTTTATTGGCAATCCGTCTGAAGATGCTCTTGAGAGTTATTCTAGAAACAAAGATGGCAGAAATTTACACTCAAAACCCAAAAACAAACAAAAAAGCTCAGTAGATTGAGATTTTTTTTTCCCCGAGTGTTCCAGGAACTGATTGGATCTGCTATGTCTCCATTTCTGCAGGTTGCCCACAAATTTTGGGGTGGGGAGAAGATGGGCAAAATAATTCTGCAAGTCTGCTGTTAATTTTATGGACAGGACAGTTGTTAGGTAGTTCAAAAATATAGAACTCCCTAACAGAATCTGGCTTACCAAACAGCCTTGCAGGGGAAAATCCTGATTTGCACTGCCATTTTTAAGCTGACCTAATAAAGAGAAAAATTGAAAACTTTCTTCAAATATACTCTGTTATGAAGTGTAGAAGAAACTTCCCCCAAAGGCAAGTCCTGGCAAAATGATTCTAGTCTATACATCTTGGCTTCACTGCTACACTGAAAAATGTAAAATGTTTTCCTCCCAAAGCCTTGCCATACACCTCAGAAATGCTTCATCCTTCAGTGATGCACAACCATCTCTAATTGGAAAGGCAATTTTACTGAACAGTGGGTAAAAACACCACCTCCCTCCATTTAAAAGTGAAGAGGAAGGATAACATACCCAGTAAGTTAACTTAGTTTATGCAAAACATATTAATGTTGTAGAAACCACAGTGTGTTTTCTGAATGCTTCTAACAAAGACTGAGATAGAGAATGATCATATAAAATACACAGAAGTCCTAAAAATATGCATATAACACTCACATGCATGTGTGCAAGGGCAGGCTTAGAGAACTGATCTGGAAATAGAACATTAATTATAATACCTTGAACAGAAATAGCAGTGTGAAGTATAATCATCCTAAAATAACACATCCTGGGGGGTGGGGGGAAGGGACAGAATTACTCTATAAAAATGAGTGTACCTTGCAATAGCACACAGTATTTCCAGTGCTAACTCCAGTATAATTCCTTACAAAAATGCCATCAACAATCCTGCTATAGTAACTCCCTGCAGTTAAAGGATGTGGCAGCTCAGTTTTTGCAGAGACAAATCTCTTGAGGGGAAGGGGGAACAGGGGGTGTTGAAAAAAAAGGAAAGTAGCAGTATTCATGTGCAGTTTCTAATATGCTGAAGTGATTCCATCCTGACATAACTGACTTGCCCTCTTAGTCATTTTCAATTTGATTAGTATAGCAAGGTCTGCTTTTACATGGTGTTTAGAAATAATCACAGCTAGAGTTCATTTGATGCACCTTGCAAGCCAGATTGTCAACGGCACTAAAAGTTTAATTGATAATAAAGATAATATAGCTGCCTTACATTTATATGGCCCCTTTCACACTGCAGCATCCCAGAGGCACTGCTGACTTACAGGTAGCACCGGACTGGAAATGTGATTGCTGTTTGCTACCACAGAGCAACAGAGCTACAACAGAGCACACAAAAAGGAATCACCACCCCTAAGTTCAGAATTCTCTTCTATTCACTCTCCCCACCCAGACACCTTTGGTCCTAATTTACAACCAGATTGATTTAGACAAGCAAAAGTAAGATTTAATATTCAAACCTTTTTTCTATCCATTCATTCTCACTGACAGCTGGAAGAGAATTCAGGTTTGAAAGATGCTCCAGTTTTTCCTCACCACAATTTAATCACCAAGGTGTTCTGAAGCACAGATACTGAGATGAAGAAATTTTCAGGCAACAGAGTGACAGCCTGGCCTGGGTTTCACAGGACCTGGGTGAATTAAAGGCTGCCCCTGAGATCTCACCACTGTGGTGTTTGGAGGGGATGGCAGAGCTGCAGCACCTCAGTTCCCTCCTAACTCAACCTGTCCTTGTGCAGTGAGAGCTGCAGCTGAACTCCACTGTTTACAAAAAATTTGAAAAAGCTTCTCAAAAGCACAGAACCTATCCATATACAGAAAGCTGCAAAATCATTTCGAGCTGGTGGAAGAGTAATGACTGCCTTGTCTCATGACTGAAATGATGGGAGCAGGGGAAAACCTCGTCTCCCTTGTTTTTCAGGCATATCTCGGACAAACGGATAATGGAGACAGTATCAGTGTTTTCTGAATGTTTCTAACTAGTGCCTGACAGCAGCCTGCTATTCACAAAGTCCAAGTGTAGCCACAGCCTGATGACCAGCTACTCTCCTAGACCCCAGTAAGGTCAAGATTCTGCTCAAGGCATGAAGAAAGAAATAGCCTGAACAACACTGCTGCACAACTCTCTCTGCAGTGATGAACAGTAAGCAGACATCTGTGCCCATACTCCTAGACTTCCCTACAGCATTTAGCATTGTGGATCAGAGAGATGGCAAGGATCCAAAGAACTGTACTGAAGTCATTTAAGTCCTTTTTGAAGGAACATACAGAAAGTAAGGATGCAAAAGGCAATCTCAGCAGTGCAAACCTCTCCTCAGAGCACTGACAAAGACACAGTCTCTCCATTTATATTCACAACAATACAGGCTCAAGCAACAACAGACAAATGGCATTGAAGCCAAAGTGGTACTTATCTCATGTAAGCATAAAGACATCCCAACCCCACATTGTGTAATACTTAGCTGAAATCAAAAAAAAGACTGAATCTGAACCCAGGCTTAGGCAAAGATGAAACACTGAAGAATATGCAAACGTCAGCCCTACAACTGAGGGCAAATTTCAGCTCCAGGTATTGATGCTTGGCCAATACAGGCCAGGTTCTGCATTCCTCACTATTTCTTATTACCAGTGGGGACTATTTTAAAGGAATGTTTCTAGTTCTCTTAGTCTCATCACTTAGCAACATAGTGTATTTTCCATAAATCACTAAAGCCAGTCTAATTTCAGACAGGGTAAGACACCTTCCAGGAAAGGCACCAGAAAAGTCAGCACCTAATAAATTAGGCATCAAACAATTTAATTTTACCTCTCAGTTTCCTGATTAGAAGAAGTAGTTACTTTTCTAAGCCCATGAACTTGGCCTCTGTCATTAAGAATACAAGGAGAGCAAGGGGTATACACTCCTTTTTCCCCCCACATTTGGAGAATAGTGTAACAAAATAGATAAAAATATTCTTATGTATTTTTAAAAATGTTTATTAAGCAAATATTAATAGATTTCTCCCCATATAGAAAAAGGAAAAAGTAGTCTTTAACCTGCACTTAAAATTTGAAATTGTGTATTTCAGATTAAGGGAAAAAAGGCTGAATTTGTTGGTCTAACTTTAAGCTCTTGCAGTTCCTTAATGTGTGAAGGTTGCAACAGAAACAAAAGTAAGTTACCTTTTTTAAAAAACTGGAATATCATACAAACCAGACCCATTTCATTCACGGAATTCGCCTCCACGCATATAAGAATTTCCTACAGGTATGATAATGCTCTCACCTTCACTTTCTATAATTATAAAATCTGTTCCAGTTGAGTTACTGTGGATGCTAAACATAAACCCAGATATTGATTGACTCTGTTTTTAGTGGACACACACATGACAACTTTAGACCTACATCTTTCTTGCTGACGTTGAAATACATTAGAATACATCTTCAACTTGCATTTTCTGCTTGGGTATTTCTCAAAGTACTTTTTACTTCTATGTATTTCAGAAAAAAAGCCACAACTCGAAACTTCATTATTAAGCTAAAAGCAACATATGAATATTTGCTGGTTTATGCTTACAAGGGCAGATGTTTTTGGCAACAGAAACACTTTTATGGATGTGGTACATATTACATTTGGACAAGAGGGAAGCTGTCACTATTTTCAGATTAATATCACTGCAGACGGATGCCAGGCAATGCATTCATTGCATCATATACACCACTGGGATCTAAACTAAATTCATTTACTCAACAGAAAAACCTCACTATTACCCTGGACAGTTTAATGAATATGTCACTGCTCTCATATCCCTACCCTGGAAAATAACACAAAATAAAAATATTAAGCTGCATTAAAAATTTGAAATATAAAGGGAATCATTAAATATGCTGAGTGATGTGGCAAGAGACCAAAGCTAAGCTTTCTCCTGTAATACTATAGTTACACTGTTTATAGTGAAAGTAGTAAAATCTCAGAAATGGGCAATTAAAATTATTATTAAAATAAATACCCTTCAGGTTTTGAATGCCATGTGGAGGTCTTATCTGGTGCTATCAAGTGAGGACTCTCATTTATTGATCTACTGGACTATTAATCATTACAATCTGATTCACTTCTCCATTGAGCCATAAACTTGACACAAGACTCCCAAAAAGCAAATAAGAAGTTAAATGGAAGTTTAGACTATACATCTAACAGATGATGGCAAATTTCCATCCAGATCTGAATTTCATAGTTCATAACTGTCTCTTTTGCAAACCAAGATGTAGAATGTGAATCACATACTCTCATTTAGAACATCTATAAAGAACAAAGTAAATGAAACATCTCTTGGGATCTTAAGTAAAAAAATGTTGAAAGGCTTGGCTTCAGCTTAGAAGTCTGTTATCGCATGTGCTGTGTTATATATAAACACTGAATGCTTTGGCAAATTCATTTTCCTGCAATGAATTATGTATGAACTCTTTAACCCCCTCTTCCCTCTCGCTAAGGGCAGCCAACATGACACTCTCAGACTGATCACTCACTGAGCTCATCCCTGGTTTAAGTCATACTCGCAGCTGAATTTGTCACATCACTCCACACGAGCACCCCCATGGGTGGGGTTTTGGTTTCAATGAGCAAAATGCTTTCAGCATTTGCATGAGCAAACTTCAGCAACAATGACTAATATTACCTCTTTTGGTATTAATCCTTTTCATAAAGCTTCTCTGGTTTATTACAAATGTAAACCCTCATTAAGGTTAATATATATTTTCTATTTTTTTCTTTCTGTTTATATTACCACAAGGGAAACTCTCAAGTCATTTCTCTCTCACTGATCCTTTAAGAGCCTGTGGCCACTGCTGATCTGTATTAATTGCTACTGAGATTTCAAAATCTACATCTTCAAAACAGGCTGGAATAGCTCCCTTCATCATTATGTCAACTGCAGTAGCATTTTACCATAGAAACCCTGAGCATGATGAGGCTGGAGCCTTCTTTGAGTTCAGAGTACAAAATTATTTCTGGTGAATTACAGTTACAAAACAATTTAAGGCTTTTTCCCTAAGACAGTAATTTCAATAAGCACTTCACTATACAGTTTCTTCTAAGTATATCTAAACCCACCATAGTTTGTCAATCTAGAATATAAAACTCTTTTTTGTAACCTCAAGTCATAAGGCTTACAATTTCCTCTTCTCGGAAAGAGCCTTTTCAGTAAAGATCATCGAAATTTGCCCAAACCTGCATATTCAAAACCAGATATGTAACAGGCATACTCAAGTATTGAGTTCACTGGGATTAAACAAAACAATCACAAACATTCAAGAATAACAGAAATAAAAAGATCTGTAAAATCTCTTATACATTTAACATATAACACTTGGGAAAGCACAAAAAGCTAGCTTTTAGGGTTCAAATAAGAATACACTTAAGTGCATGTTGCAGATTTTAATAGAAACTGGATTGCCAAAGAAGCTTATCAAATGTAAGAGCCCAAAGCAGGAAATGCTTGATTACATTGTTTTATATTTAGTTTTTAAGCCATGAGACACACTGTAGAGACTAGAATCTACAATAAGATGTGGAAAAAAAGGTTTACCCCTAAAGCTACATAATTAGACAGTTTGACCAATAATTCAAAAGAATTTTCTGTTCAAGTTAAAAAAGGAAGATGAAAAACTAGGATACACAGCTATGAAAAGTTCAAAAGTAAGGTCAATGGCAAGGTTTAGAAGCTGTGCTTAGCTGAACATACAACCTTGCTGAGCCTCTCAAGTCTGTAAGTATTTTCCAAAGAAACAAAATCCTAAAATCTTCCCCTTCTTATACTACACCAGTAAACAAAGACATTTGCCAGGTACAGGTGCACAGTGCAAGCATTTGCAGCAATTTAAAGATGTTGGTGCACATCAATAATGTATTTATGACACAAACCAGAGAGAAATCAATGGCCTAGATGCAATTCTGAAACACATTCCAACAGCCATGCTCCATCTTTGAGTTACACAGGGGTCTTGCACAAAGCATGTAAAAGGTGGCATCTCAGTGTTAAGGGCTCATGGTAAAATGCAAAAAACATTCTAGCTTGTAAGTGGTAAAAAGATTCTGAGAATGTAGCTTGGTAGGTGGCTTCTAGATCTGCATCTCAACATTTTACAGACAAAACAGAGCAGCCAGTATTCTAGAAGGAGAAAATCCAAACAATTTTAATGTTATTTTCAAGTTTGCAGAAAAAAAACAAACCAAAACACCACCAGTCTAAACCCATTTTTCATTGTTTAAAATATTGTCAAGGAACTCTAAAACTCTTCAGTCATACGTCATCTGTGTCCTACAGAGGATTCAGGTGGAAAAAGCAAAGAAAAGAACAAATGAACAATTTTTTTGGGGGGGTCAGAAAGACTCTGGAAATAACACTATATATCAACAAAAAAAACCCTTCAGGGATGTTATTGTAAAAAAACACCCAAGAAAACCAAAACCAACAATCTAACAACCTTTTATTCACTGAAAAAAAAGTCCTCTTTAAAGCAGTGGGTATTTCAAATCACTTCATCTAGAAATGCATTTGGGATTTTCAGGTTTTTCCTCTACCTCTTCATTCCCAGGATTCAAATCCTGATTAGTGTGGGATTATTTCAATTCAGCTACTTCGATCTCTTTCAGAAGCAGGGCTAGTCTCACCCCTGGCCACTCAGGGCTCACTTAAGAGCATCAACTCATACCCAGCAGCCTCCACTCAAACACGAAGTGCACATCAGCCTCGATGACTGAGTATGCTCTAGCTCTTCATTTACTCCCTTCCTTTATTCTCCCTGTGCGGCCTAAGCCCCTCACCTTTGGATATAAAACGATACAGCAACATGTGAGCCACTCCACCAGTTCATACACCAACACCAAGGGCTCGTCACCCTTCTGGGTGTTTCCATCAAGTGCCTCCACGCTAAGGGTGCTGCTTTTCTAAGCTCACTCAGAGATGCACATCCTGGAAACAGCTCTGATATGCTCCATCTTCATGTGAATTTCCACATTTCTTTAGCTGCCATGTTCTCTTGGTTTGTACCAGCAATCTGAAATCACTATGACTGTACAAAGCTAGCATGAACTTTAGACTTCTCTCTAAAATGTCACCACTCCCCTCCCAAAAAGTAAGCCTAATTAGAAAACTGATTTAAAAATCAATATAGTATTGAGCCACTAAGTAGCCTTTAACCATAATTTTTCAGAGACAAAACAGAAAAAGACCACGGAAGTCAGTGCGTTGCTGAAAGTCACCTGGTATTTGGCTCGCTCGCAAATCTTCCTCTTCCTTTTTCAAAAAATATATTCTTAAAAGAATGCAGCCCTTTATTACACATAACATGTAATTGATGCCTGTCTATGGCAAATCAAATATTGCATTCAGGCTAACACAGGCTAATTTCTGCATATCTGTTGCAGACTCAATCATTAGAAGAACCCCAGAGGTGTTCCAGCCCCTGGGGCGGGAGTGTCACATCCCACAGAACACTTGCCAACCTCTAGTCTGTTTTTACTGACAATTTCCCTTCTGCCCAGGTTAGCTGTCTGGGCTGCTAAATGAGATCACTAGCTCAGCTGCTTTCCTACAGCTTTAGTATTGTTTGTAAAGCAACGAGATTGCAAAGATAAAAATATGGATCTAATTTCCAATCTCTTTTTGATAAGGTCATAATACTGTGTGTATTATAGAGTAACAACACTGTTAATGCTGTGTTAAACTGATAACCAAACAAGAATCCCCTCCACTCAAAATTCACAGCTTGATCTCTTCCAAAAATAACATCAGATTTCTGTTATTGTAGAAGAGTACAGAAGAAAGTTTTACATAATCAAGCAAAAGACAGGGAATCAGATCATCTGTTCTCAGCACCAGGACAATCCTGTGTGGGCTTTGAAAACAGCTCTTCCATACTTCCATCAACTAAACAGAAGATTTGTTGATATTTCTGCAGTGAGGTTGCATCACATCATCCACTATTTACAGCTTCTGGATGCTGAAATTGTAAGATTCATAGAGGTACCCATAAAGGAAGCCCCAAAAGTGGGATTTGGAAAGGGCAGGCGCAATCCAACACAAAGCTCAGCCAGTCACTTGCTCTTGTGACAGTTCACACATAAAATATTTTGAGGATATTCAAACTGCACTAAGAACTCTGTAAATATTCTAATATTTCTCCAAATCTTAAGATTAAACATTGTCCCTATAGAAATTGCAAATACTGTCAACTAATTTGTTTACTGACATCTTGAGTTTAATATAACAATTACCTTGACCTCCTGTTGCTAATTACAATGGTAACAATTATACAATTAATATTTCTCTTACTCCTTTTTCAGAAAATAAAATTATTTGAGCTAAAATTCTAGAATACAGAACGATTCTTCAAGTGACTTTTAACACAAAATATCCACCAACAATTCCCCTTGCCTTTTTGGTAATTCACTTATATTACACAAGTGGACAGTTTAAATCCCAGTTTTCTCTTTAGCTGGCTGTACAAAATCTGATAAACAGAAAACTCCAAACCTGTTGTCTCTGGCAGAAATAGAGGCACTTCTGTTAGCATTTTCCTCCTTTTGGAGTCTGGCTTCTACTACAGCTCCCCAAATGGGTCTCCTCCTCGCACGTCAGAAGGCTGATACCCACACACAAATGCATTGTCACAAAGATGGAGGGAAGGGTGTTAGATGGCCAGACAAGAAAGACTTCATTAAATAAAACAAAGAGAAAATACTTCTCTCATACAATGAAGTAATTTTTCTTAATGTTTTAAATAAATGCTGCTTTTCATTCCTCCCAAACCGCATTTATAGTATAATTATATGATTGCTGGGGGCTTCATATAGCTGAATTATAGGGTGTCTCTTCCACATTTAGTTTGGGAAAGAGTCTCTCTATTTCCCTTCATATCTCTCTAACCACCGACAAGGATACTCTCGAGGCATTCTATAATTCAATTACAGCTATCCTCTGAGAAACATATAATTTTATAGAAAGATTTAAGCCATCATGTATCCTTTTTTTTTTCCCTGTTATGAAAGCATTTGTCTAAAGTCTGGTATTAAATTTAAATAGGTCTGAAACAATCTTAACCCAGTAGTTTTCAAGTGTTCCATTTGACAGTTGTCAGGCTGGCACAACCCCTCAAGCTCCCTTTTAAACTCAATTGCTGTATGGGCTAAGGACGTGTTGCACAGAAAACACCACACAGGGAGTGTATGACAGGTCTTGTGTGTGTGTGAAAATATACAGATGATGTATGTCCCCACCTCAGTTTCCATGCAGCTGAATTGGACATAAATAGACACAAACATTCAACGCAGTTGAACTGTAACATCACATTCTTAGCTGCTGAAGTGGATGTCATCTGCTAATTAGAACGCAAAACACAAATGTCTGAGCTAATTAGTGAACAGTACTACAGTATCAAAAATGCTTCCCCATCATACAGCTCTTTCCAGGCACAGAAATAGTGGTTTGTAACAAGCAGAAAGCCTTGTATATGGGTATCTTCCTAAAGGAGTGATATCATGCCAATTATAGTGAAAAACTAAAGAAATACTGAATGGACAATTTCCACTCAGCTGAATTTCTCACACTCTTCACAGCAAAGGAGACCCTAACTAGTGGAAGTGACTACCACAAATAAGCTACAGATGGCCCGAATTCGTATTCGAACAGAACAGCTACAACTCTGCAAATAACAGGTCTATGGTCACTGCACAATTCAGCTGAAGATGTGGATGGAAAATGGGTTTAGATTTGCAAATCTTAACCAAAGTTAATTCCCATTATTTATACTCAGTTCTACCATTCAATTGAAATTAGGTTTCTTGTAGCTTCTATTTCAAATCCACTGTAGGAAATAAAAAAAATTAATTAATTTAAATAAAGTTAATTTTATTGTTTAAAGATTTTAATCTAGTCCTATTTTTCTAAAAATCAACATTTATTGTACAACATATATCTACTTTTATCCTGTGCAGAACAAAGCATTATAAGAGGAACACGAAATTTGAAACTTGATCTTCAACTTGCTCAAAGAGAATCCCATGGAACACTGAGTAAATTGTAAAGAAAAATAATGCAAGTATCACATAAGTGCACACAATTGTGAGAGAACAAAAAATAAAAGAAATCTGCTCACAGTTCTGAAATGCTTGGACAGAAATGAGTTTAATCTCCTGAACTAGAGATAGAGGAGTTTGCTTGCTCTGGTGTAAGCAGGGCTTTCCAAAGTCAGAGACTGCTCATAGGAGGGATCTGAATTATTTTTACAAGGCTACCAGCAACAGCTTTTCCAAATGCCCGAGCTCAAAAAGAAACAAGCTTTGTTCTTGGTATATTCATCAGGAACTTCACTATCTTGAGGCATTAAATCATCTCTAAAAAACCACAGATGTGGAAGGAACAAAGCTTGTTGTACCCAACTTGCAGAACACAACAATGAACCCAGCGCCAAATTCCAAACCCAGGAAAATAACATTGAGCCTTCCTGACAACATTCTCTTGGTCAAGTCTTTTCTGATCTAGGATTTTGTAGTTATTTTAAGCATGAAGCTGGAAAGGAAGAATTCTCACTGTTAATACATACTACTTGTTTATATATAACAAAATCTACCTTTGTGTATTTAAGTCATCACTTGTGATTTTTCACATGTCACCTGAAATGAATTCTGAAAGCATCCCTGGAGCACACAACTCCAGCTGTACCATGCAAGGAAAACAGACCCGGTACGTTTTTGAGTCAACTTTACTTGAATTTATTTTAGTGTTTTTGAAATTTGCAGCCTCAAAGCAATCTCTGACTCATCTCTTTCTTCAGCAAAATCAAAACAAGCCCTTAGAAAAATTCTACTGCGCCATGGCAGTTATTTTCTATTTCTTAGTATTTCAAGCATGACTGGATGGCAGCCAGTGCCAAATGCTGATTTTTGTAAGGATAACCACAAGCTACCTAGGGAAGGGAAGGAAGTCGCCAGTTGACATATCCTATTTCATCTATCATAATTTGTCAGCTAAACCCAGGAAGGGTTTCTAAAAAGAGAATCTAGACAGCACTTCAAGAGTTTTATTTTTCAGATAATGCTCACAGTTGACAAAAAAATGGGTCTCTAAAACTCTTTCAGATTCCTGATGAAATTAAGCAGACTTCCTGAGCTATTTCACAATTATTTTTACACAAGGAGATTTTCTGGATCAAGCAGTTCTAAAATGTTGTTACAAATGACATTGCAGTAACACTACATGGACACTTAAAAATAGAGCTGAATTTAATTACTTTCATTTTGCAAAGCAGAACGAAATACCATAATTTTCACTATACTATCGGATTGTCCTATAGCAACAATCTAAACATGAAATATATTTTAATAAAGAAGTTACTTGTGCAAATTCGATGATTACAGCATCCAAGAAAACTAAAAAATCGTGACCCAAATCAAAATAATTCCAACAGAAATGCACCTGAAACGCATGAGTCAAACAAAGAGAACTAAAATCCATGCCAAAATAGAAAACAAGTATCTACAAATTCTAGTTTATATGGACCAAAAGATACTTTATGAGCTTCACATAAGTAAAACAAGTGTAAACCATTGCAGAGGCTGTCTGCAACAACCAGCTACTGATGCAATAAAGATTTTCAAAAATGGATCAAGAGGCTTTCCGGAGAAATGAGAAAAAGTCAACGTTATACTGAGAATATTAAGTATATATCTACAGACCAAGACTGCTGACAATATTTTATATTCTACTTAAAATGGATGGCTGCTGTTCACTAGAAAATTTTGGTGGTATGCAGGAATTTTGGTACCACTGTCCACCAATTTTAAACCAATATGAAATGGTCCATCATATAATAATGTGAGCTTGTAGTTTAAACTGCATAGAAATAATGCTTACTCCTGTAATGAAAGTTGTCCTATTCATTTTAACTGGAAATATATTTTCATTTGACTTCTTTCATTTAAGAAAAGCTGCTCAATACCCACCCCTCTAGCTTGGGGCTTGTTCAGCTCTGCTCAGTCATCAGCTGCCCACGGGACCTTGCACCAGCCACTTGCCAAAGTGGAAGGCTGAGATAACAGCACTTTTCTACATCACAAGAGTATTTGGTGGATAAGTATGTTAAGGAGTGCAAATTGCAGGGAAAGCACAATCATACCTTTGCAGAGAGAGAGAGAGATTAGTCTCCAGTTATCTCACAATCCATTGTCAGATTCAGGTGTGTCAGAAACAGGCAGAAGATTGGTGAGAATTACTTATTTTCTTGGATTTTCAGTTGCCTTATAGCCATAGCAACTAGTTTAAGTTTGTTAGGAAAGAGATGGTGTTGATTCCTTTGTAGAAATCAAATTGTTGGTGCCTTGAAACCTGACACAACCAAGCAGTAAAAAGGGAGACAGACTATTCCAGGTGGGTCTTGGCTTCCCCTCCTCTCAGTTTATCAACCTTAGCAAATGCCTTTATTGGTCTCAGTGTTTCTGGGACTCATTATTTTATTCCAGATTCAACATCCCTGTCCTTGTAACTGGAAATGCCAATAGAAAGACCAACACAAAACAACCCCCAGATTCTGCCTAGAATCAAAAGTCAGTACCACTAACCCAGGAACAATGAGTTATCTTTGCAATTGGTCAGAGACAGCAAACATGTCAGGCCTACTGACTAATTCCCATGTGATATAGGAGAATTAAAAAAACCCCAGCCAAACAAACAAAAAAACCCCCAAACCAAACAAACTAGAGCTCCTGCTCTACCACCCAGTAATAGCAAATAAGCAGTACTATCCTACTGGATTTTTCTGGGGAAGGGAAGTATCTCTGCATTCATGAAGATGGGGTTTGTTTTCAGTTTGTGAGGACAATGGACACCAGAGGATTCTGTCATTAATCTGCCTCCAGCTGTGGTGCTGGAGAGAACTTGACACATACAACCAAACTTAGCATTTAATTTCCTTTCACCTACATGGCAGGGTCAGGGGAGTGCTGGGCATTTTTCCTGCATTTCAGTACTCCAGCTTATGTGTCTCAGTGCAGCTAATTGGGAATTCTAGTGGGTGACCACTTACTCAGCACCTTGCAGAGGCACCAGACTCATCTCTCCGAATACAAATAGAGTGATTTTCATGACAGAACTCTTCCTTAAAGATAAAAATGTATTTGAGAATGATGCAGAAGATGTCAAAACCATGCCTCAGATTTGCTACTGGCCCCTATGACATGGAGAAGGGTTAGCTAGGATATTGTTGGCAAGCTGCCTGAACTCCACTGTTTAGTGTAAGGACTCAATCTCCTGCTGTTGCCAGAAAGAACCCTAGGCTAAGACAGGAAGCCAACTGGGATGAAGGGAAGAGATTAGTACAATGAGGAAAAAAAAAAAAAAAAGAGTAATGGGATAAATAATAACACTGCAGGCCTTTAAAGACAGACTGCTGGAAATAAAATACCACATCAGATTTGTTTCTAATAAGAAAGTGAGATTATGCCAGGAAGCCCTGAAGAGGAAAACTACTAAATCTTCATGACACTGATCCTTGGAACACAGTGGAATAATACATTTTAATACAGTGTTGAATTTTAACAAACAGCAAAGGCCTTATTAAAATGTTAAGTAAAGAAACAAAAAATTATCAAGATTTTACAGTCTGTGAATTCCTCATAACCATAAATATAAAAGGGAAATAAAATACATTTACCCTACTATGTTTTTGTTGGTGTATCAGAAAGTGTCCTGATAGTTAATGAATAATCAAAAAAAGGCATAAACATGCTTAGATTACTGTTGTGACATTTTATATCTGGGGTAAGATAAACAAACCAGAAATTCTCTCCTTACTATGTATAAAATATCTTCAAAAGATTAAAATGATAGCTTTGTTTTCGTACAAATTCAAATCTTTTTCAAGGGAAAATCTCTTACAGGTTAAAGATCTTCTATGAATATCATAATTTGGCATCTTTGCAGCAGGACAAAAAATTGTAAGCATATTATATTCTTCAAAAATTCCTCATTTTAAGTTTTCCTACAGCTTCCAGGTGCAGTCAAAACCTAAGTAAAAGTTACTGGCATGTTGTGAAGGCAGTATTTTAAATTGCAAGGATGTTACTTGTTGGGGTACCTGTCCCCAGGTGCCAGGCAGGGACCCTGCAGTGTACGGGGCTGCCCCTGTCCCCATGTCACCTGTGGCCTGTGCCTGCCTTCTGATTGCCCCGGGAACAGGGCTGGTCCTGTGATGGGGGAGTCGGCCTTGGGCCCTGGGCCCGATGGGGCTGGAGGCAAAAAAACATCCATCAACATCTGCCCCATTTCCCTTCCGATTTCCTTCCTACTCGTCTTGCAGAAAGCTCTCGCTGCAAGTTATCCCTGTTGCAGCAGTTCCTGGATGCTGTGCAAAGTCCTGTTTGCAAACCTTCAGCTTCCCAACGATGCAAAAGAAAACAGCTCATTGTAAGTGTGCAATATCTGCAAATAGATATAGAATACTTTCCCATAAAATAAATTACTAGCTTACCTAATTAGGTTGAAAGACCTAAGAATAGGCTATTAATAAATGGAATCAAAACCACTTAGCAAATCAAAACAACTCAGTCACAATATCTGAACTGAGTTTTCTCTCACAGGTAACTCGAAATCCCAGTAGTATTGTGTATGGCTTGCAATAGCTACATTGTTATGGTGCCAATATAAAAATGAGAAAAACTTTGCAATTTACCTTCTGATAAGTAGGTGGTCTTTGAACAAGACTACAAAGTAATCTTCAAATAAAACAAACAGCAAGGAAGCATGCCTGAAAATGGTAGATCAATTGCTTTCATTAAACACATACCAATATTCTCTCAAAAGTTCATTTGTTTTTGACAATTAGCTGATGATAAAAGAACCTTCCAAATCTTTCAAGGAGTAAATAAAAGACTAAAAAACTCAAAGTTCAGTAAACATCCCTGTTGTCCCCCCCAAAAATCCTCATCTGGTTGAAAATTGTGGCAAGCCCTGCTGTGTCTGGTCTGTGGCAATCCTGGCACACTCCAATAAAAGAAGAACTTTCTACACCTGACAAGCCTCCTGAACTCTTTTCGACAATCCCAGAGAGTGACCATGTCAACCTGTGATAGTTAAGTGAATGTATGTGAGAGGAAATTGTGACCAGTTTTCATACAACAGAGCAAATAAACATAAAACTGTCCATCTTAGAACCGAGAGGCAAAAAGTAAAATGAAAATATAGAACTTAATCAGATAAGGACTTTGATCAAGCTGTTAAGGCATTGCTTTTACCATTCAGGTATTTATCAAAGTCCAATACAAAGCTGCGTTTACCAAAAAGCATAACTCCAGCTTAAATTTAGAGGTGTAAAGGGAAGAACTGGGTAGAATTTGGCTACAAAACCAATTTATCTTGGATTTTCCATTACTTTGGAAATGCTCCATTGTTTAAGAAGGAAACTACTACGTATTACCCCTTAATAGCAGCAACAGAATTGGCTGGCTGAAGCCTGGCTGGGGCATTGATTTTTCATTAATTCATTCCACTCAATAACATACAGACTCTCTTGGCCTTGTAAACTTTCCTTCAACCCTTTTTTGACTCTTCAGACACATCCAGCTGAGACTCAGGCCCCTATTAGAGGATTTCTTGAAATTATAACCACAGCCTTTACCAACAGGCTTGTCTTTGAGTCCACTTCTATCCTTAGAGTGCATTTACCTCCCTTTATTTTTAAGTTTTTGAACAAATGTTGACATTCTCAGACTGCACAGTAGTTAGAAGATGACTAATTCCTAATTCTTGTATTCTGAGCCAACTGCCTCAGTAAGGGGAAGAGAGCCAGGCTGAAGATATATCCCTATCAACAAATGCTGCTTCCCATCATCATTTTCACACTGATCGTAATACACACACATTCCTAAGACATGGAAAATACCTCCAATCTTTCTCCCCAAGTAACAGCTATGTTACCTTTTCAATGCAGGGTTTTGATTAAAGTACACACAGTGTTAGCTCCTTTACAAAAGCACAATTAATTCAGTGCACTCATGTATAAAATCTTTTGACTGCTAAGGCCACTAGGAAAAAGAAAACAAGGCCTTTCAGCTCTAGCCCAGCAGTTCAAATTTAACTCAAGTGCCTGGTATGAGCAAAAGGATAAAAAAACAATGAGACTGGGATTTAGACGACCTTTCTTTCATTCACAGCACTGCTGTTTAATCAGTATACTGCAGAGTCGAGATACTGACTGAATAGTTTTAGCCAAATTCTTAATTTTCAGTGAACAAATGGACTCTAATTTGAAGCACAGGTATCAGTGGGACATAGAAGAGTGTTAATCTGATTCTAATGAAGAGAATCTCTAAGGTTAACTCCTGGGCAGAGGTCTGTACACAGCACTAAGTGACAGGTGAGTAGAGCAAACAGGACCCAGCTCCTCGGTGAGCACATGTGCAGTCAAAAGCCAGCCCCAGGACAGAGTGGGCACAGCCTGGCCATGGCAGCAATCTCCTCACAGGAATTCAAGGACAGCACTGGTACAGAGCAGCAGCTGTCAGCCTCCTTACATCTGCACTGTGATTAGGACAGAGGATTAAGATATTTGGATTTAGATATTTTAGATATTTATGGATTTTGATATTTGCAAGAAATGCTCCAACACAAATGACTAGTGGTGATATTTTTAGTATTTATTATTTTTAAAGAAAATCACTAGCTGCATTTAGGTTTTTTGGAAGAAGAAAAAATCCTACAGCTGAACAATCATGTAGCCACAGGATGTTGGTTTATAAGCTAGTAGAAACACCTACCTCAGACATTAGGCTAACTTGTCACTAATAAAAAACCCAGCATCCTACAGAAAAGTTGTCAAAAACTTACAAAACAATTCCCAATTTTTAGCATATAAATCAAGCAATAATTGTAATTAAAACCCAATGAAAACAACACAAAACTAAAAAAAGCGTGTTTGTAAGAGGCTTCACAGAGGTCCAACACTATGCAAAAGCAGGCATAACCCAAGAGTAGGCAAGGCTCCCAGCAGCCTTTTTCAGTCAAATTTTGACATTCCTAGGATCCCACAACTTTTCCAGGCAATGCATTCCAAGATCCATAGCAACCTTCATCACTAAGAATTCACTGTCCTGTTTTCCCAGCCAGCATCTCCCTTTACTCTCTTGCCTCTGGTCCTGCGTGCACCCCCGAGGGCAGCCTGGCTCCTGCAGCTCACTGTCCATGGACATGCAGAAGGCTCAAGAGCAGGTGAAGGATGAACCCAGCCCTTCCATCTGTCCTTCCCTGCAAGGTCACCTCTTCCCAGCCCCCATTCAGCCCACTGAAGCACTTAAGAGTGAGAAAGACCTTGTGTGGGAGAGTTTCAAACCCATTTGGTATTGACTTCCCACTGCTCCCACTACTATGCTTATCGAGGGCTTATGCAAATTTCAGCCTACCAGCCTGCTAGCTGAAAATACAATTAATAATTAAACTGACCAAAAAATACTCTTTTTTTCTCTACTTCCCATAATGAAGGAACCATCTGTTGCCTATTAACTCTTAGATTGTAAGCAAAAACACTGAAGTTGTCCTGTTCTGTGATTCCTGGCAGGCTGAGTATTTATAGCCCATCTGAATGATTTTCTTTCACTTTTTACTGGTGAAAGAAGGTCTGTAAAGTACTTTTATTTGTCCTTAATGCACTACATTGTCAAAATGTCTGAGAAATTAGTCTTTTTCTGAGAAAAAAGGTCAAAATCATGCACATATCACAGAATTCTTGCACCAAACAGATTTTTACCTAATAGAAGTTACACACAAGGTGTACATTTGTAGGTTTATATATAAGTACAAGTAACTTTACATGCATTTCATGGATGAGACACCTGCTCTCTCCTCCCAGATGATCCCTTCAGACTATTGATCTTTTGTAGAAAAACAAAAAATAAATTAATAATGTAAATCAAACTAGGTAAAACAGAAACTTATCCTTTAAAAAGACTAATCTTGTAGTCAAATACTGATAAAATATCTCAGCTTTTCTCCTCCAGAAGCAGAAGAAACAGTACATAATGATCATTATTTTCAGTAACCAGTAGCACTGCCCTGGTATTAGACACTTCTTTCCCAAACTGGCTGTGACCACTTCCAGGAAGGGTCCTGGTGGACCCAAAGTGACTCCTACAGGCCCATCCAGTCTTCATTATTTTCTGACTTCACCAGTATTGCTTAGAGCAATACTTAAAGAACCTTTTCTTTAGTCACTCTGTATTTTACCTACATTTCAACACATACTTAAAAAAACCCTGATCAAAATTTGATTATTTTTAATGAGACTATGGACTACTAGTTTTAAAGTTAAGAAAGCATTTAATACTTGAAAATAACAAAACAACATTTAGTAACTAGGACAACCAGTAGAAACTCCTGAAGAACTTAACTCAGCATGTCTATGAAAAAGCTGTGTATAGTACAAGTGTACATTGCATCCTAAGAGCTGCTGTACTTTCACTGTATAACAAAGAAAGTTTTTTTTTTACTGCAGTAAGATAAATATACACCCAGTAGTAAGATCCAACTACCATTCTTTCTTCCACAATGCCTTCAACTCTTATTTGCATTTGGGCTTGGGAAATACTACCTTTATTTCGTATTTCCATTAATACTTTTGGGGGGGGGGGGCAAAGGGGTGTTCAGCAGATTTCAATAAAATTGGTCCAAAAAATGGTAATCCACTGCTACAAATGCAGCAGTCCTTAAAAACAGTATTCTTAATAACTGACATTGATTAGAAGCTCTAAATGTTCCTGCTGGGATATGTACACGTGACAAAATGCTTCCCCACGAAATCACACTGGCTGATGAACAAGATGATGTGTTCAAGGCGATGTTTCTTTGAATTTCAGCAGAGGAGGAGTTCCCATTCACATCTTATACCACTTCTAACTGAAATATATTCAAAGAACTTCTTTGCTCCATTTCTCACCATCAGTTTGGCGAGTTGAATGGTAAACCCCTCAGTACCATATGGTAGAAGACAGCTGAGAGATAAATGTGTTGTGTGATGTCAATCCTAATGAGTGATAGAAATAAAACTCAAAGAGATAAATATCTGGCTTAAGCATCAAAAATACACAGTTAAAGATAAAAGCCTATTGTACAGCCTGTGCCAAATATTTCCAAACTGTAATACTGTACCTCACAGATGTGTGGTGCCACTTTTGTTCTTTGCAGCAGCATGACTAAAAAAAATGCATTCTCCCAAACTCTCAATGAAGAGCTCAGCAATGCTGTGAGCTGGGCCTAATTGCTCAATGCTGCTGGGAGAGAAAGGGAATGTAAACACATGCTTTTATCTTTCTCCATTTGAGAGATGAATGGAAGAGAGAGGTAGAACCTATTTTCATACTAATTCAGAACAGCTTATTGCATATATAAAAATCCAGCTTGAAAAAGCAGATAGCAGGAAACACTTAACATTTGAGGAAATGCAGGTTTTAAGATGTCTCAAGCATTTTGTCTGTATTTTCCTTCAGTATCAAATACACTGCTGACAATCCCAGACAAAGTTTCAGTTTTAGATGCACAGCAACCAAATTTGCTCTCCTTCCTACTCCCTCCACCCCTTTAAAAATATTTCTATAGTTCAGTCTTTCCCACTAATATGATAGGAGAATAGGATATGGTAATGCCTTCAAAGTTCTAATTTTTAAATTTTTTTTTCTTAGCCTCCTCCTTCTTTTACAATATACCTTAAAACTGGAGAAAATGTAGTCTCCACCAAGAGAGGCTGTTACTGAAATCCATCTGTATGGGCCTAGAGTGATAAAAGCATCACAACCTGACACATTATTGAGTACAAAAAAGGTACAGAATATTCTACAGAAAACAATTTCTCTTGCAATGGACAAGAAAAGTATATATACAGGAACAAGTACTGAGGAATCCAAGCCTCCTGAGCAGTCCCCAAGCTTGTGAGGAGCATTACTTGCATTCCTCAAAAAAATCACTCCTGGCTTCGATGTGCACCTCCACTTAGCTGGCAAAAATAGTGAAAACTTCTGAAATCCATTTCCTTGCACCCCAAATTCTGTGTTCAATTCTGGACCCTCATGACAAGAAAGACACTAAGGCGCTGCAGCAGGTGCAGAGAAAGGCAGTGGAGCTGGGGAAGGCTCTGGAGCGCAAGTCTGATGAGGAGCAGCTGAGAGTGTTTAACCTGGAGAAAAAAAAGGCTCTAGAGTGACTTTATTGCTCTCTACAACTCCCTAAAATCATGTTGTAGCCATGTGGGGGTTGGCATCTTCTCACAAGCTGTACACTGAGGGAAACAGCCTCAAGCTGTGCCAAGGGAGTTTTAGGTTGGATATCAGGAAAATTTTCTTCACTGAAAGTGTGGTAAGGCATTGGAGCAGGCTTCCTAGTGAGGTGGCTGAATCACCATCCCTGGAAGAGTTTAAAAAACAAGTACACTTCATCTTGAAGTATCTTTTCCAACGTTAATGTCTCTATGATTGCCTGCTGCTGCCCTCTGCCCTGCAAACAGGCCCTACACTGCCCCAGCTGGACTACTTTCACAGAAAGCTAAAACAGAAGGTCTCTGGCTTTTCTCCCCGAACTACAGACAGGTGTTTTATACAAGTTTTCACAATTACTAATACTTTTAATCTGTCACTGTTTCTTTTTAGAACAAAATTGTAAAGCTTATGTTCAAGAAATCCAACTGCTCCACATATTTGTCCTCTTGGCATACATGTTACCCATTGCTACATTCTGGTAGTCTTATTCATTATCTCATTAGTAAATATGCAAAATGAAGACTAAGAATCCTTATTTGCTTCCCTTCCAATATTTGGTTCCACCTCTTGAATTTCAGGAAGATTCTATAGTGTGACTTCTCCCTGTTTAAAGTATTGCAGTTATACTGCAAACCTGCCGGTCTATTTAAACTTGTATCACCCAGTAAAGAAACAAGCCAACAACACTGAGCTCACAAATGCAGAGGAGGTTACAGATCTAAGCTCTTTGGTACTCAGACCACTTCAATTTTAGTCTGTCAAGTACTAAAAAGTTTCCTACACGGTTTACTCTACAAAATTATTACTACTCTTCTATTAGTACTTAATTGAAAGTGAAACAGGGCAAATTTCAATTTCCATTTAACCTACTAAGAGACATTAATTGAATGGATTTACTATAAAACATAACTCAAAGTAAAAGGCACATTAGCTCAGATACCATTTGCAGGCCTATAGAGTGATGATGTCAGGAACACAACCTTGGACAGCAGCCCGAACATCATATTCAGATACTCAGAAGCTGGATGCCAATTATTATAAATGCTACCTCAATTATCCATGTTTTTGAATGGAGTAAATTTGTGTAATATCTGAACAACTGAAGCTTAGTTCAAAACTTAAATACATAGTGCTGAGGAGATGAATGTTTCACTTCCATTTTGCTGCCATGTAAAAGTAGAAAAAACTTTAGAGGCTCCTGTGGCAGTCACAAGAGTCTTATACTCTGACTTGTCCCTAAGCTCCCAAAAATGTTATCAATCATAAATTCTGAGTGAAGAGGCAAAAGGGAAGAGGTAAAGGGTACAGGGAACTGCTTTTCCACATGTTCACTTCAAACACTTGAAGCTTAAAGTGCTTCAAACAGCATTAACTTTTCCTTAGATCCATCCCTTACTTCAAAAGACTCCTATTCTAGCAGACACTGCCCACATGCAAAATAGAAGTGATTTGAGTCAAGCAGTTTACAAATCAAGAATGAGGCAGGAGAGAACAGATGACTACAGCAACCAGATGGGAAAAGAAAAAGGGAGCAAATGAGACAATCCTGGTTAAAAGGCGGTCTCAGAGCACAGTCTGGAGCGAGTGGTATTAAACATTGAAGAGATACCACAAATGCAGAGTTGCACACCAGCACTTGAGGATAATGAACTTGGCAGACATCTGTGGATAACCTTTTTGTTGAGTAAATGGGACAAAGGTAATCCAAACACTTCACTAGACAGAGACAAAGCTTGGCACAGGCTGATCTGGGCATGAATTTTGTCCTCTTCTAGGCTACAAACAAGGAAGTAGGCCACAGAGATTCAAGAAGAGAAAACTTCACCAGTTTATATTTGATAAGGCAGAGAAAGTAAGTTGGGAGAGATGTTGAAGCAACAAGCCAGAAATCTAGCTTTTACAGAACAATTTTCAGTGGTTATGTAAGGACTGTGTTTAGGGAAGACTAGAGGCAATGGACACCATAGTCAAGAAGGACAGAACAAGATTAAGAGATTTAACTCTTCTGTCAGAGGAGTGATTTTATCTGAAAATGTAATTACAAAAAGCCCACTCACTTTGAGAGTTTGGGTCAACCAGAAGCCATAGAAGTCACTGCCTACTGCAGTGCTGAGCCTGAGCTATCAAACCCTGCCAGAGCCTTCAGGCAGAATACAACAGCAGCTAGAACCAAACCAAACCAAACCAAACCAAACCAAACCAAACCAAACCAAANCAGCAGCTAGAACCAAACCAAACCAAACCAAACCAAACCAAACCAAACCAAACCAAACCAAACCAAACCAAACCAAACCAAACCAACAATGACTAAGTTCTTACTGTCAAGACTGTAGAAAGAGAAGTGGGCAAGACAGCTGTGCTAGAAATTTAGGCACAACAGTCAAAGTTCATCTGTAAAGTACGAGGAGGGCAGAAAAGCAAGAAAGGATTAGAGCCAAGCAAATGATCCGGGAGATATTTGAGTCAAGAAAGTCCAAGGAAGAAAGGATTTCAGGAACAGAACGTGGTATGAAATGTTAAAACCAGACAAGAGCTTTCAGAGGATAAATGGCTTTTGTTCTGACCTTTTCTTTGGTATTATTTCCTAAGCAAAACAGCATTCATTCAGCAACCCACCCCAAGTACTGTCAGAGGAGCCCAACAAGCTATGAGAATGCTTGTCACCAAGACTTACCTTTAACAACCCCATACACCACAAAAGTCACTGAGGTCTTCATGACAAAATTTCCATCAGTTATTCCCTACTTCTGAGAAATTGTTATTAGACATCAGAGAAAAAAAGCTCAAGAATATTTTTCACTATATTTATGCACAAACATCCTTCTGCTCCTTTGAGCACCAACATGAAAAATCAGCAACTGAGAGGATATAGAGGCTCCCAAACACAATGGAATGTGGGCTTCACTGGCCCTTTGCAAAAAGAGGAATTTAGCAGAAATTTCACACAGCAATGAAAGTTACATATTTTAACCTTTACAGGTTATTTTTGCACAAGGAGAAATGAATAAGTGAAGAACAATATTACTATTTAAAATCGGAGCAGTGGTATCTGTCTGTGTTTTAAGAGTTATCTTTAAGATGCTGGAAAGCAAGTCATAAATTTATGAGATAACTTCATTGCTTGAGCTGAATTTTCTCAGATTACTACATGCAATGTAGTTGCATTCATAACAAAATGAAGTTAAGTTTCTTTTCACTTTTTCAGAAAATAAAGAAGTGTATTATTATTTTAAAAATAGACCTATTTTTCATTTAAATATTCTTTTCTAGAATAGGAATGCAAAGTGCAGAATGTCTAATGCAATACTCACTTAAAAATCTAATTGTCCAACCAATATGTCAGAAGTGACTTGGTTTTTAAAGGCAAGAAGATGCTGAACCTGATCCAAGTCTGTTAATTAATAGCCTCCCTAGATACATTCTTTTTTACTGTTGTACTTGATTACTAAACTCTCTGCTTCAAGGCAACAGATGGCTTAAGTTCCCCCCAAACCAAATAGTCCATAATTCTCCATACTACAAGAATCTAAATTTAGTTAGATGCTTAAATATTAGTATTATTTTTGAGTAATGAAACAGCCATGGATAGATGAAAAATTCACTCTTGAAATTTTCTAGACAGTTACAAGTTCAGAAAATTATTTATACATTCCTCTTGTTTAGTGAATCCTTGATCAGCATTAGGAACATAAAAAAAAAAAAAAGGCCCCAAATCCTTGACAGCAAATCTGGAACCACTATGAGAAGAATGGTGAATCATACCCTTCTGTCAAAATTGTCAGTCAAACATTCTGTGTCATAAGAAAATCAAAACACAGTACACACTCCCAAGCTTTCAGTTCTATCTCTCCAGAAGTTCCTTCCACTTTTAAGCTCTCCCCAAGAGCAGGGGACAGCCTTTCCAGCTGACCTACGATTACCGCATCGTTTAAATGAATCCCACAGTAACTATTCTCTTTCAGTGACCAGACACAGGAAAACTCCAAACACAAACACCATTTATTTCCTCCTATTTCTATGGCATCATGACCTAAGGGCCAACAAAGTCAGCAGAAGCCTTTTAATTGATTTTAAAATGTGTCCTCTGACCCTGGCATTGCAAAGATCTGCACAGACAGATCCTTGCTTCTGTGATTCCACATCTCTTTGTAGAATCAGGGTTACTAAAATACAGTGGCTGGTTCTTTGCAGCAATTTTGGATTTTATAGCATCCTAGTTATTGAAAACGCTGTGGAGTTTCTTCATCAAATTGCACTAATGCCCATAAAAGAAAAATCAAAACTTCTGGCATTGTATGAATGTGTGTATCTGAATCCTGGAGAAAAACAAACAGGTCTGTTGTCAAACACAAAATGAACATTCTGAATAGGTCCTGTCTAGCCATTTATCAATGCTTTTACAATAGCATTTTCCATCTATATTATTAAAATAACTATTTTTAATTTCACTCCAACTATGTTCATTTTCCTCCTCCAGAGTTCATTGTATCTCATGTTTAATACCTCATTCATTGAAATGTTTTCAAAACACTGAGGTTGAAAACTTTGAGGCAATTTAATTTTTCAGTACTCCATTGCTTGTCAGTGCATTCTGCTGTTTCCAAAATCCAGTCAAAGAGAAAAATTAATCAACATTTCTAATTCACTAACATTTGGGGTTTTTTAAACTTAAAATTTTTATCCATTTGTAAGAGTCTGTTCTATTTAGAATTTAAAAGAAAGAATGTCAAACCTCAGGGAAAATGAATTCAATTAATATGCATGTGTCCACTGGTGCTGGGGGGGAAGCTGATCTATATGAGGAAACCACAACACAGAATTCTCCACTGGTTTATGTAACAAAAACAGCTTTCAACTACTGAAATGGTCAATATAAAATATAAAACTCCTAATTTGAATTTTAATTAGAAATAGGTCAAGTAAATGTTCTTCCTCTTCCCATGCACTCCTCAATTTTCCTAGCACAAATCACCTTATTCTAAAAAGCATGGTGTAAAACATATCTTAAAATAAAACTATTAATATACTATTAGCACTGCTATCAAGAAGAGTGACAGTTTTCTTTGAGTTGTACAAAACACACACCTAAAAAGAATAAAATTTGCAAAACCTTGATTAAAGCAGTTACTCAGAATTATCTGCTTGACTATTAAATAAAAAAATAATTTGCATAGAATACAACCAGACTCTCCATATGTAGTTCTTTCCTTCCCAGGGGCTCGTAGAAGGCAGAAGTGTGGAGATGCCCTAGACACAAAGGCTGCCCCATCAGACACACACACTGCAGATTCACAGGCACTCCGGATTTCACTGCATTGCTACAAGTGGGACAGCAATGAGACACTTGATTTTCAAGACAATATTACTGCAATAAGCAATCCCAGTTGAATAACTCCTGCCTGCTTCAAACAGAGCTAAAAGTGAGCCTAATATTAAAGGTACTCTGGCACACTGGTGAAGAGTTGAGAACTCATGTTTCTTGTAAGAAAAAAGTCATCCCAGTAGCAGGAAGGAAAAGTGCCCAGTCCTGCAGTTCTTATTTACGTGAGCAGCTCCCCTGAAATCTGTGACATCACAGGAGGCAAAACCAGAGGCTCCATCTCACAGTTATCATCCTAATCTGTGAATTCCTGTTCATAAAGTTACTTGCATAAGTGCATTTAAGTTTTGACCTCATTTGGAGAAATATCAGAACTCTTTGGTCCACAAGGTTTACTATTTAGAACTGTATTTCACTTCAGAAGCCAGTAAATTTGTTTAAGCCAACGAAAGCACTCAAATTATTTGATAACAATTCACCCATATATTAGACAGGTGAACTGTTATCAGCTCTACATAGATTGTTATAAAATAGAGGCTCAAAAGCACCAACATGATTTACTTAAATAAATTCTTAAGTACCTACATATAACAAAGTTTGTATTTGGGATTGCTCAGACTGGAAAAAAAGGCTTTAGGGTGACCAAATTGTGCCCTTCCAGTACCTGAAGAGAGCCTACAGGAAAGGTGGAGAGGGACTTTGGACAAGGGCATGTAGTCCTAAGACATCAGGGAATGGCTTCAAACTCAGAGATGGTTTAGATTAGATTTTAGGAAGAAATTCTTTACTGAGAGGGTTGGTGAGGCATTGAAACAGGCTGCCCAAAGAAGTGGTGGATGTCCCTGGAAGCGTTCAAGGCCAGGCTGGATGGGGCCTTGAGCAAACTGGTCTGGTGAAAGGTGTCCCTGTCCATGGCAGGGGTGGGTTGAAACTAGCTGATCTTTAAGGTCCCTTCCAACCCAGGCCACTTACTGATTCTGTGAATTCAGAGGAAAACTAGATATATGCAACAGTATTATTTCTCACTTCACTTTCCTCAGATCACATACTTAAAACATACTAAAACTTAGTGTTTTATTTTATGACTGTATGCTTAGTTTTCCCAGATAATTATTGCATACAAAACTAGTTAATGTAGAATAACAACAGAAAATCATAGTTATCTTGCCATTTATTTGGAAGTACATTATTCCAGGAAGACTCCTCCTTTGTGGAATTTAATTGCCTATGAAGATCCTGCCATTTGAGTCTGTCTTCTGGAACATGCATTTCATCATTATTTTTTAGCCTTGTTACATCAATCACCACAACTGCTACAGAAGATTTCTGGGCTGTGAAGTGATAATTTGTTCCATCGATATTAATGAGGCAAGCAGTGGTCTTGAGGGAGGTGACAGCCCACTGCTTTACAGACAGCAGCAGATTAAGGTGTTGTAATACATATTGTTTGAAACATATCACTGGAGCATTCAAAATATTATTATCTACATCTTAAGGTATTTTTGCCACCCACACTACAGATTACCCATTGAGTAATGTAACATCCCTTGCCACAGTGCACTGTCCCTCAAGGAAGAAACACCACTGGTAGGTGGTTTGGAGCTTCTGGGAATGACACTATAGAACCAGGGGTAAAAAAAGAAAAGGAAAAGATTTGTTGATGCTGTAATAGCATTCCCAGTATACTGCTGCAGGAAGAGGTGCATCTGGAAACAACAGATGGTCTGTGTTTAAATGGGAGGGAATAGAGGATTTTAATACCCATACATCTCTAATTCAGCTCTACAAGTTTGATTTCTACGTTTTCTCAGATTAGGAGTGTTAGAGGATCTGTATGACAGGCTTTACCCATATTACTGTTACTATCAACAGAGCCAGCTAAAGCCCTAATGTTGTACTATCTTTATCTGTGAACTCTGACTTAGCCATATGTGCACTTTCAGAAAAGCAGACTTGTTTTTTAAAAAAAAACCCTTCCACCCAAAATTTGTATGAACTAAACCACCACTGTTTATTACAAGACAGATGTTCTACCACCCCGAATAATTCACAGTCACCTATTTAGCCTTTTGCACTTGTTTTATGATATACACTGTACAGGTACACATGGTTTTACAGAATATTTTTAACTTAAAGGGAAAAAATTACAAAGAATACAGTTTTTTTTTTTTTTTCCATATATCCTTCCCAAATAAATGTCTCAAGCTCTTAACTGATTTATACATAAGAGCTACTTACAGGCATTCTACAGAATAATCCTAACCATGTATGATTTACATTTACACATTTTAACTCAAACGAGTGGAGGAAAGAGGATATGGCCATCTGCATAGAAAGCCTTCTGCGGATAACGGCGAGTGCTACCAGCTCTCCCAGTTCCTAATGCCAGATTGAACCATTTATGACTGGTGCATAGGCAATGGATGGCTAAGAGCTGGAAGATAAGCTTCTAGAAAAAAAGACCACATAAATTTTTATTTTAAGCAGAAAGCACAATTTCTGATGTTTAATCTCCAGCAGAAATACAAGATGGTAAAGATGAATGAAGTGAAAATATTCTAAGAACTTTTCGTTTTATAATCTTTTCAACAGCATGTGTTCAAAGTACTGGAATTTTAATCCTGAGACATGCTAAGACACATTTAACAGGTATGTTATACTGAACTATACCCTTGGAAATGTAAACGGCTCCTTATAGGTGGCCAAAATTGGAAATTTGTTCAAGAATAATTAGCCCTTATGCCTTTGTAATATAGAGGTCAGCATCTGTTTGAAGTAGGATTTGCCATCAGTTGAAGCATATGGATAGGAATCCAAACTCTTTTTCTCATTAAAAATACACCATTTAATTTGGCTCGGTTCGGGACGATTAGCAATATGTGCTCTAAGAGAAGCTTACAACTGGCACAAAAAAAGTTGGCTTGGGCAGAAGACCACAGGCAGAAGAGAATCCAGAAGCTTGTAAAGATGGCCTGTAAACACTATGTCAGTCTCTTGTTAATGCTATTAGCTCTTCATTTTCATAAGCACTCAGATATATTAAAAACAATCAGTCAACAAGAAACATACAATAACAATTACATATGAATAAATCACACAATATCTCCTTAAAAGTCTTCCAAGCTTTCTAGAAGTAACAGACTTCTAAAACTAAGACACACCCTGAGGTTATTTACTCCTAAGCATTAATAAAATCAATTAGACAAAATACACATTTAATGAAAAAAGACATCATGCTCCAGTTAGTGGTTTAGAAGAAAATGCAGTCAAATACATTGCTGAGTTTAAGGCTTACACAGTTATTGGACTGTAAGGTTCAAAGAATGTTGCAATGCAAGAAGTATTTTGGAGAAGAGGTTTTAAAGCAAGTCCTAGCACTTTCCAGTCTCTGTCCTAGAAATTAAAAAAGAAACAAACAAACCCAGAAATAAATCCAAACTGAAAAAGTACATCTGTCATGTTCACATTCTTCTCTCTAGAACTTCTATATATGCACAGAAATTACTGCACAGAATGATAATTCATCAGTTTCTACTGACATGCAGAAGGTGCTGGATCCAACATTTTAAAAACACGTAGCTGCTTAATACAGATGAGGCGTTTTCAAAGTTATTCTGAAACTTACTACTGAAACCTCAACTGGTACCAAATGTAGCAAACTCATAAAAGCAGATCTAGCACACATTTGTCTAATTATCTTTCTTCTTGCCCCCACAGAATTATAGAAAGGAATGAAATACATTGTGATTTTCCACAGTAATGGACAATTAAAAAAAAAAAAATTGCAAGAAACTCCCTGCTGTAACTTTACATTTCACTTCCTGTAATTTAACTGAAGTTACCTGGAAGACTGAAAATTCACTGGCTTGAAGTGAACTGACTTCAAGATTGGATTTAGTGCAAACTGCTCAAATTTCATCTCACCTCCTTGTACAATCTCATTTTACATGCTTAATATTTTATAATCTTCCTACAAAAACACAACCAAGCCAACAAAGAGAGTACATCCATGCCTCGTCCTACCAGACAAATATTTTTTGTCCATCCACTGTTTATCAATTGGATCATCTGTTAAGATGAGTCAACCAAACCTTTTCAGAGGTGCTGTGATTCTGCCATGACAGAGTGACAGCACATTTGCTCATAGCTCTCCTTGCTTGTACAGAAAATGACTGAGAAGTTAATTTTCACACACCCCACCTGTTATTTCCAGCAATGATGCCGGTACAACAGCAGACAGATTCTCTCTCTGTCTTCCCTGGAGCACAAGTTCACTTGTGCTTCATGTTTGGGTTTGTTTTAGTAGGACCTCTATCAGAAACCTGGCCTTGTTGCTCTTCATAAAAACTATTTCTTGTTTCAGGGGCACAGCGTTATGACATAAAAATGCAAACTTCCTCACTGCCTTCCTTTTCTTCTTACTAAGAATAAGTAGAAACAGGGTGGACTTCAGTGCACCTTCATATTTACTATTAATGCATTCACTTAGAAGTCACACAAAAAATTTACCTTTATTATAAATTATGCTTTTTGTTAAAAGGCTCATTAGTTGTCTTTCAATACAGACTCTTCTTTGTCTATTGGAAAAACTAATGGCATTTTGGGGAAAAAAAAAAAAAAGCTTTGCATTAAAGCTTGTTCCTGGGTAATTTAAAACCCCATGGCAGCCTTTGACTGTCAGACTGAAAAGCAGAATAAGCTAACCAGATCTATCTCATTTCTTAATAGGACTGACTGCTCTAATCAAATATGTGGAAGAAGAAAGAAAAAGAGGCACTTATTTTCCTCCCTTGGATTCCTCATCTGGGAGAGAATACACTCACCAAACAGTTTCAAGAATATCAAAGTAAAACCTAAATCTTCAGCTGCATAATACAGTGATTTTCAAAGGGTATTATTTATTGATGTACTGAGTATAACAGTATTAACATGTACTTAGAGCAGGACTGTGATGTACCATTAGTTTGAAGGAACAATAAAGTATCAGGCATGGCCATCTAACATGGAATTTTAGTCTACATAATTCAAAGAATTTTCAAGCTTCTAAGCAGATGCTGATTAAAAACAAAACCCAAACCAATGACCAGACTCACAAAAATCCCCAAACAAAATACATACGTCCCCATTAAGCCTATTCTTCTGCAAGATACCTTAATGTCACAACTGCTTCCAAAATTTAATATATGCAAAATTCTGATAAATAGACATTTATAAGGATTCAAGTAACTTAATGTGATATAAAAGAAACACACAATTTGTAAAGAACTGCTGCTACCGTAGAGACCCAAACAGTTGCAGTAATGAACTGCTGCATTAGGAGATAGCCCACATATATTCACTGAGTGTTGTCATGTAAAATATGAAGGCACATTTAAAGATTCCAACATCCACAACTGCAACTCTCCTATTGTTTTTCAAAATGGCATATTTGTAAGACTGTTTAAAATAGAAGTATACTAGGTAGAACATGTGTTACACTAATTTTTCAATCCCAGAAAGTCTAAATAGATGACTGAATTTATCAATATACAGTCACTGAAACCTGTTAAAACTGCTGGATCTGTCCAAAACAACAATAAAAAAAAATCTTGAAACTAATCAATATGATCACATAAGAAAACAAAAAATGGAAAAATCATTGGATATGATTGTGGAGAAATATATACAGGCATTTCCAAAAGAACAGTATCACACACAGGTCAAACTCATGCTTTCCAGCCATTTCCTTGTCCAGCCCAGAAAACAATTCTAATCACAAATGAAGAAGTTTAGTAGTAATATTTGAATAGATGAAATAAATCTTTACCAAGTGCTTTTCTATTAACTATTTCTCATTAGAGTTAAATATTACAAGTCTCACTTAGCACAGGCATGGTGTTATGTGCACAGGAATCCCATTCCTTTCATATACAGGAATCCCAAAATTATAGTAAGTGAATGTCTTAAAGAAACTTTTTTGGACAAGTCTTACAATTTTCAAAACCACCCTTATCATCCCTGCCCAATTATGACCATTGTTCATGCCCAAAGACCGAATGCTCAAATCTAACACATCCCAGCCTCAATTCCTTCTAAAGCAGCTACTTACTAAGAACTGCTTACTGCAGGTAAGGAGAGACTCAACTGTTCATTTCCTCTTTGCAGTATTTAAGATTTCTTTAAAAGGAAATGGATATATTTTCACAATATGCAACTTCCTATTGCATATTCATGTTTTGACTCCCCTAAGTACTTTATAATATTAGGTTATAATTCATTACACAAGCTCATACTCACCCAATACTTTTTAATTATATATAATATTAATACACACCATCCTCTTTGTCTTTATTAATAATACTGATAAACTAAAACAATGATATCTTTTTATATCTGAAAGCAGAAAGAAATTAGAATTTTCCTTTCATTTTTGCAAGAGAGAAAAATAATGCAGAAGCCATACTAAGTATGCATGCTTTCACAAGCCAGACAATGCAGGCTCAATTTAAATTACACATGAATTCTGTAATCGAAGAAAGATTTTAATCCTGGCCACATACCTTTTCTGTCTTAAAGGGAGGGGATGGGTGATGGAAAGGAAGTTGCAGCACCTGCCTCTATGAAAGAAAAAAGTCTGTTCCTAGTATAAAAGTCTTGGAATATATTTAAAACTTCATGTGGGAGCCAAGGCACTGCCTGGCAATCAGAAAGAGCACTTCTATGGAAATGCAAAATACTAAACCTGCACATCTTTTAATCATCTGGTCTCAAAATAGAAGACTTGAATTTGCTTGCTGATGACTTAATCTATAAATACAAATAAATAGAAAGAGATTCCCATAGTCCATGACAAAACAAATGCTGTGGGTTAACTCCCATAGGCAGCTCAGCCCCTGCACAGCTGATCCCATGCTCTCCTGCGGAATGAGGAAGAGAATTGGAAGGGTGAAAGTGTGAAAATGCATGGGTTGAGATGAAAACCATTTAGTAAGTAAAACAAATGCTGTGTGCACAAGCAAAGCAAAACAAGGAATTGGTTCCCCATGTCCCAATGGTGGGCAGGTGTTCAGAATCCCCAGGGCAGCAGGGCTTGAGTGGGGTGAGGAGCAGGATGGATGTTCAGCACCTTGCAAGCACCACTCAGCAAAAGCATCCATGTGTTACCAACACTGTTTGCATCACAAATCCAAAACATGGCCCCAGAGCAGCTACTCTGAAGAAAAGTAGCCAAAAACCAGTACAACAAATCACACTTTTAATATGAAGAGTTGCAGATAAAGTCAGTTTCAATTCAAGAATTCAAAAAGAATTCCATTTTAACTCTGATAGTTTGGAAATTTTTAACTTAACTAAAAAAAAAAAAGAGGGTTTGTATCTCAAAATTTCCAACAAACAAAATGGTGCAGCTCAATAGAAAGGAAAAATCTAGAAGCACGGGAACCCCTGCAATACCTACTCCTCTCCAGGGAGAGAGCAGGTACCAGGAGGCAGGGAGCAGCAGCAGCACTGCTTGCAGAGTTCCAGCATCCTGCCTGGTAGTTCCTCTTGCAAAAATTAGGACTGTTTTATGTCCTGTCACTGAACAAAGATTTCTCCCTATGTTTCAACCAATATTTAAAGTTCTGGTTTAATATCTCTTTTTATAAGTACAGGCAGTAACTCAGAAAGTATGGGAAGTTTAGAAACTGGAAATCACAAGTACTATGTTAACTACTTTCAAATCTTAACACAAGCCTCAGCTCTTTTTAATAACCACAACAGTTTAAATAACTGATGCACAAGAACAGAAAGAAAACATGCTGATATTTTTAACAGAAAAAGATCTTTATTTGAAGAATACAGGAAAATAACTTTGCTTTGAACAATTCCCTTTCTTTCTCTATTCTCACTGCAATAGAGTATTACACCCATCCTGTTATAATTACTACAAAAACACTAACATGAATATTCTTTTCCTAAAGACTTATAGTTCACCCACAGAAGTTTGTTTAGAGCAGGGTTTTAAGAAAATTAGTTCATGAAAAGGATTGTTTTAATTATCTTATGCTGCAGTAAGTATACATGAAAGCTTTAGTATCATATTCCTTCAAACCCAACACAAGATTTGGGTCATGTCCTCACACTGCAGAATGGGAGATTTGGTAAAATACGACATCTGTAAGAAAGATGTAAGAACTGCAGTACATTGCCTTCAGCAGAAGGCAGTTTTACCAAAACCTGAACCAATGACATCTGAAGACAAATCTTACACCAAAGCCCAGCCAGCACACATGGAGGAGTCAAACCCAGCTCCCATCTTCATTTGCAGCCATTTCCTCCATCACAAATAAAATCAGTGAGGGTCCTGTAACCTTAAGATGAACAAATACAACAGGTAACAAGCAATAATGACTTGTTCTTCTGCATTCCAGACTACCAGTGATCTGCCTGGCCATATGGTAAAGCTACATCTACGTAATAAAAGCATTAGCAACATTTTTCAGTTGACAACCATGAGTCAATCAGAATACTAACCTGGAGAAAATAAACACGTTTTTAGTAGAAAAGATTTCTGGATTTATTTTTTCTATATTAACCAAAATATTAAAATACATAAATATTTTCTCTTCCAGATACAACACACCTACTTGAAAGAATGAGAAGTCATTATGATGTTCGTCCTAGATTTATCTTAGCTAGCATATGTGTAACAAGTATAAATGGTTTTATAGACATATTCCTTCTCATATCTCTATGTGATCACTATTTCTGAAAAACTACTTTAATTAACTTCATTCTCTGATGAAATCTACAAGGTACTACTCTTTATTAATAAACATCTTAATCATGGACTAGTACAAGGATAAGAAACAAGAAGAACATTGCCACCTAGCTGTTTCAGCAGTGCCCATAAAGGATGGCATATTCAGCTTACATCTCTCAAACAACTCCAGAGAAAAATCAGTCCATATAAAAAATAGGGAAAGGACTAACTAAAAACGTGGGGCAAGGCTATGTTTCTGTCACTTTTATCTTATCAGCTTTGAAAGCAGGTGGTCACAAAATACATTAAATGAAAGCCTTTTCAAAACAATTATTCAATACAATCATGAATCAAGATCTGACACCAACTTCCTTTCATCAGTTCTCAACAGAAAGACAAACAGACCAACATATATGTGTGCAGTCTGACATCTGGCAATTAAACAACACTGTGAAATTCCTGCAAAATCTAAAATATCCTTGGATAAGGTACCAATGTATACATAAATAAGTAAATACCTCTGATGGTATATGATTTAAAACACATTTCCTGGCTTTTTGTTTTAAATATATTTATTAAAGGCTCCATTTCAAAAGTAGTGCTTGTACAATTTACAAAACGCAGCTGGCTACACAAGTCATATAAGGACTTCCCAGAAACATCAGAATAAAGCAAACCAGCTGAAGGCTGACATTGCAGATGCCCAGACTGGTATTTTCTAAGTAAGAAATGCCACAGTAGAAGGGCATGCTGCCCTGCCCCACAATGCAGCAAGAGCAAAGGACAGCATCACAGAACTGGCACATCATCTGCTTGGCAGCTGTGTGTTCAGCCTGGCTCACACATTCCAAAAGCATTTGGTAGTTTCTCTGAAGCTCCTCAACCTAATACACTGTATTTAGGGACTGTAGTACTGAGTAAACAATCAGAAAAGGGGATCAAGCTCTGTATGGCTTCAGGGCTTCAGATGGTGATTGATCTCCCCTCCTATGAACTTTTTTATGATATTCTATCTAGATTAATGGCACTTTTTTGAAGAATGAAACTACGCTATGTCTTGTTGCGGAGTAATGTGTAACATCACACAATGTCCAACTTCATACAGTTTTCCATTCAAAACTGAACTTTTCCCAGTTAGCTGCTGGTTACTCTCCATCACTGCAGCTCTCTGGTCACGTCTGTCTGTGAATCTCATCTCGCTGACTGATCCTGTGCAGCTCAGCCTTGAGAAAGAAGCTCTGGAGTTCAGGGAGCTCTCCTCTTCAGGCTGGGCCTCCCTCCCCACAGTGCAGGAAAGACAAGAACAGGGTCCCAGGTGCCTCCAGCCCCCAGAGGGAACCATCCATTTTGGGACACTGGTGGAGAAGGTTCAACTGGGAGCACTTCCCTCCCTAACACCACTGTGGCTCAGCCAAGCAGGACTGTAACATTCTCATCTTTAATACCAGCATTTTCATTATAATCTAGGGGTAAGTAACAATTTGAGAGGGAAGGGGTATTCATTTAGTACTTAACACATCATCTCAAACACAATAAAACAGAAGACTTACTGGGACTACATAAATTTATTACAGGTATAGGTAACTACCAACTCTTACAGCACAGTACTGAAGACCTGTAGCTTCTTCAACTCCTTTAACATGGAAATGCAGTGCAACTCTGAGGCAGTGAGAGGATGTGTTTGTCTGTGCTATATTCATACACAGGGACTTCGCAAATCCTGACTATTATATACAAGTCAAAGGAAAAATTACTCAAGATAAAGACCACATTTCCAGAGTACAGATAAAAACTGTCAATTCACCTGGAATTGGTATGAATTATACTCATCTGTAATAGATACGCCAAATAACTAGTTACATATATTAATTGCTAATTATATAGAGACTCTCAGAGATAAAGCCCAGAAATTAATTTAAGACAAAATAGCCTAAGCAGACAAGAAAAAAAGCAAAAAGCAAACACCAGAGTGTCACTAGCGTCACATCATTGTTTTTTGAAGACAGAACAGGTACAAAGAACTTGAAAACTAAAACCACTAAAAATTAAAGACACAGTAAATCTATGTTAATCACTTATGCAAGATCCTTAAAAAGAAAATTTCTTCTTAACATTACTTGATTAAGAAGATTTTACACCTTCTCCAATGGAAATTATACAGATTGCCATTAGTACTTAGAAGAATTAACTGGAAATATTATTTTTATGATGACACAACCTCTGCAGAGCTTAGCCTGTAAAACAGACAGAAAATGAACACATCATCTCATCCCCACACAAATTTTAGTCAGTTTGTTCCTATGAGCACTCAAATTTTGCATTCAGAGGTTTGTTATTCATACTGGCCACCAGATATTCCTCCTGTGCTTACTGGAGATTAAATCAGGGTAATAATTTATGCAAATAATTGGAGACCAGCATGAGTTCCTTACTCTGTCACTCCAGTCCTCCCTTATCTCTATCCCATGATTACCAAGATTATAGAGTTTGCTTAAAATTATTAAAAGGTTTCAAACTGAAATTATTGTATCAGATGTCCAGCACCAGATCCGAGATAAAGCTAGCTAGAGTTCTGGGAGAAAATGGTCAAGTATTTCAGACGTACCCCTTGTCTTTGGCCAGCGTGTGGGGCACATGCACTCAGACCAGCCACAAAAACTTCTGTCATATCTGGCAAGTCAGGGCTAAGACAGATAAAGAACAAAAGAGCAAGGATACCCTGGAGACTACAGGAATAAACTCAGACTGCTTCAGGGTATTTTCATGATGAATAAAAGATCATAGAGAAAAGATCTGGCATCTCAGATGCAACAGTGGATAAGACGCAATCTTCAGGAAATCACCTTTATTTCTTTTGTCTTTAGAGAACAAAAAATAAAAATGCTTAACCTGTATTTAAGCCTTCTGCATCTAGACACGAACCTACAAAAAGCTAAGCAAGCATTACTCTTAGCACAGTACACAGCATTTACCCTCAGAAGAAGAAGAAAGTGCCAACCTATTTCTAAAAAAAAATACACAGCAAAGTTTCCATGTGCAATATGCGTATGTGCACATACATACATCTCTACGCATTTGTAATAAACAGATTATCATCCACGAAATGCAAAACAATAATGGTTTAAACTTCTTTTGTATGATTCCCTTCAACATGAAGGTAAAAGTTGGTCATTAAACAAAATCTGACACACTACCACACAATTGCCATGGAATCACCAATTATCTTTACTATATCTTTAAGGCCATCCAGGGAGGATGCTACCATGACTCTTAGTTTCTCTAGACCACTTGGTTCTTATTTTTACAACCATGTCAAAGTGGATTAGTCTGAAGGAAAAAAAATTACAGCTTTTAATAAAAGCAACAAAATGTATTTTTCCTGATTTGAACATTAAAAAATAATATTCTGTGTTCATAGCATCATATGTTCGTGTATCACAACACAGAAAAAAAACCTCAAACAGTGGCACTGTTCAAGCTTTTTCAGAAGAATGTCCAAAAGAAATAATTGAAATTTTCTTGTGAAAATATTTTTTTTGCTGGAAACACTGAATTAATAATAAATCCTTTATTCCAGCAGATCTGATGATTAGTAGTAGCAAATTAGTTTACCTGGATAATAGTTCAATTAAGATTCCTCATAATCATCTGGTGTATAGTTACTTGAATTAGTGTATTTTAGATCTGCTGTGATGGTCTTGCTAAATCTGTTCTTCTGGGTTGTTGACTCACATTTTCAAATATTCTGAGAAGTTTGTCTAGTTTGCACAGTCCAGCTCTAGGTGTCAGGTAGAAAAAAATTCTACACTGTGTAAGAAAACAGGATTGTCTTATATTTAAGAACGGTTCTTACAGATACATTTCAGCTATTTCATACTAAAACTAGCATGATTTCACAGAAATTATGCTGTTGCATCAAAGGCAACTCTTGCTTCTTCACAGGACTTTGGATGCCTGAAGATCTAAGTGGTACCACAGCTTCAGGCCAGAAAAAAAGGCTCACCTTACCCTACAAGCCCCACGGTGATCCACTACATGGAAGGATAGAGAAAGAAACGGCATTTTCAATATGCACTTTTTTCCACAGATGCTGTGAGCAGCCCCACCTTTCCACATAGCTGCAAGCAAGAAGTCACACAACTGCCAAAGAAACCATTTCTCTACTGAGCAACACTCTGACCTGGCAATGTCCCCATCTATGACACAAATGCAATAGTGGTCCTACGGATGAACCAAGCAAAAAGAGGAAAACAGCCCAAGACTTATTCAAGAAGAGTGTCTTAGGTTACAATGTAAGATGTAACCAAAAGTATGTATTCTATCACCATCTGTTGAAACCAGGTGGGGCAGTGTTCTTTATCTCTTCCGTGTCCCTGGTAACAGAGATATCTTCTGTTAATGGGCTCTCCTCACTGCATGACTCATAAAATTACATCGTCCCATTGTGAGCTGCTCCACCCAAGGGGAAGAACCAAGCCTTCCTACCTGCATGTAATCGAGGTTTGGAACCCCACAGCCAGCCTTACCTACTGCATTCCTAGAGGACAAGAGCTACCCAACCACCACGGGACCTTCAGAGGAGGACCAGACCCTTCTACAGGATCACAGCTTCAACAGAACCACATCTATCACTGCAAGAGGACTGCAGCCACCATTTAATGGGACTGCTACCACCACCCTGCCTGACAGGGTGTCAGGTCATATCCTGACCCTGGCAGGTCAAGCCAGTGTTTCTGTATTATTGCCTTGTTATACATACTAGTAAAGAACTGTAATTCCTATTTCTCATATAATTGCCTGAAGGCCTCTTAATTTCAAAATTAAAATCATTCGAAGGGAAGGGGGGTAACATTTTCCATTTCAAGGGAGCTTCCTGCCTTCCTTAGCAGACACTGTCTTTCAAACCAAGACAAAGAGTCAGAAGAGAGATTAATTATTTTGCCATCTGAAGGCATGTGGTTTTCAAACATGCCCTCTGTTGTCCATTCTGTGCTTCTGATAATCAGCAGTGAAGTAAAGGCATCTTCTTCACTCCTGATCCCCGGGTATTACACTCAAACCAGATCACTTGTGTATTGGTTGGGTAATATATGATTGAATTACAAAAAAGGAAGGCTAGAAATTAGGATTTTTATGATAACATGAACAGTGGGTGATTATGTTTTTCAATGAAAAGGTGGAGAAAAATATTTCTTCAAGATTTGCAACTTCTGTAATTCATATTCCTTTCATTTCAACTATCCAGAGAGTGCTCAAGACTTACCACAGGTCTTTGAAAAAAAGTGGCATTACTTAAACAAAAAACCCCTAATGGACAAAGCAGCTTCTCAGGCTCAATGGAAGAAAGGATTTAGATTCCCTGTGTGGGAAGTTATCTACAAAATAAAGCAATTACCAGGTCTTCACACCAATTATTGAGGGGTGATACAGGTTTCATAAGTCTCTTTTCTGCATAAACATTAGTTGTGATACTGCTTTTCAAGACTGAGTTAGAAACTAAAACAAAAGCTGAAAAGTAATGCAGAGGGAACAGGCACAGAATTTTAAGTACACAGTCCTGAAATACAGATCATTTTATGGCAAGTAATACCATTTTTTGGTTTTTTTTCTATTAATGATATATTCCCACCTCAAGAGAAAAAGAGGAATTCACCAGAGACAAATGATCATCAATTACTCTTACGTTGTCACTTTAAGGACAACTGCAAATATTGACAAAGGACAAGGGCACTGTGTTTTGTCAGGAGGGAGCAGGGGGATGAGGGGTGGAAAGTGACATTTGAGTGTAATTCATTGGATACACCAATGCTTGAAAGGCTTGAAGGCACCACAGGTATACAAGTCTGCATACACAAAGTCTGTCTACTCTTAGAAAAATAAGGCTATTAAATTCAGAATTTGAAAATAATTACAGGAAACATGAAAGGGTCTTGATCTAGGGCAGTATTTGATTTACGTCTATACAGCTTCAAAGAACTGTCTCAGCTTCCTCTGAACTCATGTCCAACTACCGGTTTTGGGCATCTCTTGATTTTTTCCCCCTCTAACTGTGTCATAAGAATTTTTAAGCACATAAAACATGTTTAAGCACAGCTGTCACAATATTTTCCTCTCAAAAAGCAAACAGTTCTAAATCTCCTTCTAAAACCAACAGTGTATTAGGGACTTATACAGCACCATATTCACAACTTCTCAGTAAGTTCTTTTTTTAAAGATAAAGTTAAATACAATGTAACTTATCTCAGCCATTCAAGACTGAATTTTTGTAGTAGGATGTTTCACTTAACCAGAAGTCTTAGGAAACCAGTATCTTAAGAAAATGCATTCTGGAGAATTTGCTTTTCCTCAGACCAAAGTACCCAAATATTTCTCCTGACTCTGAGACTACAATGCAAACTATAATTGTCATTGAGGTCTACTACTGCAACATAGTATCAGACTAAGCAGTAAGTCAAAACCTTAATACCTAACATGTGCACAAAGAAAACAGGAATCCCTGTAAGAATTCTTACCCTTGTGTGCATGAAATACCACATAAAATTCCTCAATGTTCGCAGTGTAGGTGGAAAAAAAAAAACCAAAACAACAAAACCAAATGCTGGGAGGAAAAGTGAGGCTTATTACAAAGTTATGAGAATTTATGGAACAAAAAATTGAAATGAACATCAAGTGTAAAATAAATTACAAGAAATGCTTTTGTAGAAAAAAGGATATTACTGCTCAGACAAAACTGAAAAGAATACGAGATGAGGGATGCTCATAAGCAAACAAGCAGAACGCTAATGAGGATGTGGGCTATTGTCACCTCCATAATGTAAAATTAAAAGCTGATAAAGACTGAGAATACCTTTTACAGTTCTGTAGGAGGGCTTTTACTAATTAGAAATGTCTGCCCCCAGTCTGCCAGAAAACAGAACCAAATATTTACTACTTTACTGACATTTTAACAAATTTAAAAGATGACAAATGCTTTGCATTTGTGTTCATACATTTCAGTTTTAAAACACAAGCAGAAACAAATGTTTAAGATGCACATAAAACTTTTTTTTTCAGCCTAAGAGAAGTCTGTTATGTTACATTTTCTCCCCACTGGAATCAGGAAACAGGAATGAAAGCTCATATGGAGAACATTGTTTTGCAATAACTTCAGCCTTTATAGTTGAAAAGAGAGACTCGAAATGGACTATGGACTAGATGATCTCCACTTAAAAAATGAAAATAGGAGATCTTGGAGCAGGAAAAGTAAAAACTTTACTTCCACATCATCCAAATATCTACTATTGAATCGCTGTAACCTAAACAACAAATACAGCCGGGGAAAAGAAAGTCACAAGAAACAGATACAAACTTGGGGAGAATGACAATTCCAAAATTCTCAATTATTTGGTATGGAGAAATGTATGCACACTCTCTAAAGATACACTGTCCATGGTAGCTGCCTTCCATCCTGCCAGGCTACCCAGAAGAACTCCAGTGCTGTTCTCTGCATGCTAGACTTGACAACCTTGGCTTTTTTTCCTAAACATGAAGTTGCCCTCTGCTCACAAGCTCAAGTTGAAGAGCTGAATTCCAAAACAACAATTGTATTGGTTTCTCTGAACTGTGTAGAAAGATCTAAAAAAGATGTCATATAAAAACTATCAATGTAGATTGAATAAAGAAATTGTTGATGTGTTGGTCTTAACCATCTTTTGTGCTGGTTTGTCTATGTTCCATTTGAGAAGGATACCAGGCAAATACCTTGGGCAACATTTCAGAGAGTTCAAAACTAAAGTCTCTAGATTTCATTTAATGTTTACTGATTTACAGCTAATGGTTCTTAGTAATACTACAACTCAATAAAACACAAAATATACTCTTAGAAGTTAGACACCCATTATAAAGTGGCATTAGCTACTCTTACACACTATTCCTAGTCACTAGCAAACTGTACTGCTCAATGCAAAAGATTGCCCAAATTAAAAAGCCAAGTATAAGGCAAGTAAAACTTCAGTTTTATGATGGAGCTTAGAGCACAAGCAATACAAAAATAGTATCAACCTGATTCAAAAAGAGAGTATAAATTACATTTATCCTTGTTGGGTGGTACATTTATTTTAAAGTGGAATATTATGACAACTGAAAATAAAGTCTCTATCCATTTCCAAATGATGCTGAAAAATCACTTCAGCTGTTATGTTGTTATAAAAGCAACATATCAATCATTTCACAGTAATACTGCACTTGATTCAGTACCAGTGCCAGCTATATGACTCATGTTAAGTATATCCAAGTACACACAGTTTCACTTTATGATCACTAATTTTCACTATTTAATAGCAGTATGTTCAGTGTCTCTGGATATGCTGTTTGAATACTGATATTGATACCTCTTTACATAGGAGAAAGAACAAGAAAGAAGTTTTACAGACTTCACTGGTCTTCCACAGTGAAACCTTTCTATTAATAGGAAATCTAGCCCATGACAAAAATGGTAAGAGTTATGTTTGAAGACTTTCCTAGATTTCTGTGGAATAAAAAAGGCACCCTTTTAAAGTTAACTACATGAATGATTTCATGAACAGTAAAAGTATGTCAGGAAACAACAGCAGATTCTGTTGAGGATGGCACACATATGCAACCAGCATTTCCTGTGCAGTAACATAAGCTGAAGTTTGGGCACAGGAACATTTCTTCATAGCATGCAAAGTATTAGGTGCTGAAGAAGAATTAGGGGAGTTGTGTCAGGGACTCTCAAAACACAAAGCAGTTGCTCTCCTGCATATTTCTAAAGATAGTTAATTAAATGCCTTTAAAAAAAATTAAACAGATAAGAGAAGTGTGAGTAGCAATATGATCCACAATGTGTAATAAAAAAATGTGATACTAAGACCTGCTGTTTCTCAATTCACCTCCCAGAAAAGCTACCACTCTGTGGCTGAAGGCTACAAATACTTTTCCCTCTTATCCAAACCTGAAAAATATATCAACATTTTTATATGTAAGAATAACAGCTCAGAAGTCCATTGCCTCAAGAACTATGCAGATAAAACTTACCTTTAAAAATCATTCGGAAAAAAAATCTTTAAATCCCAGTCATTCATCTTATCATTGCAAATTATAGCTTCAGTTCCATTAAGCAAGTTGAAGAATAGGTGAAATAGGTGAAATTGTTGTGCAAAAACCAAACTCCAAGTTTAGGTTTTTTGAAATATTCAGAACAACTCATTGCTAAGTTCCTTTCATCATTCTACAAACACCTTAGAACCTTTTACTATGGAAACAGTTTTTATCTGATATCCTTTGAAATGGTTTCATATATATGACTGCAAAGGAGGAATGAACTGATTTTAATTACTTTTTTCAGTGAAATAAAATTCCAGCAAGTCCACCATATCAAGAATTCAAACAGACAACTGTCATCTTGCATGCCACTCATTACAAAGCACTCATTTCTAGGAGAATTGTATTCTTCAGCTAATGCTATCCATCCTTAGATTCCTAATTTGAATGAATGATCATTTATTTAGAGGCACATTCTCCAAATATACGTATTTCACTCTACAACTATATCTTTGTTCAGATCAGAGGTACACTAACAAAACACTGGTGCACACCTGTACCCTAATGAGCCTTCCTGTGTCTGGCCACCATCTCTAACATCAACTGAAAAACATCCAAGTCAAAATAACATTCCTTGTTTACGAGTTTGTTTGAGAAATGCAGTGCAGAAGCACTACACTGAACTAGAACATCCTTTTTTTTTTTTGATCTGGTGTAGAAAACGCTACATCTGACCCCCATATTATCCCCTCACTCATGTAAAACTTTTAAACTGCTTGTCTGTAGAAAAGAACTTCATCTCAGCTGCTCAGCAAATGTCAAGAATTAAAAAGGGTATCTTTAGTCCTTTAGTCATAACTAAGAAAACACAGAACTGGATGCATACTTGGGATTGCAGATCTCTAGTTATAAAAATAATCCCCCACCCACCCACAATCTTCTTGGAGAGGTTTACAAGTTGACCCAAGAGTTTAAAATTGCTTCAGAGCATTTATGGGGTTTTTTTAAATAATTCTGTTTATAAAGAAAGATTCCATGTAATAGAAAAACCATGGACTGAGCACAGATTTAGGTAAGTACTGCTCCTTTGAAAACACAGAAGATCCCAAGCAGGACACAGCTTCCTATATATGAATGTGCAACAGGCTCCTGGTACTTTACAGTCCTGCCTCAGAAACCGTTCTTGTTCTGCTAGAGCCATCTGACACCTGACTGTTCAGAGGTATCTGACTCTGCTGGTGCTGGCTATCCATCTAAGAGGACCTAAGGGATCTTCCCAAACACCACAGAGGGCTCTGTGGAAGGAGGGACGAACTGGAGAGGAGAAGGAAGAACAGTCCTGCACTGGACAGAGAGCAATGCACTTTCAGAGGTGAACGGAACAGATCTCACCGACTTCCAAGACCAAGCAGCAGCATAAAACAGAGCTGCTTTATTTCCCCATTAACTGTCTACCAGAAGGATAAAAGTGAATTTGGATATAATCTGGGAATCCTCAGAAATTGAAGATAATAAATTACACTTCAGTATCATTTACATGTTCCCCAAAACAGATGTGTTATTTCAGCAAGCAGGAAATAACAAATCTTTATTTCTACTAATTCTGTTATCATCGCCCTTGGGCCTGTACAGCTCATCTACTGTCCAATTTTAGCTGTGTGCTTCCCCAGAAAGATAATCTTTCTGAAACAGTGTCCTTTTCTGCCCTTCTTTTTTAAATATACAAATCTCATCCAGTGTAAGAAAAAAGCACTTAAACATTTAAAAGGACTAAAATAGCAATTCCTGTAAATGATAGATTTTTTAATGAGCACTACTTAGCAGAGAGCTCAATTTGAACTGCTACGGTAGAGAAAGTTTGTTTTCCCATCAGTAATGAACTGTGCCTTTGTACTCAAATGTAACAAGATGCTCAGCTCCCAGGATAACTATCAGGAGAAGAGCTCTTGTTTTATTCTGCAGACAAAGCAGATACCATACTTAAGTTTTTGTCCCTAGGAGCTGAAACTGTAACAGAAGACCAGTTTTGTTAACGGTTTAAGGAAATAACCTTTTAAAAGTTTCCATACTATAACATTATGACCTAAAGCAATTTTGATACAAGTTTCCTGTGGTCATAATCACCTTCATGGTACATATAGTCGTTTTCTTATCTATTAACAGCCTTGTAATCCCACAACCCTTTTATGTTGGAACACTAAATCAGCTTTGGAGGGGAATTTTTACACAAATGCAAACAACTTGTGTTAATAGGCACAATGATATTTAAGTCTTTTAGTGCCTATAGACAGCAGGCATCAAGAACGCATTTCTGACCCCCAGGCAAAGCATCAGAGAAAAATCAAAACAACAACTCTGAGGTTTATTTCTTAATTACAACAAGCTGTCTGCAAATTCAGGGCATAATAGCCTTGAACTGATCTCACTCATCCTCAGTGTAGGAAATTAGTACTGAAGTTGTTGCTGCATATCAGTTAATAGTAGATAACCATTTAGTGGAGGGATTTTTGAAAAACATATTTTTACTTCTAATTTATTTCAAACTTTGTCATTTGTAAGGTTCCCATTAATACATTATCCAAACAATAATGCAGAAAGTTGGTTACAGATTTGTGGTCCTCCTTCACTGCTCTCATGCTCTTCACAAGAAATCTATGCAGCAGGTTACAGTTGACTGAAAACAAACAAAACCTGTGCACACACCAAAACACAGTTTCCCCTTACAAATCACAGCAATCTCAGTGGACAATGTGAAGATGGATCACAGAATCAATCACAGGATATCCTGAGCTGGAAGAAACCTACAAGGATCATTGAAGTCCCGCTCGTGGGCCTGCCCAGGACACCCCAGTGATCACACCATGGCTCTGAGAACACAGTTCCAGCTGTTCCCTTCTGGAACTCTGGCACACTTGGTGCTGTGACCTGGGGAGCCTGCTCCAAGGCACACCTCCATGCTATTAAGGTGTCCAACATACCTTTATAGTTTTCACTCTAATGGGACACAACAGAGAGACCTGGGAAATCCCAAGCCCTGTTCTACAGAAGACAACCTGAACCACAGAGCACACAAGAGAGCTATCAGTGTCCTTTCTTTTCAGCCCAAGAAGACTGCTTTCTTTCTTAGGAGAAAACTGGAAATATTTTTCTAACTACCTCCTAGATCTAAGGTAATTAGGAAGGCTGTTTGGTTTTTTTACAAAATACTTAAAAAAGGTGTAGACATACACATATACTAATCATAATCCAGTAACAAAAGAAGAAAAAAACCCCCAAACCCTACACTTTTCCCTTTCATCCTCAAACTTCTTAGCATTTCTCAAAATGAAACGGTTGGTTTAAAACCTACAAGAAATAGTGACACCCAAATGCAAGTGGAAAATCCAAGACAAAGCAACACTGTCTAAAGAAGAGAACAGAGAAGCACAACTCCAAGCTGGAGCAGTGGACTGTTGATTTATCAGTGGATATCATGATTCAATGCTACTTCTAGAAAAGCTGTAAAGTCAAGGTTTTTACTGACTCTGTTGCCATGAATCTTTCCGTGAGATTTGACATAAACAGAAAATATACCAGAAGTTAATTATACAGGACCCCGCTGTAGTCTAACACAAGCTCAGAGGTAGGGGAAGTGCACGTACACATCACTACAAATATTTAAACAAGAAGTTCAGTGTTTGATTACATCAGTCAAGGAAAATTTAGAATAGTTCAGATCTGCCAAAAGCACTTTGCTAACAAGAGGTATCAGTGCATGAGTTTGCCTGCAGCAGGCTTCCTGAAACATAACAGCAAATGGGGAACACCCTTGGCCTTTTTACTGCTCCAGTCACACAGCTTCGTCCTCAAGCTCCACCTCACCTCAACTCCTCCTTCTACACCATTTTCAAATCACCTTGAGAATATTCAGTTTTGCTTTGGCCTAGAAGTGCAGCTGGTTTCTTTCCCTTCCAATTTATTTCTCACCTATCCCTTCTTCCCAGATCTTCCCTAAATGATGCACAAAACTCTTGAACACCCAACTTTTCTCTGGTATCATACTATCACTCGAAAAGAAACAGGTGGAGGTCTCTGTGGAGTGACACCAAACAGTAGCCCTCTGTTAAGAGCCTTTTCCCTTTGACTTCATTCCAAGATTTTTACTCCCGTCTCTTATTTCCATTGATATTTTAAACGTAGCTTATAAATTCTGAGGAGAAAGGGTGACAGTAGATTTTTTGTACTGTATTGTAACATGCAATAGAAGAGTGATACTGGGTGGAGTTTTTCCTTTTAAGGATGTAGGCAGTTTAGGTTACTTTTTAGAGAGAGATCTCCTCCAAAAAAGTATATTTATTTTCATACATAAAAAAGTGTTGAAATACAATTTAAAAAAAATCCCACCAAAATCTAGATAACATTCAGTTTTATTTGGAGATAAAGACAACTACTAAGAGTACCCTGATACTATAACCATGCCCTTTCATACAAAATATTGGGCTCTCAATAGCTCTATTTTATTTTGAAGTACATGCTAGATCTTTAATATTCTTCCAATGAAATATTTTTAATGGATGTGGTGCTTATGCTTGCAGAATGTTTTGATGCATTTACATCGCATTTGTGATTTAATCTGCAGCCCTCCACTTATCCCTTAGGTGTGGTAATCCCCACTGTTAAAAAGGCAGAGCAAAACAAAAAAGCTGAACACACTATTTAAACAGTCTATTTCAAACAGATGTCAGAGTCATATTTTATTATTTTTAGATCAGACCATTGATCAGCAAGATGATGAGCAATGAAAAAGATCTGCTAACCTAAAATGTGTGACTCTTATTTACTCTGCATTTTCAATCAATAAGGTAAAACATTACTAAAATATGAAGAGTCATGATTTGATTCACTGCTGCTTCTCATGTTCTGGCATGAGATCCACCATCACATCGTGCTAAATTGTTTATGCTTCACCCACTCTCACTTTGTCACTATACACATATCCATTAGTTATGCAAAAAGGGTTCCCGATTTTCAAGCTCCAATGAAGGTGCTGGACTTCTCTGGCACAGCTGAGCTCTTGGTCCTTATCCTCAGACATTGTCTCATCCTTGCACGCTGACCACAACTGTTATGATTAAATAAAGGCTTGCAAACACTTGCTCACAGCTTCTGTTTGTTCTTTAAGAACTGGTACACACTAGAAAGATTTCATACCCTTTACTTATCTACAAACAAAAGCACATGTGGAGAGGAGCAGGCAATACACATTTTTCTTGCATCATTCTTGCATTTGACTTAGAGTAATTTCTTTTAAAAATGAGAACCGAACTTGTATCCATCTGATAACAATGGAGACAGTACACTTAGCACCCTACACGCTGACGTTTACTGAAATGTCCAAGGTTACTCATTAAGAATGGGAGTAGAGTGAACAACACTTCAAAGTCCCTATTTGTGTTGGCTTGATGATTTATTAGTAAGCAATAATAAATCACAATATAATTGTATGTCTGTGGAAAGTTCTGAACATGGAAAACTTAAGACAGGTTTTTAAATCATAAGCAACATAGACATCTATCATCCAGCAATCATCTTCTGAGACTTATGAAATAAAAATAGCTTTTTATTTAATTTTTGGATCTTGATTATTTTTATTAATTTGAGCATATGGTCTACATTCAGTGTAACAGCATGTGTATATATATATACACAAGATGACTACCAGCATCACTCAGTTTCCATACATCTGCCATTTCTACATACAGTTACAAGCCTGAAAGCACAAAAGGTTACATGGCAATATCTAACAGGATTCCAGAAGCTGCTCCATTTAATATACAATCACATGAACTCATGAAATCCAACATGTAAGTTCCATATTCAGCAGAGGAGAATACACAAGTCTTCAACATCTCAATTCTCCAAAATAAATCCCATCCTCATTCCCAGCTGATGAATCTGTTATGATAAGTTTTGACTCTTCTTCAGTTCAAAATAAAATGGAAACAAGCTGAGTTCAATACAGAAGCTTCAACATCAAGCCACAGAACAGAAAAGCTTTAGTGCTGTCAGGAAGTGAACTGCTTCTGAAACCTTGAAAGGAAGAGAGTCCTTTTTTTTCAGACTAACTGGAACTTCAACAGAGAAACTTTAAAAATACCAGTTACTTACTGACACATAATCAGAATCCAGCTAGACTGGCAACAAGAGCACTCAACTCGTGCCCACTTCTGTGGAAAGGGCAGGTAGAGTCAAACATCCTTGGCTCGAGAAAATACGGGAAAGAAGTACCAAAACTTACTACATATAAGTAAATAAAGATTACTCAGCAAATGAGAAATGCCTCATCTCCTGGCATACCAGAATGCTCTTCATAAAGTCATCTGTCTTTTTTTTCCTTAGGGACTTTTTATGGAGATTAATTTTTATGCCTTGTTTCATTGTTATTCAAGAAATTGCTTTAGGTTTTGTGTTCAAATGTAACAGCAACAGTTAAGTTAGAAACTGCAGTTTTAGGATGCATTTCCCCCACCATTTTAGGACTCATTTCAACTTTTAAAACACCTTGAAATTACTCTCAATGTAGAAGTTACAAGTAAAGGAGTTTTCATCCTCTGGATGGTGTTTTTTTTCCTGACATTCAATTAACCCTGTATCACTGACATTAATATTTCAATTTCTACTAAAGTTCTATTTCTGGTGCTTTTTCGATTCTCAAACAGGTTTTTAAATTTATTAAAGGTACATTAAGGTAAAACGAATGGCATTTAATATAGTGAATTAAATGAACAAGTAACACCTACAAGCTATTAAAAAAAAGTAGAGAAGCATCTAAATTACTTCTCCTGTCAAGTATAAATACTAGTGACATTACTGTGTTGCGTAAGGCTAACTACAGTTATAATTTATACACAAAGATTTTCATGTTCTTTTATATCAAATTTCAAGATGTAAGAAGACTTTCAAGCAAGTAAGCAGAAACCATTTAAACATCAACAAATAAAAAGGATAAGAGTTTTTCTGGAGTTAGATTGCAATGGCAGAGTTTAGCTTCATCCACGTGAACTGATTTTTAAGCCTACCAGTAAAGATTTTTTTTTAAGGAATTAATATTTATGTGGTTTCGGCCATAGGCAAAGATGGATGAGGACTGAAATCTGCTCATTTAAGCATAGTCTTCTCATCATGAAATGCAACAGAAGAGTCTCAAGAACAGGCTTGTCAAAGTGCCAAGATAAGAATATAACTAATATCTCCTTTTTACTTAAGCAGCATCAAAATCTTACTTTCCATCCAACAGAAGTACTATTTAACATAATGTCCTTCTTACTTCATTCAGAGAGATCAACTGACACTTAGAACATTTATGTCTCTTTCTTACTTAATTGTTTGATTCATGGAAAGCAGAACAATAGTAAGATACAACATGTTGGATATTCATTTTGAAGGAGGCAGCTATCACTGACAAATCTATTGTAGTCTAAATCTACAGCTACACTACAGAATAATTCTGTGCTCAGTCAAATATTACGGTGCTGTGTCCTTGGTCAAGAAACAATAAAAAGTAAAGTTGAGGGAGGGACCATCTCTAACTGGGTAGAGGGTCTACCTCTAGCTTATTGAAATAAGCTTTGAATATGCCACTTATCAGTACTGCAGCAAAATACTCAGTCTTTTAAAACAAGTATCTACCTGGTAAAACAATGATGGAGCTCTTGGTGAGCATCACTGAGAAACTGGGACAATGCAGAAGTGCTCAATGATGCCGTGCTGGTCTGGCAGAACTATCAGGAAGGTCGATATTCTGGTAGCTGGTTGATCTGTCATCACAGACTACAGATTTCCACTACAGATTTACCAAGACTAAAGTTCGATTCAGAGCTTTTTGTTCTCTAACCAGATTTCAATTTAGTTAAACCAGTTACAAACCAGCATCATACTCACAGAAATATAATGAATGGGAGGTTGGTCAACCAGCTGTAACTTTTCTGTGTTAGTAGGGTGTAAGACTAAATCAACTTCTACAGGAGAGCAACACCATCACTTTAACATGTGTCCTCCTAGGCTTCCACATGACCTCATATCATAAAATCAGAAATTTTTTTCTAGACATGGTATTTTTTTCTGAACCAAAACCTTCACAAGTCTGAGCTTCAAGGTGGTTTCCCTGCAAGTAAGCATTCTAATTTGTGACACCAGAATTATTTTTATTTATTCATTAGAGAGAACTGTAGTCAAACACCAATATCAACAACAATGGCTTAAACAGGAGAACGGGTAATGATTTCAGCTGATGGTGAATCAATTTAGATTAAATATAAGGAAGAAGTTTTCACAGTATAGGTGATGAGACACTGGCACAGGCTGCCCAGAGAGGTGGTAGATGCCCATGGAAACATTCAAGGTCAGGTTGGACAGGGCTCAGAGCAACCTCATCTACTTCATGCTGATTGCAAGGGAGTTGGACTGGATGACCTTTTAAAGGCCCCTTCCAAACCAAACTATTCTATGAATCAATTCTCTTTACTGTTTTAATATTGTGACACTTACTGGTTACTCCTGCACAGGTTTCAGAAGCATAAGGTGTCATTAACTTGTGTCTGCAGTGCACAAAAATCTTGGGAAATCTAAATTTTGTACACTGGGATTATAACCAAACTTTAAAGATGAGCAAAGGAAAGGTGACAAAGCAAATACTTTATTTCCTTAACTCATATAAAGCCTGCAAAAGTATTAAAATACTACCTGAATCTACGACTTTAAAACACTAAAGAAGCTAAACAGAATAGTGACTACAATGTGTGAAATTGCTTACACCAACAGTTGCCAAACTACAGTTTGACTTGATCTTCTTTTCACTAATTTTAAAAGGAGAAAATTTTGTACCTCAAATCAGTAGACTCAGGACTGGGCCTTTAGAGAAAAAGCAAAACTATATTAAGTCTCTTTGATCTCATAAAATTTATCATTAACTCAGTTGTGCTGAACTGTGAAACATAATCAACAGGCACATCTAGATGAAGAAATAGCAGACAAGAAAACAGAAACTCCCGAATTCCATCACCAATTTATATCTGGTCTCTAAAACATTTTAAAATCTAGTCCCACTACAGTTATTGTGAGATACTGGCAGTTATTGTGACTGAAGCAAAGACAGGACACACAGTTCCCTCAGTCTATAAAATGGGAACAAAAAATATTTCTAACCAAATGGAGAGGACTGTTTTCCCATATTCAAAGCCCTGAGATAGTGATAAATTAAGCAGCATTATTCCTCTTACATTTTTCAGATTAAGATAATTTAAAAATTAAACGCATACCATTTAGACCTCATAAATCACACTGAAATAATGTCCTGCCTGCTCCAATTAACATCAACACCAAGCCTCAGAATTTCCTATCACAGTGGAAAGAAGGAAGTATACATTTACCTATTCCTAAGGCATTACTGCAGAGCATAACCTTGCACACGTTCATACGTGACTACAGGCACAAGTGTGAGCAACCAGGTAATTCCTTCAGATTTCAAAACTACCATTTTAATTATGATGCCGCATCAGATGAGTAATAGATTTCCTTTGCTACAGTTTTTCTCAGATGACACTGCTTTTATAGAACTCTGAATACATTTCAATGCTTTTTTACACATAAGCCATCAATACAATATGTTCATTTATTTCCACATCTGACTACATGAAGTGTTGAGAGTAGTAATTTGCATTCGCACATTCTTAAAAGATGCTTTCAATAAGAATTTTCTCGTTTGCTCTTTATACACATCATGTAAATAGTTAAAATTTGGCAACTGAAAGGAACTGTTCTCTTTAAAATAAAGGATTTTTAATTCAGCCTTTGAAATTTAATTTACTTGGGGTCTTATATGATTTTGATTTTTGTTTTTTTTTTAAAGATCAGATATTCAGAGAAAAATCCTATTGGATATGTGTTATTCAGAAAACTTCTAATCATTCTTTGAAACAAAACTGTGATGTAACAAAAAAAAGAAAAAAAAAATGGCAAGACCCATAGAGATTCCTAAATTCCACAGCAGTTTAGAGGTTTGAGTTCTTAAAACAAACCAACAAGCCAAAATCCCCAAGACATACAGTTACATTAAAACTACATTATCAACTTCTGATGAATTTATCTTATCAATATGATATCTATAGGGGTAGCAGTTAGGTTATTAAGACTGCATTTTGTCTGTGAAGAAGTGTTCTGAGATTAGCCCACAGCAATAAGGGTCATGTATAAAATAAGCTTTGAAAAGAAACTATGGACAAGAAAGAAGGAAAGCTATTGGGCTGTGTCTCACCTTCTGATGTATATAGCTCTTCCCACACTACAGTTTATCTTGCTATTTGTGATTCACAAAGTGCTCTCTACAACAACAGGAATTCCATACTTCAAATATCAAATTGTTTTACGTTAAGCTTCACAATTAACAGCTAGAATCCAGGCACTAGGAGTGGTGGGGGTTTGTAACTGCAAAACCATTTGGAGACACAGTAGATGTCTGAGATGCTTGCCCCACCACACGGACAGATGGTATTTATTTCCATAGTACAGTGTATCTGACTCGTTAATTATCAGGGAAGCATCAGCACAATCAAGATGGGTATCTACAACCTTTGGATATTGGGAAAACAATCAATAAAAGACTATCACTAAGACAGTTACTATAGAACCTAAAAAGGTAGCATATATTTTAAGCCAAATAAAGGGGGGGCGGGGAGTTCTTGCCATTGATTTCAATATTAGTACACGTAAAGCCCAGCTCTGCTAAGGTAAACGTGTTGACATTCAACACGGTGAGAGCACACAGTTAATACTACACAGGCAGGTTCCTCACTATGTACCACAATCATTTCCATAACTGCTCTAAGCATTCATCAAGCTTAAACCGTCAGTCACGAGCTACAGCTGTAAGGTATTTTAGGGAAAAAACAGCTAGAAGCAGCAGAGCAGTATAACGACTGTATACACGCCTTGACCAAAAGAGATTACCAGATCCCAAAACCGGTGGCAGGAGACGACACCAAACACACGTTTAGCCGACTATGGCTGAGGAGCGGTGAGAAATCAGGCTGCTCCATCCTCCCGCCGGGAGGGAGCGCGGTCCCGCTGCCCCAGCGGACCCACCTCACCCCTGAGCGCACTGGGGATGCGGCTTTTCATGTGAGCGGCCCGGGCGCTCCCGCAACGCCAGCGCGGAGCCGGAGCCTGGCCCCCGGCAGCGCCCCGCCTTTCCCCGCCGCCGCGCCCCGCGGAGAGCCGCGCACCCGCCCCGCTCCGCCTCGGGGATGGGGAGCCGCTGCCGCCCGGGGCGATGGCACCGCGTCCGGGCGGTCAGAGCGCCGCTCCGCACCGACACACCGCGCCCGGCAGCCGCGGGCGAAGGAGACCCCCTACAGGCGTGCGGGGCGCCGGGGCTCAGCCCCGAGCGCAGCATCGCTGCTGGGCGCCCGCTCCCGCAGCCGTGCGGTGCCCGCACGCAGCGCCCCGGAGCCAGGCAGCCGCCCGCCGGCACCCTCCGCCCGCGCAGCGCACACGGAGCCGCACGTACACACCCAGTGCCATCCTCAAAAACCCTCCGGGAGCGCCCGCCGGCTCCCGCTCCAGCGGGGCAAGGCACCCCCGGCGGCGCCCGGCGCTCCTCTCGCCGCCCCGGCGCGGACGCCGCTGCCCCCCGCAAAAAGCGAAGTTCGGACGCCCGCGGCGCCGCTCCCGCTTCCCCGGCAAACTTACCGAGCGCGGCCACCGGCTGAACTTTCAGCAGCGCCCCGGCTCAGCCTCGCCGACGGCTTCGCCCATCGCCTCTAGGTGCGGTATCCGCGCCCCGCTCCCCGGCGGCTGCGGCGCGGGCCAATATAAATCCACATCGCCGCTGCCGGCGGCTCCCCCGCAGCCCGCCCTGGCCCCTCCGCCCCGCCGGGGGGACACGCCGGCTCCTGCTGCCGCGGCTCGCCCCGCAGCTGCCCGCGGCGGGCGCCGGCAGCCGAGGCGTGAGGGGACGCGGGGCCGGCACAGCGCAGCCCCGCCGCTGCTGCCACCGCCGCCGCTCTCCGGCGGGTGTAGTGTCAGCGGCGCCGCTCGCTCTCAGGGTGGGATTTTTTTTTTTCCCTTTTTTTTTTCCCCTTTTCGGCTCCTCCGCTGTTAATGAGCATGCCCGGGAGAGCTGCGCACGCGCCTTGCCCGCCGCCGCGCCTCGAGTCGCCTCGCGCCGACCGCGGCGGGCGAGGGCTGAGGGGGCGCGAGCCGCGCCGGGGCTGGCCCGAGGCGGGCGAGTGGTGAGGGAGGGCCCGGCCGGCACAGGCTGAGCCACCCCGCCCGTGGTGGGGGGAGCTTGAGGTACAGTCCGGGAGGTCTGCGGGGAGGTGAGGCGGCTCCGCTCGCCGGAGGGAGGGATGCTGCCCCGGCTCCGCGGGGACCCGCCGCGCGTCCCGGGGAAAGGGAGGAAAGAAAGCTCCACAGGCGAGCCTCTGCCTTGCGATGTAGCGCAGAACACCTTCTACATAATTTACCTTGCTGAGGAAATCCGACCGATAGGGGAATCAAGGCTTGGGAGAGGGATGCTTATTTATACAAGGTGCTTCAGCAGCTTTCCTTTCGCGATCTGAGCTTGTTGAGGTGAGGATCTCCTGTGGTCACCTCCATTAACAGTCTCGGGTCGTAGTGGAGAGGAACTTCATCAGCTGGTGATGATCTCTGTAATTTCATCACTTCTACACTGGGTATCCTCAAGAGGACATACAGAGGCGTAAAGGTGATTACCACCTGCTCTTTTCTTAACAGCTAATTCTGCATCAGCACTAATTCTTAAAAATTTTATTGTGCTGAAGAAGTCCAAGGAATTGGAAAAGGTGTGGCTCTGAGGCTGGACCTGGCTCATCACTCTGTCTCCATCCTGGTCTATGTTCACATGGATACTGCATACGTGTATCTATCAATTCCTATAAATCACTGCATTTACATAATTTATCTTGTGCGTTCTGTCCCAGGAAAACACTGGGAAAAAGGTGCAATTCACTGTTGCTGTTACTTCTTCATAAGTTTCTGCATAAACCACCCAAAGTGGAGTCCTTTTATTCACTTTGTACTGTGCCTAGAACATGCTTCGTTCGGACAGTTAGTTTATGCTATGTTTACATAAGTATTTGGGGAAAATGACATCTTGAAGATTTCTATATAATATCTTGCATTGCATAAGTAAAAAATAATAAATTAGGTAAAGCCTTCTGTTATTCTATACATTACTTTCATAGAAAGCCCAGAAAAGCTAGAAGTAACCAAATCTATTTCTCATGAATATTGAAGCCATTCAACAAACTTCATCATTAACTGTTTGTAAGAGTTAATTATTTTAACCCAAAACAGTCCTCACAAATTTCTGTGATTTAGTCCTTGTAGGTGGAGTAATTCTTCAGCAGTATAGATCAGCCTGAGCTCTTCTGAGCCTAAACAAAAGCTAAATTTTCCTTCCCAGTAGACATGGTTATTTTGGTTTCTTCTCTCTCTGAACATTTTGTGACATTTGTTTTCATTAACACAAAAAATAGATACCATGGATTGAACATGGAAATAACTCAAAACCAAAGAAATAAAAAGGTCTAGGATGAAGTCACCATGTTAGTCACAGAAACATAAACCAAGATAGCTGACCCATCTAGATTCCAGGTTTTAAGATAGTACCAATGTCTAGTAAATATTGCTCTGCTGTGGGCAGACAAAGAACACGCATTAATAATAATTATTCTCACTGCAATCCTATGGAATTGCCTGTTGTAGTCATTAACATATAGCAGTCATAAAAAGGTGATAGCCTCATCAAGTCATAAAAAGATAACCAGTGGAGGTGGACATTGAATCCTACCTCTGTCTCTTCAGCCACTCCTGAAGTAAATGAAACAAAGTGGATAAACCCAACAGTGGAAATTTTTTGCCAGGTATCAAGTGAAGTGTCTGGTGTGTGTATATATATGGTAATTTCAGATACCCATGGATGCTCCCCAGTGAGTTGGGGTTAGGGAAACTCAAAAAGTCTGCTTGCAATACCACACAGATACTACATATTATTCCATGAGAAAGATGCAGAAGAAGGTCTGGAATTTCATGTGTGTTACATGCAAGCTCCAACAGAAATAGGAGCAGATCCCAGTGCAAGACAAGAGCCGTTGGATAATGAGTGCTTCGTTAAGGGGAACTGCTCCAGTAGAAGGAACAGATACAGATAGAGAGCTTTCCAAGAATCAGAATGAATATTTTTATACCTGGCAACAAGAGTCCTTGAGCACATCCCATTTAAACGCATTTAGCAAAAGAATTCTGACCCTTAAATTTCACAGGCAAGCCTGCTAAACTAGTTTAAAAGAAAGCAACAAGTAAAATATTTCTAGATGTGCTGGTGCCAAATGGAGTTTTCTTACACATGTAGATTTGTGCAGTATTGCAGCTCTGCACTAGAGATTTTCTCTGTAAGTAGCAAAGGATGGTATCTCGAGTGCACCGCTGTAACCCTCCTTACTGCAGCACTGAGGGTGAGGGCTGGCTTGACACCTTTTGGCTCGCTCAGGTTCAGATGAGCCTCCTGAGTGAGTCATTGTCTTTACCTGTTAAGTGAGTTATGCTGAAGCACTGTTTTTAAATTATTCTCATGCCTCCTGTGGGAATAGAGATCATTGCCTGCATTGCAACAATCTCTGTTGAGACCTGAGACACAGCTGCTGGTCTCACTGCTGAATAGGAACTTTTCAACCCACCTGGGCTAGGATATCACCACTCACCGAAGTTCTGTCAGCCTATGCTTCCGAGAGTGATGCTGAAAGTTCCTCTTTTTCCCTCTATTGTTTCAATCAGATGAAGTCCTCAAAAACTTCTCTGAAATTTTGGGGAATTTTCCTAGTTTATACTAGACTACTTTCCTGACAACTGTGAGATACAAGACACTTTGCTAAATAATTGAAGCAGCTGTTTGATTTGCCATTTGTGGAAATTACTCCTTCATACAATTAACAGGCTTCAAAACACAGGAGCAAGAGCTCAGCCAGATCCTAGTGCTAAATACACAAAATACAAGGTTCAACTTCACAGAATCACAGAATAGTTTGTGTTGGAAGGGACCTTTAAAGACCATTTCATTCCAACTCCCCTGCCATGCACAAGGTCACCTTTCACTAGACCTTTCACAAGTTGTTCAGAGCTCCATCCTGTCTGACCTTGAACACTCCAGGGATGGGTCATTCACTGCCTTCCTGGGGAACCTGTGCCAGCGCCTCCCCACCTTCAGAGTGAAATTCTTCCTAATACCTCACCTAATCGTGCCTTCTGGCAGCTTGAAGCCATTCCCCCTTGTCCCATCACTCCATATGCTTATAAAAAGTCTCTCTACAGCTCTCTCATTGCCCTGTCAGGTACTGGAAAGTGTTGTTTCTTTCAGTCTTTTCAACAAAAAAAGAGAAAACTATTTCAAAAGGGTGATTAAATATTTACAGTGAGTCCATTAATATTGGTGGTAAACTACCCAAAAATAAAGGGCATTCAGATCCCAGCTGTCTGACAGAAAGTGACAGAAGGGACTGAGTAGCACTAATAACAGTGCCCTGCCCCTTTTGGAACGGGGACAAAAATTATAAGGACATTAGAGACATTGTCAACCTGTAAAAGGACACGCTTGAGCAAGAACCTGTAGTGTACATCAACATGGGATCCCAACCATACTGCACAAGGTTGAATTTTTTTTAAAACCCAGGTTTATACTTGATAAAAATAATGAGACTGATCCATCATTCAGAGTTTGCACAGTGGTTTTGGAAAACTGCCATTTTTTAAATGATACCTTACATCAGTCTGATAGAGGCACATATGAGGTGTGGATGTAAAACATGATCAAAACAGAAGTCTGAGTGTTCCCAATGCAAATTCTCTGTAGTGATGCACAAACTGAAGGGTTGAAGAGAATCAGGATCATTTTTTTAATACCTATAAGCATACCATGTCATTATATGTTTTTCTAGTTACGTGTGTACTGGAAAGAAAATTGATACATTGCACTAAAGCGACATACAGACACAGTCTTGCACTTAGTCTGGGAATATTAAATTTTTTAAAAATATTAGAAAGGTGAAAGTGAGCTATGAAACACAGTCAGAAGTTTTTAATTTCTGGACCAAAAGAAGAGGCCAAAAAAAATAGGGAAAGTTGCTATTCTATTTCCTTCTTAGAGAGAAGGCCTGAATTTTGTGAAGCTAGGCTAAATACACCTCGGTATAGAAAACTGTCTATGAAATTGCACTCTCATATTATTAGCCATTCCTGATAAGAACAGGTTTTGCCCCAGACTTTCTGCTAGAAAGAGTAGATCATATAGTAGAGCTAAAGAGAAGTAACTGCAATTTCTGATGGGATATCTCTTCCCAGAAACTGTACTCCCAGAACCAAATGGATAGAAGGAAGCTGATTTTTTGAAAAAGAAATGAAAACGGATGTATTTTCACAGTCAAATTGGTGAAAAATGTACTAGAAATAGATTTGTTTACAGTACAGCTTCTACTGTGCAAAAGACTGAAGGAAGCAGCCTCGTAGGATGTTTACAAGCTATGAAAAAGGAACCCAAACACTATTCTGACTCTCTCAAGGCGCTCCATCACCACATGACATTGTCTCCTTTGCTCCCTTTTTAAATTTTCAAAGAAAAGAATAGGTTTTCCAGCGTCATATCTCATATTCAGAAAGAACTCCTGTAAATAACTGCAAATCTTCTTGCAAAATTCATCTCTAAGCTATCTTGTTCCAAGATGCCTACCCAAAAAACCTGGCAGTAGTTGGGCTGTTCATGTGCTGCGACTGTGTCTAACACTTTGACCAAAATGCAAGCAAGTTTCCTGATAAATTCCCATGCGCCTGGATACATCGATTATTCTGAATTTACAGGAGCAAAACTTATGAATCTTTTCCACAAATATGGCTCCATCGCTAGTGTGCCACGGGGAGGAGGGAAGCGCTGCGGTTTCACTGGCTGGGGAGGCGTGTTCCTCACTGATTTTCCTATCCCATGAACACAAGGTGGTGCTGATGCTCCTGGCACCGGGGCTGATTCTCCACTTCCCAGGAAGCCTGACTTGGGTGGTGGTCGCCGATCTGTAGCTGGTGTACCATGTACTTCATTTGCCTTAAGTTATTTGTAAGAAATAATATCTATTAAGATAAAACATTTTGTTTAAATTTAAACTCTTATTTTTGTTCTGATAAACTGAAAAAAAAAAAAATATCAATTTCCAGCTGACATAGAGAACTGTTTTCTTCCTTCTTTTGGTTTGAACTCCAGAACCCTCCAAACAGACCAGTTGTATTTCCCAGCTTCCTTCCAAGACCCAAATAAAAATGAATTCTGGGTCATGAATGAAAAGGAAAAAAAGTGTAAGAGCATGTGTATCTTTTCAGAGCTTAAGAAAAAAATGAAGAAAAAAACTAAAGTCACATGAAAGAAACATGCAAAATGTACAAATAAGTATACTCCAAGGTAATTGAAAGGAGCTGGAGGTATGAAAACATTAGTTAAGTGCTTTTCTGCCTTTAGAGGGAAATTCTTTGGTACTGCAGAAAGCTGTACCTAAACTAGAAGATTTGAGAAACCTTTTACTAAGATGATGATTGAAAAACATTGCTGAAAAATATTCAATGGAAATGTTTATTCCAGCATATGAATGCATGCTAAAAGAGGTTTGAGTCTATCTGCTTGCCCATTAGAGTGGAACTAAGGTCAAAACACTTTTGAAGAGAGATTAAACTTGCACATAGCAGGGATCGTTTCTTCCCAAATGAAATAATGAATTTCTCATTGCATTGAAAGCTGAAACTGGAGAAGACAGGGAACATAAAAAACAAAGGCATGTTTGATAGTGTATTTGGGATCCATTGTTTCATCAGTCTCATGGTTAGCATGCAGTTTAATTTACTATATAAGAAAGAAATCCTAATAAGGATCTGTTTTCAAATATATTTTATAAAGACATAAAATTCCTTCTTCCATATTTCTCTTTCAGGCTCATCTGATAAAGACATAATTATCATGTTAGGGAGAATTCTGACTCACAGTTCACTTCAATATTATTTGAGGCCAGTGAACATACTTTAGGAAGGATAATCTACGCAGCCTTTTGCTGTTCCCTTATATTACATAATACTCCCCTGTGTTCCTGCTGCTTTTCTTCTTTCTTGTATTTCTGCTGATCTCTGTTGCTTATGTATTTACTTTTCCCTTAGGAGGGTATACAAAAACAAGACCTAAATATCTTAATCTCTTCAGCTTAATTAGACATGAAAGTAACTCTGGCCTCATTAAGAAATGTCCTGAAGCAACAGGTAGAATGGAATGAGTTTGAAACCTGATCCTGAGATCAGCTTGTCAGACAGTCCTAGTTATTAAAGAAGCCTGGGAAATAGCTACTGTAGAGAAAAACTAAATGCTTAGTATAAATCTCAGTGGAAGAGATGACTAATTAGAGATAATTATACACAGATTTCTTGCATTAAAAGTGCTTTAAAACATAAACATTCACATTTTACTTAGGCTCCCAAGTGCTTCCTCGGAGGCAAGCTTGCAAAAAATGTCTTTTAAATTATGTCAAATGCTTTTATACCAAATGGTTTTTAAGAGGTATCTCACTGAAAATTGTGATGCCTTCAATTTTGTTGTTCATCTTCACTTTTGTAAGAAACTGCAATAAAATTTATGGCCTAAGCTAATATCCTAATTATACTATAACAAAGGTAATCAAGAGTCATGCTGGACTAATTTGCTACTTTTCTCTACAACTTCAAATCTTGTACCCATAATTCACTTGGTAGGGAGACACTGAACTATCTTCAGAACTGAGGCTGAAACTGTCAGAAAATTGATAAGTAACATAAAAAAGGATGCTGTGCTAAAAAATATATTATCTATGAGATAAAAACAAACAAAATTAGAACAGAAATCCAACCCAAACAAAACAAACCAAATGACCCAAAACTTAGGATACAATCCATTAGCAAATTTCTGGAATATTTATTATAAGTTACAGAGGTCGGTGTAGAAGATTGTAAGATGTCTTTAGCCCTTAGCATCACTTACAATGGAAGAAATAGAGATTTTTAAATTTTTACAAGGGAATTTCAGATTTTTTTCAGCTTTGTGATTGTTAGCAAAATCTCTCAAATGCCTCCCAAAAAATCTTCAGGTTGAAACTGATGGATGTGGGATTTTTTTGAGATAGTACATTAAGACACCATATTTCATACAAATATTTCTGAGGCTTACATAGTTATCATGCAGGTGTTCAGGAAAGTATGCATATGCATATTCAAGATTCATTGAGAAGGCTTGTAATCTTATAAAATATTGTCAATTTATATGGTTCCTTTTGGAAAAACAGGAACACACAGCAATCATCCATTTGTCCATCCACGTAGTTACCTGTCAGATTCTTTATCTTCCTACCACTCATTGCTGTCAGAAGAGCATATAACGCCTTTATTAACAGCCTGCACACGGGGCAAGAGTGTTCTCCAAAAACTTGGTTTGTGAATAATACAATTGAGGGGAGTGCAGAGCCCGGGGCTCCCAGGCCCCTCGGGAAGTTCAGTCGGAGGGAGCCCAGAGTCCTGCAGGGAGTGCAGAGGAGTCCTGTGCCTGCACGGGGCAGAGCCGAGGCGGGACAGCAGAGCACCTGGGGATCCTGAGGAGCAAACTGAACAAGAATTAGCAAAACATCCCTGAAAGGCAGGGGCCAGGCTGTATCCAGCAGGTAGGGGAAGTCATGCTGTGCCTCTCTGGGGGATGTCTGAGTTTAGAGCTCCCCCAGTACAACATCTTTCTGGAGTGAGTTCAGCAGGATGGGACAGGAAAAAGGGTAACAGGCACGTGATGGAACATGAGAAATTCCAACTAGATATTATGAGAAACATTTTCACCATGGAAATACTAGAACATGCTGCCTGGAGGGTCTCATCTTTAGGAATATTCAGACTTGAAAGGTCCAGGCTCCAAGTGGGAGTAAGATCAAAAATTTCTTGAGATCTCTTCCAGCTTATGATTGATCACTTTTTTCATTACAGCAAAAGAAAACACGATAAAAATACCTTCATATAAAGCCTTCACAATCACTCTATTTTTAACAAACTATTCCTTTTAATTGATTCATACCTTCATATAAAGCCTTCACAATCACTCTATTTTTAACAAACTATTCCTTTTAATTGATTCATACCTTCATATAAAGCCTTCGCAATCACTCTATTTTTAACAAACTATTCCTTTTAATTGATTCAACCCATTGTTCCAACTAGATAGTAGTCCTGAATAGCCACAGAAAACATAAACATGTTTTCAGCGCTTCACTTGAATTTTGAAAAGTGAGATTTACATCATCATTGTCCTTCAAGTCCTTACTGTCTCCTAGTTGTGGTCATTGGTATCAGCATATATTGAAAGAGATCAGTGATTCTGAGTCGGTAAAGAGTTAGAATATGCAGCTGGTCATAACAAATGGTGAGTGTTTAATCACTGTGAAAAGTTTTAAAAGGAGACATTCTTCAAGTATAAAAAACTCAGGTTTTAAAACTAGACTTGGTGCTTCACTACTAGCCATGTCAGTAGTTTGGAGTAAGAGCATATGTACAAGGTTAATATTCTCTCTATTTATCTTATTTTCAGTTGCCTACTGTCAGAACATACTGTCAGTGGTTATGAGGATAGAGAGTCAACTAAAGCAGAGTGTGGACACCTATGATCATACAAAATACACTGCAGTGAAAGTAAACACTGCAGGTGGCTATAAAAATGTCAGGAAGAGGCAATGAATTTGCAAGATTTGTCTTGCCAGTAAAAGGTGAAATAAGTAAAATATTGTGGCCACATTTGTTCTATAACTGGATTTTTTTTTAAGCAGAAAAGAATCTTTTTAGAGGCAGTCTTCAAGTCAAAATGGAATTGGATAGGAATTATTTACCAGACAGACAGTAATAATCTGTAACTGGAGGGTGTCTGAGTCTTATAGTGCTATAGCGAGCACCTAGACAATTACAGAAGTATTCTGATTATTATTAATGCAGTTTGAGGGTTCCAGTTGCAGAAGGCTGGCTCCCCCATTCTGTAGCACATTTTTAACTAAAAGTTATGAGATGAAAATGTTAGTATTCAAGGCTGCTTGCTCTTCTCTGCTAATTTACATTTATATTCTTAATGTCTAGATTGAGCCTAGGGAAATTTAAAACTCTATTTCATTAATGCTAACTTTTACAGAAATCCCAGTATGCACAGAAGTTCCTAGATTGCAGGGCTAGTTAGATGAGAATGCAGAAGCTGAGCGTAATTGCTGGGTGGTTATGGTAGTTAAATACGTACTGTCAGTTTTGACTTTTAAAATCCCTATAGACATAAACCTACTATTCTAAAAAATATAAAGTAGCAGAATAATCAATTACAGTATCTTTAAAACAAGCATTTTGAGTTTACATTCTTTCTACAGATATGTTTGACGCTGTTACAGCCCAACAACATTGTGTTTGGTTTTTCAGAAGTTCCTGTGAAGAGTTAGATAATTTGATCTCTCCTTTTTTCAGCTTTTGAATGGATGGCAAATTACAAATACATGTGCAGCCATTTTAACAGTCCAGATTGGGTCGTGTTCTGGCAGGCTTTTGTGAAGTGCAGCAGTTTTACAATGCTAATGCAGCATTAATGGGCACCTATTTACTGGCTTTCATCAGCTCTGAGCAGAAGGTTCTGATGCTACTTCTTTAAAAATAACCCCTTTAGAGCTCTGGGTGCAGAAATCTCAGTCACCTGCAGACGTCCTTGCATAGATATATGTATTTGTGCATATATGTGTGCATAAAAAAATGTATACATATCTATATATACACTCACACACATCTGATTGGGCAATAATGGGCTCAGGATGAATAAGACTTGATAATTTTGTTGCACAGTGATTCAGTGCCTGTAGTTTCTGCTAGGCACATTTATCCACACCTGAAGTTCTGACCTCCCTCAGCCCTATGGAAGCTCTGTAATTCATATCCATTAAAAATAAATAAAGTATGTTTGCTTTAAATGATCACAAAATTCTGTTCATATCCATCCTGGACAGGTAAAACTGCACCAGTACAAGACAGTAGAGAATCAGACCAAAAATAAATAAATTAAAAGTGATGATGAAATATGCATGAGACATTTATGAAAAACCATATTTTCTGCATGGTAATCTCTTATGGAATTTGTAGTACAGTATATCACCAAAGAGAGAAACTGGAGAAAAGGTTAATAGGTGGACTAATTGTAAATCCAGATATATATAATTCAGTCTCCTAAACAGCATCACACCCTTGCATTTTAAATATGAAGCTATAAGGGAAATACCCTTTTGGAACCTGTTGGTCTTTTCTGTAATATTTATTAGTAACTAGCATTTAATTATTAATTAATTCACTATTTATAAGTTTCTGTCAGCCATCTCATTTGTTTGATATCTAATTTTTATCAGTAGTACTTTGTAGACAAGCTAGTACTTCAGGAAAGCAGAATGCATTGTAAATCTGGAATAGCCTTTGGGAAAATGTATTGAGTATGTAAACCTGACTAAATAACATATGGGGATATGGGACAGTATGTTAAACTTACAGTTTTGCTATACTTGAAGTAAATTCTAATGTTTCTGTTATTCATCCTAAGTGCAAAATCTTTAATTTGAATTTTCACTGTGCAGCAATGGATCAGAAACACAATAATTCTCATGGGAATGAGAACAAAAGCACCAGAGAGTTCCCTCATTCTTCTTTCTCCTAAGGCTTCTTTATGTTGTTGGTGTATTAGATGTGAAGAGGAGAATCAGTTTCAAAGAAACTAACATAATATTTGATATAAAAATTAATGACTGGATGAGAGGTCTGTTTATAAATGAGTGAATTATGCGCAGTTCAGCTGTTTGCAAACTGATAAGCCCTCATATGTGTTTTATATATATATATATATGTACACACACATATCATAGGGAGCCTTAACATCGTATAAAAATATTATTACATATCCTGTGGTCTACTGATGGGCTGTACATATAGTACAGCAGCTCCCAGAGCTTTGAGCTGTAGAATTTGGAAAAATGGGGCATTATGCTTATACTATTTAAAAAAACCCCTAATATCTGGTTGTGGAAATGCATAGGAAAGGTTTCCGGTGTGAAAATAAAGGAGATATGTCAATCTTAATAGAAAAATATAGAAATGATATGAGTCATGAGTAGAAATAATAATGAAGTATAAGTAGAGTTGAAAGATAAATTGTAAAGTGCAGTAATACTTCTTAAAACTGTGCTTTGCCATGCCACATAGAGAAATAGTATCTATCTGACCAAACTTTTACAGCTGAGGATAATATTATGCAGATTTAAGGGCATTACTATTTTTTCTCTTTCAAAGGTCTTGAATTACTATAAATGCCACAATTCTCAATTGTTTGATAATTTTACATAAGCTGTCACAAAAAGGTAATTTCTTTTTTTTCCAGAGACCTCATTAGAGGTAATTATCCTATTGCTGGATAACATATCAAATGCAGAAAGAGCTTCTGTTCCATAAAACTCTCAGTGGTCATGGAGAGCAAAGAATTACAGACATTTATTTTTTCTCAAAACCAGTAAAAGTGACAACTAGCCAGGCCTCTCAGTAACTGCAACTGAATGTGATGGCTTTCAGCCTTTTGGATTCACTGCTGACATTCTTCCTGAATCCTATTCCCTCAGTCCTTGCTGGAGTTAAAAAGCAGAAGGACCAGAACTGATGGAATGCAAACTGCAAGGGTCAAAGGAGTTACTGCAGCCAGGGCTGCTAGAATCAATCTTGGCTAAGGGGAAAGAGAAAAAAGTCTGATCTGCCTTGCAGCTCCTGCTTCCTTCCTGACTGAGGATGTGGGAGTAATGCAAAAAATAAGAGTAGACTTGTGTGTCACTGTTTGGGAATCACTAACTTAGGAATCAAGCACCAAGTTCGATCTATGCAAATTAGGTCCTGCTCCCAGTTTGGCAACTGGACCATAATCCAGACCTTATTTTTTCATCTCTTAGAACAACACTGACACAAAGACTATTAGTCTCTTTTAATGAAAAGTATGTCATAGGAATGTGAGAAATCCCTATTGCTATTGTGTGGAAGAACAGAAGAGAAAAATGTACTAAGTTTACAAGTGTAGAAAATAACTTTTGAGGTTTAGCTGCATGAAAATATGTACATAATGTTTACTGCACAAATTCTTTTGAACCAATATACTATTCTTTTTGGAAAAAAAATGATCAGTAGTGTAATTTCAAGAAATTTAAATTTTTACTTTCAAACGTGACCAAAAAAAAAACCCTTCAAAAGCCAATCAAATGAAACCAAACTTTGCTCCAGTTGATAATCGCACACAGGCCTCCTATAAACACAAGCACTAAATCTTTATCTCATTACCTCCTTCCTTGTTAGAGGCTAAATGATACTTCTTTCCATTGTAAGAGGAATGAAGAGTATGCATTTTCTGAGCTGCTGAAGCTTGTTATTGAAATTAAGCTTTATGACACTGCTGTTTTCCATACTTGGACCCAGTCTATCGGATTTGTGTGGCTGCTTCCAGAAATAAGAAGGGCAAATGTCAGTGCATTTTCAAAAGTAAAGGCAAGGAACAGGTTGTTAAATAGGCTGAGTTAAGCAATCTCCTAGAAAGGACAGCTACTAATAAAAGTAGTATTGTTTGTCCTAATGTGCTCCCCTGTTTCTGTGACAGTACAGTCCAAACTCAACGATGTAATTTCCTTTTACATTTGATACCTTTGCATCTTTGTGGTTTTCAGTAAGATTGGTTCCTTTAAAAAGGTTGGATGGCAAGGATCATCTCAACCCCTCCACTTGTCCTTACATAAAAGAATGTGTATTTCAGTGTTTATGAAGTGGTGAGAAAGTACTGCTTCTATTTTCCAAAGAATTCTTGTCAATTTTCCTTTCCACGTGTTATAAACCATATTGATGTGAATGCCTTCTGAAGTTACTCAGTCAAAAAAGTAATTCATTTCAGTAGAATGATTTCTGAGGCACATCACTGCCCTGTAGACTTTCATCATATTCCTTTCTTCACATGAAAAATGAGTACATTTCTAAACTGCAATTTTAAATATTGAATAAGGCTACTGATATCAATAAGTTTGATTATTCAAGACATGAGCTTACAAAATGTTGAACACTATTATTATCAAGGTACAAAGCAAGAGTGTGCTGCCTTTTCAATGTAGCTGCAGTGCTTTGGGGACTGAACCCCAAGGAAAGAGGATTAACAGTTTACAGAAATGAACATACAGATATGGAAGCCAAGATACCACATAAGGCCAATATCTGGCCCTTTTGATTACTTAGATATCTTAATTTAGAAAGATATATTTAATTTATATTAAAAATGCATTCAAGCAATGATCAATAATTTTTATAATTTTAATCATGTATCACATGCATTTCATAGTGTTCATATTCCCTTGGATCAAGGTGTTGACAGCTCTGGATATTTAACACTTCATTAACACACAGTATTAGCGTGTAATAACAGGTTATACTGACAACAATATGCACTTTGCAATTTGACAACATTCATTTAGAATTAGTAACAGAAGCTGAGCTAGGAAGCAATTATATTATAAATGGCATAGCAGGGAAAACCAGATTTCTTTGTACTTTATTAATAACTTAATGTACAGATATTAAGGTCCTGAGGAGCTTATGTGTTACCTTCATATTTTCACACAACTTCTATGGAGTAGAAGACAAAGGAAATTAGATATATGATCACAACCCTAGTTGCCTCCATGCTTTATCTGTACTTTACTGTGTGCTAATTCTAGGGGGAAAAAAAGTTTAGCACTCTATCCAGTCAGTTTTCTAGTCAAGTTTCTTTCTTCAGAAGCCAAATGAAATTCTGATGAGGAATGGCCACATATTTATCTTTTTGCAGTATATGTAGCATCTTGGAGCATTAATGTTTTAACTAAAAATATCCTGGTTTTGAGCAGTTTGATAAATGGCAAATGCACTTGTTTTGAATTAGGATTTCTATTCTGTAAGTTGATTTCAACATAGTTAATATGTGCTTTGATTCTTATAGCTCTTTATCTGCTTCTTTATTTCAGCAGTTTTCTTCTTCAAGGAGTACACACTGTGGATGTTTTGCCCAGGGTATTCTGATTCATCTGATTCTAGTGTGCTTTCCTATTCAGATAGTTGTCACAATTTGAATATTTATTTTTTTTTCATCAAGGGCTTTTTCTTTCCATGAGGTATAATTTTATTTACTTTTCCCTTTTCTTTTGCCCTTTCTTTCTGGTTCTTTTTGATAACTCAGTTAAAGGAAGCAACACTTTATTTAATGCTGTTGTCAACCATGGCTGAATATATTACTACAGTGTAAATTATTCTGCTTTCATGAAACACTAGAGGAATTGTAATCATACAAATTCTGTTAAGTCAATGGAATAACTTGATTGAATGACAGAAAACAATATCCTCTCATTTCACTAATCCAGAGCCTACAAATTAGATAGCAACACATCCATAAGCACTGATGAGCCTTGTTTGCAGGTGAGTAGATAAAGGCCAATAGAGAGCAGGTAAATCTCAGGAAACCTCATCTTACATTGTTTGCTTGGGCTGGTTTATGCTTTACAGGACTTGCTTCAATTTGTGTATCTGAGAAAGTAAGACACTGAAAAATTGTTCCCTAAGTAACACTGGGGCATTTTATATATCTTGCCACTGTGATTCCAGATTACCCTACTTCACAGCAAAAATTAAAAAAAAAGTTGCCTATTTATCAGGGTCAACATGAACTTAAGATCAACATCAAACCTCATAATCTAATCAAAGATTTTCAAGTAAGAAAATGACATAATTTATTGGTTTTTATAATCCCACTGTTTTAAAATTGTATCACCAGTTTTATCTTTTTATCTTCTCTTAAGGAACCCTATAGGGAAGGAAGTAATTTTTAATTAAAAATTTTAAATAGCGTCTGGATATGACTAAAGCTTTTACTTTGGCAGGAGGCTGCAGAACTGCAAAGGAAGGCCTACGTTTGAGAATAGATTATACAAACATCTTTAAATCTTGAATTTTCATCCTCTGAGTTTCTGTATTTTGCTTAAAATTCCAGCCTTTGTGTTGCTATTCAACTGTGAATTAACTATAATTGGAAAGAATTAATCAAAAATTGCAATTGCATTTCTCATCCAATATCCAAAATAAAATTCAGTTCAGTTCCTTCATTTTTTGTTGGTCTAACTGGGAGAAACACAGCAGGAAAATGATTTTTTTCACTGAAATATGCACAGGGAGCAGTATCACTGAGTAAGCAAACATCAAATTTGTAATGACCTGGATACACTCCTAGATTGATAAATGGTGCATAATAAACTGTACAGCTCCCCAAAACAATGGTGACTTTTTAAGTGCCTTTCTTGCCTGTATCAGTTTCCCTTTAGCTTTTGAACAGAGGTTTGCCTTGCAGTCTGCAGTCCTCTTGAGAAATAATGCTGGTCTGCAGCATCCTCAGAACAGACACACTGAACCTGTGTATTGCTCGTGCTCTAAGTGGTTCTGCTGCCACCAAAGATCTTCAGTAACTCTGTCAAGCCCTCTGCTAGTCTGGGTAATATTTACTCCGTATTTTCAAGGTTTCTCTAACTGACATGACAGACAAAAGAAAAGGCATAACAAGCAGGGAAAGGTTTATACTGGCAGCTACCTGTTGGAAAGTATATGCTGTTTTATTCTTTAACGTTCCACAGACTTTAATCTTCTTATTACAAGATTTCCCACTGTTCTCTGAGAGCCATTGAAAGAAGATGTCCTTACAATGCAGGCTATTAAAAACCATTTCCATGTAGCATGAGACTCTCAATAGTGTGTGTTTAGGTATTTAGACTACATCAGAATAAGAAATCAGTATGAAAAAAAGGAGTCTCCTTCTTCCTAAGGGTGAATGCTGATGCTCATCTTTGATCGTGAGAACATGTTTCAGTTTATGGTTCACAGACAGGATCATTTTCTTCTGCTACTGATAGAAGCTATCCATCTCTGCTCTGGGAGCCACACATCTGCACCTTCAGACAGAATGTTCTGTCAATTGGTTAAGGCAGCTGTGATGGAAATTTTTATCCAGAGGACATTTCAAATACAGAGAAGCAGCCCCATGCTGACATCAGACATAAGTGCGGCTGAAGCCACGCAGCTGGCAGAAACAATGTGCCTCCCCACTACCTCTAGCCATGGCATGTCACCAGCTCCCATAACAACAGTCCTGTCCATAACAGCTGCTTTCTCAGGGGTGAAATGGGCTGCCTTTACATTCCTTTTCTACTGTGTGGTTGACAAATAACTGACTATTAAATAAAATACTTAGATTGTACCATAAAGAAAATTAGTAAGTCTTGTCACTGGTCTTCAGCTGTATTCAAATACACATAACTTTCACTGCAAGTGCCCCAGCTGGCCACAACCAATTGTATCACAGCTATGCTTGGTGATGAATATATCCACATCATTTTTAGCATAGTAGTTACCATTAAGAGAAGCCTTCATTAGCAGCTCTGAGAGCAAGGCAAGGATATAAAAGGGGACAGTGAGAAACTTTATCCTGTTTTTTAAATAATGACACTTGAAGGTCATGGCGTGGTAGCACTGAGAAAATTCCAGTGCCATGTCTGCTCCCCAAGCAAGCAGATCTTTTGGTGCTGTGAATATAGACTTCTCTCACAGCACTAAAATTTTAGATTACTGTATCATCTGAGATATGCTTCAATCTATAAATATAAATAAGTCCTTTAGCTTGATATAGCACCAATGAATGTTGAGAAGTGAATATCTTTCCATTGCTGCAGTCAGTTTATTCCTTTTTTTAATCTAAGAATTCTAATCTGTATGCCTTTGCCCTTACTGAATGGATGTATCACAGTATTCACAGCATTTTGGTAAGTCCAATTTTAAAATCTATTTGTTACATCTGTTTCACCCCCCACCCAAATTTGTCATCCTTGTGGAAAATATAAGACTGCAACCCTCAGTTAAAAGATGAACGTACTGAATATATGTTTTGCAGCAATATATGTGCCCAGCATTATCTGTGGTTGGCCTCTTGAGTCACCCCAAATTTTTGCTGTGCACTGAGCACAGTAAAAAAGTGGCTTGGGACTTAAGGCAGTCTCAAGCAAACCCCTCATACAGGTATGAGATGCAAAACTAACTTACCATTTGATGTCTTGCTTCATATTTGTTATTTGAGAGAAATGGATCTCTATGGATAGAAATTAAAATCCCATGACTGACAAGATCCAGCACAGGACACATACAATGGAATCTTCTGGAATCTCCTCCCCCTCCGCTTCTCTCACTCCCCCTCCAGGCTCTCTCATGTGCTTTCTCACCTCTCCCCTACCCCAGCATCCCAGGTATAGCACAAAACTTTCTATACAAGTCACTGATATGGAAGCAAGAGGAAGATGCTCTCACATACAAAGAAGGCCCATCTGCCCCACACATCAGACCATGTGTGCAGCAGGTGCCTTGGCCTCTCCCACATCGCTCTCAGCCACGCCTTTCTGTCCATCCCATGATACTTCAGGGACTGTATTTCAGTGTATCAGTCAATGGCTAATACGCTTCCATTCACTTCAACCATTGTGGAAGATGCAGGATTGGCTCACAACTGTACATAAGACTCTAACATTACAATACTAAAAATGTACAGAGCTGTACAGAAAAGCTTATGGAGAGAAAATGAATGACTTGAGTAGTTTTCAAAGTATCTGAAAAACTGTGATTCCACTAATGCTTAATCTGTACATGTATTTTTTTCCAGAATCATTCAGATGTTGCTGATATCAGAAGCTGATATCAGGATCATAAGATGAAGAGCAACCAATATCAGGAAAATTGCTTCAAAAGGGATTGATCTAAAGGATATATTACAAAGGAAAAAAAACAGCTTCTTTTTTTTATACATTGTTCAAATACAGAATACTTTTTAAAAGAAACTTATTTCAAGTCCAGCTCACTAACAATATCACAGATAGGCTATCAAGACTTAACTTTTATTTATTTCTTTTTTATTCAACTATACCTCAACGCTATTTTATTTCATCCTTAGCTGACTGCAAGCTTTGTGTATTCCTCTAAACTCCATCTGTATACCAATAGTGTCACATCTTTTTTCAGGTTTTCAAGCTTGCTGCTAATGGAGACTTTTTCTGGACACTCTGTACAGCATTTTCCATTTTAGTGGTAATGCTATTGACCTAAGAGTTTCCATCATGCACTAAAAGGTATTACAGGTATAGATCTCTATTTCTTTGTAAAGATCCATAATACTCTGTGCCAAAAAATTCTCAAAGTCATGGAAAAATTACACAACCATGTTCCTACAGTGAAAGAGAAAGTCCTTCTAGAAGTGCAAAAGTAACATAAGTTATTAGAAATCTTATTAAAATATTATTGAAGTATTTGTGCAAGACTTTAAATAGGCTGTGAGTAGCTATTTAAAGAAATAACTAGGGGATATTTTTAGATACCTAGCCTTCTAAGATGGAGCTTTAAGTACTCATATCTCATGAAGTTAATATTCTTGAACTATAAAATCTCTTAATAATAGTGAGAAACAGGAAATGGGAAAGGATAGTACATACTTTCAACTTAATCCAAATATTCCAAAAGGGAATTTCACATTAAATTTGGCAGAAGTCATCTGGCATTTAAACTAGATGCAAAATTATGAATGCAATCTTTTATGCCACTTGAGAATGAATACAGGATATACATATTTGTTTGAACCCAGTTGTAGCACTAAAACTTACTAAAATTTGGATTATATTAGTATCAATTAAGTTTTAATGAAGTCAAACCCAAAATGTGAATTCTCCTTGGAGTTCTACCACAGAGGTATGTAGGGTCAAAGACCCAGCTGGATTAAGGTGTGGTGCCTGTTCTTAGCTCTAAGGATCCCACTAAGGTTTATCTGGGAAACACAACAGTGAATCACACTGGAAGCAGCTGATGCCAGAGGTTCATTATTTCATAGGAATAAACCTACTAATCTTTCCACAACATATATCTCAAAAAGAATATGAAAGTAAATCAAGTGTAAACAGAGATTTCCCAACTTTTAAAGTTGGAAGATAAAGATTTTATTCACCTCTGAGTGTGTCAGGCTTAACTTTGAATGACCCGGTTTTTGCCAAATGTGTCACAGCATTAATGTTATTTAAATGTGGGATGTTTTGTGTGTGAATATTAGCAAAGCCCTTGCTGCTTTAGATAAGCAGATGACATTCCATTCCTCTTCGTTTCCCTCATTAAAGCAAAGAAGTTGAATATTAATGAGTGTGGAGAATTATGTTGTCATGCATGTTAGTCTAGAAAATATAAATTCATCTCATAAAAAAGTCAAAGGATCAAAGAAGGTTTTTACTGTTAATTGGAAACAAAGTGTCAACGGTGTCCTGATTTAAAGGGCACTCAAGGATGATAAGGGAGGGGTGGGGTTTTTTTCTTTTCCAAAAAGGAAATACAATTAATGAAGGAGTTATTAGTATTTTTTACTAAAATCCTTTTTGTTGCCTGTGGCATTCAACGTGGCATTCCTGATGTTCAAAGTAATATTAAAAATAATATTAAAAAAAAAAATCCTTGCAAACATACTTCAACATTAATAAAACTAGTATTTTTATAGCCAAAAGCACTTTGCTTTTAAATCTACATGTATAATGAAACTAGTATGTTTTCATTGTTCTCTTGATAAAAATAGCACATTTAGCTTGTGGCTGATTAATAGACAGAAAATAACAGAGGATCACCTCCATATTTTGCATTCTTGTGCTCAGCCTCATTGCAGCAGTGAAAATTGAGCCTGTGCTAGCTTAGGAAGCCTGGAAATGCTGCGTTTCTTGCACACCCACATGCACACAGCAATAGAGCGAGGGAACAATTCTATGTTAATGTTCTTTTTAATTAAATATGCAAACTACAAACTCTAAGGGATAGACCTCTCACTTTTCTGATGAGACAGCCTCTGTACCTTTAAAAAACATAAGGTCATTACTCTGGTTTCCTCAAACATTAGTTAGTTAGAGAAGTCTTCAGATACAGCTTGCAAAAGGCTCTCATACTTTATTATAGCAACAGTAAATGTTAATTCTTATTTTCATATGAACAGAAATTTGATGAAAAATGGTGAAAACCTATAGTTTGCATTTACCCTAAAACACAGTGCTAAAGTCAAGTGAATATTGACAAACCTATCTGAAATCTTCCAGGTCTTTTTATATGGCATGGGATGTAAAGTTTAAAAGGTTATAAAGTCATATAATTTGGTCAATCAATTCAAATGCTCTAATATGTATTAATTTGCATGGCAAAATCCAAACAAAACCATTCTTTGTGCTCCTCCACATGCCTCAGCTGAAATACTCTGAGAATAAATTAATACAATTTATCAGTTCTCGATTTTACTAGAATACCTGTTAATAACATCAACATATAATTAAAGTGAAATAGAATAGAATAAAAATAGAAAAATAGCATAAAAATATGATACTACAAATCATAACTGCATAGAACAGAGTCATGTGAACTTTTTTTCAGTAGTAATGGAATTTACATGATTACAAGTGCAGTGGGTGTCATTAAAATTTTAACATTTGCCACCTTTTGTCATTGTAATTCTGCGAATATTCAGGGCAGTGAATTTGGAGGTCTTAAAGCATCTGCTGCTTCTATATAAGTTGCAAATTTTATTTCATTATAAAATAATTTGAATGTTCTGCTGATATGATTGTTCTGCTGCCTGAGCTTGCTGCTGTCACTTTTCTTTGAACACAGACCCTCTGGGGCAAAGTCACCCCAATGGGCTGTCCTGGTTTTGAACGGGCTGTTCAAAACCAGGACATTTGTTTTTAATTTTAAAGTTTTAACTCCATTCCATTAAGCTGACAAAATGGCAAATCAGTGAAAAAAGTCCCTCTTAAAGACATGAATTCATGAGGAACATTTTAGAGTATATATGAGTAATCACTCCTTTATCTCTAGGTAAGCTGTAGACAGGAGTTAATTGCTCAGCTCAGAGACAGGACTTTTTTGTGCATGCTTGGGTGGGGAATAGCCCCATGCCTGTAAAGCCATTCAGCAAGAGTCATTAATTCCAGCATGACATGAAGCAAAATCTAATGTGGTTTCAGACTGGTGGGAAATTAATAATTTTTTCTCCTCACCACTTGAGACATGGAATCATGGAATCATTTAGGTTGGAAAAGACCCTTAAGATCACCAAGTCCATAGAAAAACATGAAGGCCAGATCCAAATTGGAGAGTTTAGGGAATCCATGCAGAGGAGCAGAAGCTTTTAGGCTTCCCTCTTGGATCAAGAACTGCTGGCTCACAGTTAGGGAGGAGGCAGGGTGGCTCAGTGGGCTCAGGATGAGCCAGGGCAAAGCCAGGGGACAGCTGCTCAAACACCCCCATGCCAGCTGAGCAGCCTGCACTGTCACGTAAGAAAGGAGACCAAAGCACCAGCTTTCTGCATGGACTGCCATGTATTCTGTGGTTACATCTCATGGGTTAGGTCTAGATGGTAACCAAAGCTTCAGCACTAATCTCTAAGCATGGTAGGACACACAAATGCTCCAACTTCTCCAGGAGGGCTCTGCTACCTCTTTCCAAGAGCACCAGCCTAGCTACAGTTCTCTGCTGAAAAGATTTTCAAAGTTTAGACTTCAAAATATGCTTTTCTATTCAGCTGCAGGGAAAAGATAAACAAAATGAGGTAGTTCTTAACTGAAAAAAAATTTACATTAACTTCTTCATTAACTGATTTCATATGTTCGCTTAGATTTAAATATATAATTCACAGGATCAGTGTAGTTAGAAATATTAAAGGTCTTTTTATGTCACCTCATCCATCTTTGCCAGCACAGCATAATTTTCATCACTGTATTGTCCATTTTCTCTTTAAACCTTGATAAACTGTAAATCATGTAGGGGAAATAAACTGGATGCTTAGCAGAAATGTTATTTGCAGATGATAATCACAAACCAAGGAAAGGCAACACTGCAATACTCACTAAATTTATGGATTTGTTTTGTCCATCACAAAATGACTATAGCTCTTGGTGCTGAGTGAAGTCAAGTACCACAGAAGTACATTTGCCATTCATGGGGTCTATGTGTTTTGACTACAATATGTTCCATAGAATGGTGTTTACTATTTGAATTTTGCCTAGGAAAACTAAGTCATGATGGTGGCACTGAGAGCAGAGTCATGTTGTCAGGAGATCTGGTTAAAAACATAACCTGGAACTTCCCAACACAGCTAATTTGCTGTGGAATCACAATACAGTCTGTATGTCCACAAGCACACACAGGAGGGCTATTTGTGGAGGTACTTATTAAGAATAGTGGGAGCTTCTCCAACCGAGTGTGCTACCTGTCTATGTGTTCAAATCACTTAAAGTGAATATAAGAGCATATAAAATATCTATAGGAACCTTTTTTTAAATATAAGAATACCCAAATTTGCAACTGAACCACAAAGAGACAACACTTGTGATAGAAGTGAAGAACAACCCTGGATATGCTGAGAGCTGCTCCTTAGACTGAAGGGAACCAGAACAAATAGCTATGACTTGCAAAAAATCAAAACTGCTTTCAAACAACTCTTAACACATAGCACAACCTTCTTCAAGGGTCTGACAAAACCCTAAATATTTTTTATCTATTTAAGTTTTAAATATTGTGTGTATATATCTATATGCACATGAAAGTACGTATATATTTAAATGACCTTTCTTATTATGAGGGAAACATAATTATGTTTGGAACTAAATGTTAATAGACTGGGTTTTTTAAGTGTGAAAAGTCTAAAAAAAGTGCCTTGGAGCTTTCCACACTTTCTTAATGCAGCAAAGTGTTAAGAACTTAATGAGAACAATTAAAACATCAATATTGTCAATAATTGTACTTCAGAGCATTTTCACAGAGACCTCTGACTACTGAAGTTGTCTGCAGTCTGAAAGAGTGACAAATACTAGAGTGAGGAAGAGAAGAAAATGCTATCGAGAAAAAATGCTGGGACAACATAATCTTTGTTGAATATGTATTTAAAACTCAGACAACTCGACCACTAAAACCTCTACCTTAAAGGAATTAAAGGAAGGCACACCTTTTCCAACATCCAAAATCCCCTTTCCAGAGCTAGCTGTCTCTAGGCTCCAGCCAGCTGTCAAAGACTCTAACTACAGATTTTCAGCTTTTATCTATCTTTTTGGAAGCAAACAACTCCCCAGTTCTCTGTGGAGTACTCTAATTAATGAAAGCTCATGCATTTATTCTGCATAGTATATAAACCTACTCACAAAACAAAGGAGAACAAGGTTCATCACATCATTCTCAGTCTGAATTTTCCATCAGTGGAAAGCAGGAAAGGTAAGATCAGTTGACAGATTCAGGGCATGGGATTGACAGTTAAGGAGGGGAATGGGGGCCCAAAGAGTTTGTGCAGTTTCTGTCCTTGGAGATTTTCAAGACTCCACAATAAAAATCCCTGAGCTGCCTGACTGAACCTTAACCTCTCTCAGCAGGAAGGGGGACAGTGTGTGAGCTCCTGAGCTCTTTGAACATGATCCTGCCTACCATCCTCTCACTTCTGTCTCCATGTTCAAACTGGTTTTAAAACAGGAACTACTCATACAACAAAGAATAATTAAGATGAGTGATAAGTAGACTTAGTTATCAAGGTTTAATAGAACTCAGATGTTACCTGAATACCCTCTTGAACAGCTTTGATCACCCTCCCATTTCTAGGAGTCTCTTCACTTCATGATTATAAAGTCCGTCAAGATGAAACGCACTCCATGAGTGCCATGTATATTCATTTTTCCTGTATTTTAACCTAGTTGACAGATCAACAAAGACACAGTTTACTTTCGTGATAGATACCTGTTAATTTTGTTCTGCCTCACAGAAACATGCAGCTAATCTGAATGCACTGCAGTGATTTATTTTCTTGTTTTATCATGTCAGACACCTCTCTCCTATTGATTCACAGCATTAAAATCTATGCCAGTATGCAAGGGATTCAGAAATACTCCACTACTTATTTTATGTGTAAATCTACAACTTGAGGTTAAACCAACTAACCAGAGCACAATGACTCTGTGATACAAAATTGGTATGCAGCAATAATCAGGTTTGTAACCAGGGTTATGACCAGAGATTATAAGGATTTTTTAAAAAATTGTAAGAATATAGAATTTTCTCCAATGAATATTACACAAGCACTAATGCAATCTCATTTATTTTGAGTTTATGCCATCATTTTGCTTTTAGTTTATGAAGAAGAAACTATTTGAGAATATACATTTTCTTCTCTACCAGTCTTTATTTGATTTATTAGTATATTAGATTTATCAGCATCAGTTATTCTAATTTAGGGAACAATTTAAGGAATTACATAATAAATGCAACAGTGAGATTGCTGTCTAAAGAGTGAAAAATTTCACTTCTTAAAATATGCCTCATTCCCATTGACAGACTGCATCTAAACTTAGATATGCCATCAAAAAGGCTAAATTTATAAAGACAGTGAAATAATTTTCCCTCCTCTTCCTTCAGCACTACTATATACAAGAGGAAAGGAAAGTATGGGGTCCATAACAGCACAAGACTACATTTAACAGAAACAACACCAAAAAATAAATAGTGAATGCTGGAATTTGATGAACATATTTAGCTTAACATAGCTCTAGTTGTGAAAACTTGCTGACTGCATCTGTTGAGAATCCCAGCTTTTACACTGCCCAAACCCTCTGCCCTGAAGGCAAGACAAATGTCTTACAGAAACTTTGTCTCCTCTTTAGTCTATACATGAAAAATTACACTTTGCAGCCTGTCTATCTGAACTGGGGTAAGGGGAACAATTAATAGAGAGAAGAAGAGGAGAAGGTTGCCAACATGTAAATGAATTATTTTCTCTCAAGATCCTTGCAGAAACAGAAATAATTGCTTAGTTTCATTAAATTCAGGAACTCCCCCAAGTAACAGTTTATCCCTGACCTCACAGTGATGCTTGAGAAGCCTGGGTGAAGGCTGAGCCACCTCCCCTGTGAGTTCATCTCCTGTTGTTACAGGCCCATACCTCGTGCACAGCTTCAAATGAGTTTCTCTTCAACAAAACACCAAACTGACCCACAGTTACACTGTGAAATCACATGAGATGTTCAGGCCAGGATGGAAAGTCTGCAGAGTTACTCAGATATGCTCTCTACATTTCTTGTTTCAGAATGATACCTTCTGGCACCCAATCCAAAACTGAAACCTGTTTTAGAGGGTGAAGTTCCAGTTAAAATATGCAAATAGGTAATTTCTGTTTAAAATGGCCTCAGCTGTGACACATGAGATGAGATGCAAGAAGCAGTTACAGCTTTTTTCTAATTAAATTAGATAACAATTTTCCAGTTTGTGTGCACTGTCAGACTATGACTTATTACCTCTGGGTAGCTAACTAGGCTTGAATTAGACAACATATTTGGAAAAAATAAAAGCTTTAACAAAAATATTTGTTTGATAATTTTGTACTTCATGAAAATACATATATATATTAATAGGCACAGATTGTCCTATGTACAAAAATGTACATTCAATATATTGTGTATAACATATGGATGACGTATTTCACATCCATCTCACAAGCATTAGAGAGACTTAGTTCCTTAAAATCATGCTTCCCTTATAGAGAGAGATCCAATTGACAGTGGGATACTGATGTGACCTGTTCCTGTGGCAGGTAACATCACAATATGTTTCTTGGAAAGAGTTCCTCCAGACTGTTGCAGTGGAACCCCCCCACCAGAGCAGACCTTTCATTTTGAGCATTCATATGACATTGACTCGAAAGCAGAGAAGATACCAGAGGTCAGCAAAGCCAGATACAAGATGATCAGCTTGGAAATATGGACTCTAATATGTTCTAAAGCAGAGGTTGTACCCAAGTTTTCTCCAGGAGTGTACCAGGACAGTTGTTCTGTAGACTAGAGGATGTCACTGACAGGTAAAGGATGTGAGCAGTGGGATGAACGTGGCCTTGAGCACAGGCTCAAACTCAGTCCTCTATCACTGAAAAATGTAGCTTGTGAATGTGTTCATGTGAAAATATTTTGCACCATCCTTGTACAGACTTATTACTGATTTCTTGGGACTCACAAGCAGAACAAAGACTGTGTCCCTTAGATTTGACAATCTGCATGAGAAAAATAAGGTTTAACTAGGAACGTATCTGTTTCTGACAAGAGAATGATGGATTGAGCACCTTTATTCAGCCTGACAGAAATATCTTTGTTGACAAGCCTTGTGTTTTACAAAAGAGAAGGAATGGTGAGTACTTAGCTTTATATATGTGAGGTGAAATATTGCATTTTGGACTGGAATGTAAAATTTCATAGATTATGAGTTTTGGTTAATGACTGACTGCAAAACTGATATTTCAGGGTTTAGCACTTCAATGATTTATGGTCTTGTCAGCCAGTTTTTAATATGCTCTATGTGCACAGATGTTTCTGCAGTTGTGACATGCTGTAAAAAAATCACAATGGTCAATTGCCCTCCAGTGCTTTTCATGACAAGTTTGTGGCAGAAAAGTCAAGGGATTGTGTAGTGGAGCTGCAATGACTAGCAGGGATAGTTTAGTCATTAACTTGTGATTTCTTATTGTTACCAATGCTTGGAGCCCCCTCTGCTTCCAAAGGCATCGTGAACAGAAAGATTAATTGAATTAAAAAAAGACACAAAATTCAGCTGAAAGCATTGCAACAACAACACTTTTTGTATGTACAGACTTGACTTCCTGATACTTAATTTTGGGCTAAATTTCTCCAATAGATAAACAGAAACCACCTTAGAAACAAATTCCCCTCATGCTTCCTCAAAATTATTTTCTCCTAACTGGAGAAACTGACACCTCCAAAATCCCAAGCAGGATGGGTTGGAATAAGTGAATTTTGTTATTCATGAATTATGGCACTGGCAGTCAGGTGTAGCTCTCCAGCTGGTTTGGGGTCCATCAGGGTGTGGAAGAACCAGCATCTACAGCAGTGCTGCTTAATACAGGAATGTCTGTACAATCTTTTGACACACATTTCTGTAAGATCTGAATAAATTTAAACTTCAAAGCACCCTCTGTTCTCAGAATTAGCACTCACTAGATCCCAAGACTCCTGACAGCTAAAGATCTAGTCCTTAGTTTTTGTTTGTTTTAATGTTTATTTTTATCCTTCTGTTCCATTCATATAATTTTCAAAGTTGTGTTCACTACCTATAATTTTGGTTTGCTTGGAATACTTTTATTTATATTTATTTATATCCTAGGCCTACAAAAGAGCAGAGAACTGTGATACTACATTGTTATGTGGCAGATCAGGGGTAATATAGTCAGCTTGGTAGCTTATTGGGAATTTACATCATTTATTCTGCCTCCCTTCCTTCAAACTGTTGCTCAGCCAGTCACTGGTTTCATGTTTTGTTTGACAGACTTATTTTCAGTCTAACTGAGCTCATTGAATTGCAAAGGAAACTAATGAATATGAGCACTACAACACTCCCACACAGACAGGCTCTTCCAGCTGGGTGCCTGTGCCACACAAAGCCCTCACACAACTCCACCAGGGCTGTTGAGCAACAGCGACCTATCAGAACAGCAACACATTGTCTGAACCAAAGCTCTTCTTTCATACACATGTAAGTAAGAATACAAGGAAACAAAACTAAATTGTAAAAGTTGAGATTTATTCTTAGAGAATGTTTGGTAAATGAAGTGAACGTACATCTAAAATTGGTGTGTCTGCTACAGGGTGCTGTTAGGCAGCTCCTATGAAGCAAACAAAAATACTAAGAATTGAGCAGTTTTTCCCCACTGCTGAATTGACTGATTTATCCAATAGAGCAATATTAAAAGGACATTCACACACACACAAACAAAAGAGAGAAAGCAAAAAGAAAAAAGACAGAAAAAGAGCTGAGTTTCATCACGATCCTGGTAAATACCTCCTCTTCCACAGCATGGAACCATCAGCAAGTCTGGCTGTTGCATTGCTGTAAATACCCTGTCCCCTCAATGCCTCCCACATTCCTCCACAGATCCCTGCATGCCTCCCTACACAGCTCAGACAGCTTGAAGGGCTTGTGAGAAATCAGCTGTTTATTGCAAGACTGGGAAATTCAGTGACCATGGGATATTTAAGCCTGAATATCTTTGGACCTGCCAGATTCATCATTAGCTGCCTACATTACCAGTGGCTTTCAGTAGTAGTAGTAGCATTAATATAAATATTAATATTAACATTAACGTTAATAATAATAATAATAATAATAATAATAATAATAATAATAATAGTAATAGTAGTAGTAGTGATAATAATTCTTCCCACTTAAAAAATCATTTTAGGAACTTGTTATTTAAGAACTCTGTTAGAGAGAAGCAAAACCACAAAGTAACTAACTTCTCTGTTGTTTACTCTCCTAAACAGTAAATATCTGACTTCATAATTTATCCTTTCTAAAAAGAAAACCAACAAATTTAGCTTAAATTTAGCTGTGAAAATTAGACAAGCCTTAAAAAAATTACTATGAGTAGTCAAACACATGGCAACAGATTTTAGCTCAGCTAGAATATGAACAAACTCCCATATGGTTGCATGAGCAATCATGACCAAAACAAGACTATATATCTTGTAAAAGGAATAACAAACAACTATGTTTTGACAAAAAAAACCCCTTCACTGCTTTATTTGCATGGAAAAAATAACTGTGTTTTTCTGAAAGTTTAACTACAGGAATTGCTGGATTACTAAACACAAAATGTCCTTTACCAAGCTGATTCCAGAAGTAACAGATGCTCATAAACAGCATATATTCTTATTTTCTGTAGAAAAATGTCATTAAAACTGCATAAAAAAAAAATATTTATGTCTTTCACTCTGTGCAGATACAAAAATATTCCTAAGTCAGAATTCAGAGAAAATTAACTGGGCTGTAGGTGAAAAAGAACATAAATCAATACATATCCAGACATTCTCACAGAAAAAGTATATTCAGTATTCCTGTAGAAGTGCAGACAGTGAATGATAGATGCAGCCTCCACTCACAGTGTAACTTTCTGGGTCCTCTGCAGTAGCACTGCAGAGCTCCAGAGCAATAAACTCAGAGCAGAATATCTGCTTCCCTGCCAAAGGTTTCATTTTCTGGACAGCCCTAGAGACAATATCTTCATATCTTGTACACAAACAGGGATAGGATGGTTCACTGGCCATCAGAGAAAAGCTCTTGTACCTAGGAGCTCTTTACAGATTTCAGTACAACTGCACTTGGGCTCTAATATTAAGCTTATTGCACTGAAAATTACAGGAAAAAGGTATTTTTTCCTTTTGAAAAGAACATTAACTGTTCTTATTTAGACATTATAGGAAATAAACACCGCTGTAATACTAAATAAACAAAACAAGAGTGCTTTTAGATTCTATGATTCTATGTGATATCCTGTCCTCATTAAAGGAATTGTCTGCAATTTTGATGTACTTTCCAGACAAACTTCCTAATTTACCAGGTGGCATGTCTGACCTCAAAATCTCTTTCCAAACAGTCTGCTGCTGCTAATGCAGTAGAAATTCAAATAATTTGTTCTGTAAAAACAGGTTTAATCAACATACAGACAAAGTGCAACCCTTATATTTATTCAATATTAATTGGACTTCTATCTAGTTCAGTACTGGACATCTGTCTCAAAGCCATCAAGAGAATGTCAGTTGTAAGGAGTAACACAGTGCTGACTAAAGATGTGTTTAGACCAACAGCCTGAGCCTCTGTGTCAATCTCTTACCTCTCACAATCATCACATGTAATCCATCTCCCTTTATAGAATAAGGTGAGTTTACAAAATGATCAAAAAATGTTAAGTTTATTAAAAACTACCTCACAATGTTTTCATACATCCATTGAGATATTAACAATAGCTACCTCCATGCTTTCAATATACACTGTGTTATTCTTATACTGCATGAGACATTGTGGAGAATTTCTAAAGTAAATAGAAAATCATATTCTTGAATTGGACTAAAATTTGCTAAATATTTGTGGATTCAGTGTCAGGAACTTCATCCCCTCACTGAATAATGGTAGCAACATGGTAACAACTAGGCAGTATCTGGAGGTTTACATTTCCATATCTCAAAGAGATAAGGATCAGTATGCCCAGCCAAGGCACAGAGAAGTCCCTTGAGACCTGGTGCAGTGTCCTGTCCATCACCTTCCATGGACACCACTGAAGAATAACTGGATAAGAGACAACAGAACTTGCCTTCCAAGGGAGCATCAGCTTTGACAAAGCCAGAGATCTCCTAAAGCCCATGATGTTCCCACTGCAGAGCTCTGGTAAGAGCTGCTGAGGTCGAGCAGTCCCTGCACAGGTAATGACATCTGAGTCCTCCCAAGGTGTCAGTGCTCTCCCAGTGGAGGGCTTTTGCTGATACTGTCACAAGATGGTTATGCCAGGAAAAGAATACTCTTAGATTGCTGCCCAAACTCACTCTTCATCCTACAAACTATTTAAACTGTTGGCAATTATTAAGGTCAAGAAGTTATCCACACTGAGAATTCATGCTAACCATGAAGGGGCATGTCAAAAAAGTGGCTTCATAATATCCATAGAAACCCCTCCTGTGTGGCCAGTATCTTTTGGAGTTGAAAACAGGAAGTTTACATGGAACAGCTTTTTAATTTGTAAGTAATTGCTCACTATCAAGTTATGTTTTTATTTCCTACCCTTTTAAAGTGCTATTAAGGTCATGTACTAATCAATTTTAATTATATAGAGAATACCATGGAAGATTTGCAAGATATATTTTTTTTTTGTCAAAAAAATGCTGCCACAAACTTCTGTATATTAAATGTGATTTAGACAAATTGGGCTGTTTGCCAGTAATGAGCTGAAAAGAACATCTGGACACATGTAACACATGCAAATTCACCTCTAGCATATCTGTCTAGTGCTGGTGAATCTTAGTTTGTTTCTAGCTATTTTTTGGTGTGTGGCCAATCACTCTTGACCTCTAAAAAGGACTAAAACGTTTCTAGATTTGTAACTTTTTAGACATACACTTCTTGTTTATTCTGTAATATCAGATTTTGATACAGGCTTTCACCATAGAGAAAATGCACAGATAGTTCCAGTAGTTTCATACTCTCTTCTATAGATAGAGGTAATAATGATTCACAATATAAACATGTACAAGATGTTTGTAAATCAGCAAAGGTGTTTAATTTTAGAAACTTTTCTAATAGAAAACTTAATTTTCTGGAGCTCTTTGTTCCCTTTGGAAATCACAATGGGTCTGACAAAGTGGCCAGATTCATCCTCACAATTGCTGTCCTGAGGTCAGTGGTGTCAACACTGCAGTTTGCATTGAAGTGTGAAGTTGCTCCAGATGAACTCCATTGGGGTTTCACTTAAGAGAAATAACAGAGACTTCAATCAATCTTAGAACTTATTACTGCCTTTAAGAGATATCATTTATGGGATTCCCCACATAGAGCACCATGCTTAAAAGAATTGGGCAGCAGCTCTCCACATAGTTTCAATTTCTTAAAAAAAAAAAAAAAAAGTTTCTCATTGCCAGAGACCTGACACACCTGACTTCTGCTCTGAGAGGTACAGTGATGCCCTCCTGGAATGCCATTCATGTCAATAACCCTTAAAGCAGATACTAAAAATAATTTAAATATCAACATCAGTATGCATTTTGCTGTGCTTACACAATCCTCCAGGCTAAAGAATGAATGGGAAGTTTCATTGCTTTAAATGGGCTGTGTACTTATAAGTTTGGGGAATTATACAGCCTAGTAGGATAAGAACACCTATAACAATGTGAAATGTCTTAAATGTGTCCATGGTTCCCCACTATAGATTTAATTCTGCAAGAAGCACACAAGATTTTTATACTGTTCCAGATGTGCCTTATATCACCCTGAAATTCCAACAAATCCCCAGACAGTGGTATCTATCAGTGTTCACTGGCTTAATTTCTTTTAAAACACTTTATAATGAGTGAGAAATTAGGCACATGCCTTCTACATGCCAATACAGCTAACACAGACCAGGAGGAGGTGATCATTTCCTTGTGGGATTTTCAACATGACTGCAAATTTTCCAGGTCAAAACTGGAAAAATTGCTTCTCTGTTAAACCAGAACAAAAATAAGTTTGCCCTTCTGGCTATTGTTCTGTAAAGCAGCAGGACAAAGCAGCAAATTTGTAACAGGCTAAAAATCAAAAGCAATTATTACACCAGTAGTATTTCCCTCATGATAGTAATGTTGAGAGTGGAAAATTGACACTGTAAGTCACAGAAACAATTATTTTCTGATGCTGGAGAAGTTCAGATCTGTTCTTATGTTCCTTATCTTAGGGCTAAACACCAATATAAAACTGGAGGTTTTTTAAGCACATGACAATTGAGGAAACAAAAATAGTTTGGCTAGTTTATATAAGTGACTTTGAAAATGCACATTTTCTGCCTTACATAGTGTAAGTAACTAGACAGATGAAATGAGAGGTTAGCAAAAGAAACAAGCTTTGGAAAGCTGCTCACAGCATGCAACAAACTGCAAAAGTGTATTCTTGATATCAGTAATGTGTATCAGTTGGAGGTAATTTTTTTCCCTGTTCATTTTCTCTCTACTTCCCAAGAGAATATTTCAGAGATTACTGTATAATTATAATCAACAGTTATTTTATAAGGCCGACAAGACCTCCCTGAACTAAATGACTTTTCCCTTTTAGTCACAAGACTTTCTATAGCACTAGTAATTTCTTTAAGTGGTCAATCATACAAATTCAAAAAATGAATAGCAGTCTTTATTAATACTGGGTTCAGCTGCTTTATCCAGTGATGAATTTATCTTATGCAATACATTTTCTATGTGCAGTCACTTCTATTTCTGTTAATTTTTCTATCTGAAGTGAGAAGTTTGATAGTAAGAGATTTTGACTAGGACAGTAGCTGTATCTAAAAAAATATATTAATAAAGCATTGTTGCTTCTGTGGCCATCGTATCTTCCTTTCCATTATTTTCCTTATAATTTGAAGGCTGATGTGCAATTCACTACTATGGAATGGCCAAGTGGAAAGAATAATTTCAAAGTCATTTATACTCAGAACAAATCAGAGTAGTTAAATAAAGCACTAACAAGGGAGGACTCCACTCACAGCCTGAATTTCCTTTTACAATAGTTCACATTTTTCTGCTTTGAACCTCTGAGAGAATATAATAAGGAAATACTAAAATAAAGGGGAGAAATGATAATTCAAGTGTTATAAAGAAAGATGTCATTTATAATGGTAATCACAAGTGTATGTTATATCCTCTTGTACATGTTTTTTTACATGGTTTACAAGTTCCACTGATAATGATTAAACTTTATAAACCTCACAAGAAGTTAGCAATTCCCAATAGGAAACACATGAAAACTATGATATTTTTATTTCCACTTGGGGGGGAAGAATCTCTGCTCTGAATATGAGACAAAATATACCAAACAGTCATAGGAAAAAAGTAGGTGATGGGTTTAGAACACCAGGAGCAAAGCACTGACAAGGTTTTTGGGACAGCACGAAAGAGAGCACTGTGGGGCTGAGGAGAATGACAGTGTGGCTGGACAGATGTTTGCAGACAGAGCTCCTCCCTGCCAGCAGAAAAGCAAGCACAGGGATAGGCAGGCTGGTCAGAGGCAAAAGGTGACATTTTGTAGCTGATTGAGAGAGGGGATAGAAAGGAAGGTAAAGTTTTATATGTGGTGAGGAAGATCCCAAAAAGGGACACGTGTTGAGGAGTGATGGAGCCACAACCAGGGGCTGGGATGATGAGTGAGCTCTGCAGCAGAGCTGTGGATAGGCTGAAACTCCATCATGGTTAAACAAGGATGGTGCAGCTGCAAGAAGGAAAATCAGATGCCATTCCTGAATGTGTTATGTGCAAGAGCAGTTGTTCTACTGTTAAGTAGAAGGTGAATGGAGAAACAAAAATTCTCTGGGCAGTTCTAGAGCAGAATTATATCAGAGCAAGTGAAGATAAAGCTGTACCTTGGCTCTCAGAGCAACCCAGGACTAAAACTCAGCTCTTCCTCACTGCTGCCCATCTTTATGGGAACCCTGAGGCAAGGCTAATTTCCCAGCAGCACAGCACTCTGTCTTGTTTTCTTTGCTTTAAATGAATATATACAGGCAGCCTATACAGCTTCAGTCCCCTCATGAGGGGACAGCTTCTTCAATTTAATATACTTAAGAAGCCCCAAATCCCACACCCAAACCTTAACGAGCGTAGCTGTTAAAAAAAAAAAAAATAAATTAGAAGGCTTGGAAAAGGTAGTTAGAAGAAGTCACTGGGAAAAGTCAATGAGCTAAGTAGGAGCAGGGTGTTACTCACAGCCCTTTCTCTATACAAGCACAGTAGAGCTGCTGAGGTTTGCTCATATGGTGAGCATTCCTGCCAAGCTTCTACCATTATCTCTAATTAAGAAACATTTCTTTTTAAATTAAAAGATTCCCATGGTTACATTATTCACCTTCTTTAGTTTGTTCAGTACACAAGAAAGCTGTTGGACTGGAAACATTGTTTACTTAAATAAAAAAAAAACCCCACAAGGTGTGTGTTAAAAGTGAGATAACACATGCCCCATTGTCCTTAAAATGATCCATAAAAGGACTATCTTACAATACCACCCTCTTGGAAATGTCTTATTGTGATAATGAAATGTCACCAAAGTTCATTTTGGTCTAGAAAACCTGGGTTCATCCACATAGTATGAATATTTTTACGCAATTTCAAGAAAACCCAACCAAATACCCAACCTTCCTGCTATTCTGAAGTATAGCAGAGAAATACACACTGAATTATTTAATATATTAATGCTGCAATGTAAGAATATGTGATAGTTATCAGATGCATTCTTTATATATATGTTTATCAACATCACAAGATTGCAGGGGCCTAGAAGGAGGTTCATTGCTCTGTAAGTCTCCAGCAAATTCTGGACAGGAGACTGCCATTCCTTCTGTAGCAATAACACTGTTAATTCTGTGGAAGGGAGAAAGTAAATCAGATTTATTTAAAGGTCCCTTCCCCCCTGCCCTTGATTTTATATTTCTGCCATTATTACTGATTTTTTTTTCTACTGGACAATTACCAACATTAGAGATACTAAATATTCTTACCATTTGTGGTGCTCTGTAATTAATACAGATAACCAAAATATATTTGCTGCCTGGACAGTCATAACTAAGACACTTGGAGAGCAATGAATCGCTGCAAGACAGGAAGAAGGGATGACATTTATGGCCCTGCAGATTTCCAGCCACAATCAGAGTACATATCAAGGGCACTTGTCCACACAGCAATACTGGAGCCAGTCACAAAGGGCTTGACTCCTCCCAGTTCCCCTGGCAGAAGGGCACTATTTAACCACAGAAGAAGAATCAAAAGGCTTTTCACATTTTTCTCCTTTTCCTTTCTTCTCAATTGGTGGCTAAAAGAGACAGACCAACTCTCAAGTCCTATTCTGTCATGGTTGCCACAGGTTACTTCCTAAATCCTTGTTTCAGCTCGACAACGAACTAGGAAAAAAATAATTTATTTAGTTTTGTAAAATGTTCTTTTCTCAATGAAATGGTAGGAATGAAAGTGATTCAATTGTTCTACCTAGGGAGTAAAAGATTTTAAACTACTTTAAACCCTCTAAAAAGGCCATCTACAGCTTCTTCCTTCAAAAGCCAAAAAGGCTGATAAGAAAACCAGAAAAATAGGTCAGAAGAAAAAAATATTTCTGAGCATATTTCAGTGTGATATTTGAAACTGGAGTAAGAAACAGTGAATAATGGCCAAGAATCTTCTTTCAGAAGTTATGTTTTTTTCTCCTCACTGTCTTTGTATATGACATAGATAGTCATCAGGGATAATGTTAGTTCTCTATTTTAACTGTGAATATTAAGATAATGGAAGAAATTGGCCAGTCAGTTGTGAAATATTATAGCAATAAAAGTCTTTGATGGAAGATGAATCTTCTTCAAAATAGTACGAGGATGTCAATAAATGAAGAGTAATGTGAAGATCACTTATATTTATTGGGACTGCAGCATTTATCAAAGTCCAACATTTAATTGGAGTTACTATACATGCTAGCTTTTTATTTCTTCTGTACTAGTTTGTTCATATATTTAAGGATAAACTTCTAAACTTACTGGCTTTTATTTTTTGGCTTTTATCTTAACTCTTTTTGGCTTTTATCTTCCATCTTTAAATAAATATGCTTGGATTACACCTGTAGCATTCCTTTGGTGGGACAGCTGGGCTGCTCTTTAAATGCATTAGTACTTCCCACAGCAGATCTGTGTGTTAAAAAGCCCCCTCTCATGTCTTAGAAGCATTATAAGTAAAAATCTAGGAATTTTGGCATTTAAAGTCAGTAAAAACACCTTTTCTGCATATTTTTATAAATAATTGCTTTATGTTTATGAAAGAATTATATGATAACCATATTAGGGAGGTGGTTTGGGAGGTGATTCCCTTCATAGCTGGAATGGAATGGATTTAGGCATGAATCTGAGGGTTGTTTGAACTTGGAAATAAATCTAAATATCTTGTCATCCCAAGCACTGTACTCACTGATGTCTCAGAATCTGTGACAGAAAGGAGGGGAGAGCAGCAGGACCAGAAACCATCTCACACATGAGGTCCCCTTTTCTTTCAGGGACAGAAGGAGCTATTAGAAAAATAGGAACTCACACACTTGCATTTGCTGGAATTTATCTTTTACCATCATGCTCAGCTGCCACTGGAGGTTCCAGCTGCAGCCAGTGGGCAGCAGACACCTTCTCACCCTCTTTTCCTCGAGGCTCTCAGGAGCCAGGCATCCAAGGGCAGCTGTAGCAGCCCTGGGCCATCTCTGTGCATTCCCTGTGGCTTTCATCATGTGGTGTGACAAGGACACATCCACATCTATGGGGGGCAAGAGATGGAGGCAGCAAGGCCCCCAAGGAGATTTGGGAAGAGCACTCTGTGGTTGTTCTGGCTGTGACAGCTATCCTCTTTCCTACTGATCCTCTGGTTACTACTGAACTGGGACTGGAAAAACTATTTGTGAAAAGAAATTACAGAAAGATGACTCAGTGATTGTATTTTACAGGAATCCACAGACCTATTGGGACACTTACATTATTGATTTTTCCCATTGATAGATTCCTCTTCCGAATGTAAAGAGAGCAATCCTGCATTAATGTATGAATGCAGATTTCCTGAGACTCCCTAACCAGCTGCTCATGAAATAGTAATGTAATTCTTGAATAAGGGAAATGGTGAATCTAGTGGTCATTTTAACTGCTGTCTAATGGCTCAACTAAAGGTATCTGCATGATACAACATAAGACAATTTTTTACTGCAGTTCATATTTCAAGCCTGAATTTGTAGTAGTTGGAGCACTATTCCTAAAAAATCCTCAGATGCACTGTAAGTTGTAAATTCCTACTACACAGTAAACAGGATGTGTTGTTTACAGCTTTAGATCCACTAAATATTTGTGGATTTGCTTCCTCAGCTATAGCAGGAACTTACTGGTGATAACTCCCTGCCTTGTTCAATAACTTCCAGTAATTATCATGAAGAAAATGCAATAAATTCATGTAATAGACTGCCCCTTTGCTATAATATACAATGAGAAGCAATCAATGCTCCTTACAATGAGGAGAAGAAATACAATGGTGTTTTATTTTATAGCTTTAGAAATGCAGCTTTGGGAACCACCAGAGGGAGCAGAGGGAAACTCCAGTGGTCAAATTCCAGCCCTGTGAAAGAGAAGGCCAGGGCTGGCATTTTACAGAGGAGAAACACAGCAGTGCACTGCGTACTTCTTAGCAGACTGTTTTATTTGCTCACCCACCCAGCAAAAGCAGCATCCCCAGGAACTGTTGCTCTTATTTCTTATGCTTAGAAAGAGAGAAACAATATGAATCTTGCAAATAACACTCAGACTGAGCCTTTGGCAAAATAATTGTAAAAAAGACGATGCAGGAAGAGGATAGCAAAATATCTACATTTGCTGTTAGCAACAATAATCTTGGCAAACAAGATAGCTATATTTAATAATCATGGGTTTAATATATATAGTTTTACTGTAACTTAAATCAAAGGGCATTTCTGAGACCATCCTTGTTATGCTTTAAGCATAATTACACGCTACATATCTTGGAAAGTAAATGAAAGCCTTTTCCTGGTGATTTGTTATACATTTTGCTTTTGCCTCTGGCTAAGTGAAGGCCAGGCCTCTGAAGAGTTCCAAGTATAATGCACAGTGAATATAAAACAGTCCATTAATTGGGATAATAGGTCCTGGCATGTAATTGCATTGCTAAGGTACTATGGATAGCTGCTGAGTGAAATGGTATTTATCCAAGGTTGTTAGTCATCCGTGGATAACTTTATTTGTCCACTGATGCTTAAATAAATGCATCATCCATCAGTAAGAATACTTATGAAAAAATTTATTGCAAAAATCATTATCATGTCTCAAATTATAAAAGGAAACAATATATAAAAATTGCTGAGCAGTGGTACAATAAAGCCATGCCATGATGCATTTTGCTTGTTTTTCTGTCAGTGGAAGTAAAATACAGTTGAAAAATCAAGGCTAAATGGCAAGTTCACATGCTTACAATATTTACCCTTGCCACTGAATATACTAGTTGTCTTTAAAAAAAAAAATTCTAGTAATTCATTCTTAAAGTATTATAAGAATTATCCTAATCTAAATAGGTGAAATGCATTCAATAATGAATGCAGCACCAACTGCAAAAAAAAATTTAAAATTAACAGTGTGTTTAAGCTACACATTCAGATATGCCAATAGCTTTTGTTCATGACATTGTTTTGCTGTTACTCTGCAATGATCAGTAATCCATGAGAAAACAGTGAAGAACAGATTACAGACAAAAAAGACACAAGAACTGCTTATTATGGATAGTCTTAAATAAAGCTTAAATGAGACAGAAAAGACCTACAAAGAATTCCCATTGATAATGCTCAGCTCAAAACACCTTTGTATCTCATGTGGATAAAGAAATTATTAAGGATCTGATTTTCAGATAGTGCAGCCACATCCTCTTTTATCTTCAGCTACTTATGCAAACACTTATTAATTTGACAATCCCACTCCCAAGATCTTATCTCATCATACATTCCTGTTGTATAGAATTGAATAATATATAACATACAAGGGAGACAGGTATGCAAACAATGTTTAAAGAGAATACATATATTGATTGGAATAATGGTGCCTATAGCTGCAGCAAATATCTTGTCATTTGTACTTGTAATTTCTTGGTAATGGCAAGGCTGGATTTGCACACCTCCCACTGACTACAGGCCAGTGGCCACCTCCCCACCGGCATGGGAGGCTGGAGCAGCACCTCAGTCAAAGCCTGCCAAGTGTCAGAATCTGTCAAAGCCATCCATCTTATGGCATACAAAGGCTGGCAAATGGAATAGATTGATGAGAAAGATGCCCACTTTAAAAAGAGTCTGCATTTTTATCTGCAGAAGAAATAGTGGTCACAGAGCAGTAACTCCTGACTTCCTAAGGCACACCAAATTTTACAGGACACAGGGAAAATTCCACGCAACTCACAGGAGGGGTTATTAGCTACATCTAAATATAAAGCTGCTCAGTGAAGCCTGAGCCTGCAAACACATATGCATGCTATTAACTCAAGATATACAGGGTGTTGCAGCAATCTTAGTGAGGTAACTCAGGCGTTAAATTAACCACATCTATATTATGGGGATTAGAAATGGCAGCAATGTCTTTTCCTTGGGATTCATTTCTGAGGACTTTTGGAAGGTGCCAAAGACTCAGTGTCAATTTTTGACATGTCAAATAACATAATATGATTGAAGAGTAAGTAGGAAAAAACCCTCCAGTCCTGCCCTGAAGACTCCATCGTCAAAGCAGGATTTACAGTTTTTCCTCCAAGTTCTATGCTGCTAACAGGGACTCTCAGCCTCTCTGCATTTTACTTTATTTCCACCTCTCTAGACCATACATTCCCAGATTTATCAACTTCACTGAATGTGCTCCTTTTATTCCTTGATAATTCTATGTTTACAAGTTAATGACCAAAATAGGGAAATTCAGCCTAATGGTTATTCTTTATGAAGTGGTTTATAACACAAGATCAATTCTGTATTAGAAGTCCATTTGGACACATTAGCCTATATTGCTGCTACACAATGAAGTAAGCAGTTAACACTGAATCTGTCAATAGCAGGCATTGAACATTTCTTCCTGACTATTACCTAATTCAATATCAAGTTCAGCTACACTTAACTTGTGTAATATACCGACCCAGGAGCATCACTTAACACTTGAATCTATTGCATTTAATTTTCCACCCCCTGGTCTGTCCATTCAATTTATCAGAAATTATCCTGTAAAGCAACTGATACCATCTGCCATTTAAACTATCTTTTTACTTTAGTACCACCTGAAATATTAATTACCTTACATGTTTTGAACTGAATTGATAATTAAATTATTGAAGAGAAATGATCCCAAAAAAGAAAGCAAAAGAATTCTACTCTTCAACAATCCACCAAAATGCCCTTCTCATTCCCTGCTACTCTGGTTACTTATCAGTGTTAAAAATCTTAAGCATCCAATCCCAATTCAGACAGCCTATACAAAAATCTGTTGCATAAAACTGGTAAAAAGAAAATGCTTTTTTGACATGGAGAAATACTAAATCTTGCATTTTCTCTTCTGCCATTCAGTTATAAAGAGGTAATCTTATTTGTTTAACATGACTCATCTGTCAGAAATTCTTGCTTACTCGTGTCCTTTAAGTTATAATTTCCTACGTGTGTCCTTTTGGCAACCTTGAATTAAATTCTCTGCCAACAGACTGAAAATATTTTGCTTAACAGGACTCTAATTTTCAACCTTTCATGTATGCTGTCATTTTAAGAACAGTAACTAAATTCACAGCTTTCAGTCTCCTGGAGAATTTTGTATTAAATATGCATTAAAAAATAATAATGGCATCAACAATTTATTTTCATTGTCACATATTAAGATATAGGTAGTATGTTTTTGTATTTCAAGCAATTTTCACTTGCCCTAGCACTTGCTGACCAGCACTTCTTCAAGTATTTGATGTAACTATATTAGCAAGGTTTTTAAAAATATTAAAATCCCCCCAAAATCCTCCCTGCAACTTCGCCCATGACATAAGAAAGCAGGGTAAACACAACATATATTAAAACAAGTATCATATCATTATTAAAAATCCGTGCCAGTCTCTGTAACATGACAAGTTCCTTGCAGGCTGCACAAGGCCAGAGGGACCCTGGCCAGGCCTCCTGCCTGGAAATAAGGGCAAGCACTGAGAACACCTGGAGCAGGTTCTTTTTGGGATCAGAGTATTCTTCCAGCATCTAAAAACTGCTGCCATAGGACTTCTGACACATCCAGTTTGCATTCATTCATGCCAGGTTTTCAGCACTTTATCAAATGTTGGCAATAATCTCCACTCCCTTCCTTGTGTTTAACCCTTGGTTTTATTTACAAAGGTGAATCATGGGCTTCTGTCTTCATTTTACCAGGCTAAATTAGTAGGTCCTGTTACATAACACACTTTAATTTCTTCTCATATGATAGATTCACTGTTCACTTAATCATCATAATTGCACTTCTTTCCATCTGTTCTCATTTAAGTTCATTTTTCTTGAACAAGATTGACCATATTGTACCTACCTCTCAAAATAAGATTAATGCCTTCAGTGATTCTCATTCTTCATTATTTCTTCAAAAGATCTTAATGGACTGCATATTCCCTTTTTTTAAAAGTGTATTGCACAGATTACAAAATAACCTGAGTAATTCGGTACCATAAATAACTGAAACTCTCCCAACATTTTAATATCAAGTTCTACTCTCAAAAAGTGTTACTTGGATTTTGAATGGAATACAAGATGTCTTTGATATAAGCACATATCAGTGTTACACTTGGCATCAGGTTACATCTGAATTTCAAATCTTATGTATTACACGCTTTACAATGCTCACCAAAATTTGTCTCATTTCAGATTGTTTCATCATTGCCATCAAATCCCCTCAGTTGGAAGAGACCCACAAGCTTCACTGAGTCTGCTTTTAAAACCATGAAGTTTGAAATCTACCATGAAAGACAAGGAAAGAATCGCCTTCATCATTGAATTTGGGATCATTCTCTCTCGCTGTCCCCTCCATTCTCATTGATTTTCTCCCCAATATCCTGAAGCAGTACTCTCAGAAAACTCAAATCAAAGCAATAAGTCTCTATTACTGCTCCTGCACTCAGAGAAATTTCATCAAGTCACAGACCAAGCCAAAGGTAGTTAAATATTCTTTTTTTCTCTCCCTTATTATGTCTTTTTCAAACTAATTAGTAACGCTACCCACACCATCAATGTGGTAGTGAGGAGCTCTCATTAGAAAATTGTTGATATTTAAAACTTGATACATACATGGGAGAAAGAAAAATAGTGGTTAAAATCTTTTTTTCCATTGTTAAATGAGCAACTCATTTTATTACAACTTTTTTTGGGGAAAAAATTATTGAAAAGCCAAGCCCAGATATGAGGCCTTAATATGGTGAAATAATAAAAGAAACTCATAATTATGAGAACCAACTCTGTTTTAGAGAGGAAGTAAAAGATCTGTTCTAAGCATCACTAAATACATTATATTTTTAAAGGAATCTTCAGAACTGAATCCACATAATAAAAAAGAATTAAATTCTCTATAGGATATTACATCCATATCTTAAAATCTCAGCACTTCTAATTATTTGCCATTTACACTTATCGTAAGAAAATATTGGAAGACCATGAACTCATTTCAGGCCCTATTGTGTGAAAATGCAGCTCATTACGGTCCTCTCCCTCTGAAGAATTTCCTATTTAGCTTAAGATTTTGTGAGAAGAAATGAAAATGGAAGGGTTGTTGAAAACCACAAGTATACTGGTCTATCATACCATGAATGTATTCGACTTGCCCATTTCTGGAATGGAATAACATAAAGCAATTAATATGGTTTTTTCTCTCAGTTTTTACTGCAATAAAGAACATACTGAACACACATTAGTAAACCCTGTAATATTGTCTCATGTTACAAGGAGAGTTTATCACAAAATATTAAAGAGTGTCTAATCAAAAATATCCCTCAGAAAAGACTCAGGATCTGCCCAGCAAAGCCTGGCTCCAGCTTTGGGGCTGCAGGATCTCCTGGCTCTTCTGTAATTTACATAAACACAAAAAACAAGACTCTTCCAACTACTTTCCCAAGAAAAATGCTTGAACAATTGAAATTAGTAAATACTAAAGTAGAAAGGGCTGAAGTTCAATCAGGAAGAGAATTTTCATTCATTTGTATATAATTTTTACACTTACTGTTCTACAACAGAGATCAGGAAAAAAAAAAAAAGTGATTTTACACTATCACAAGGTGAAGCCTTACAAGGAAAGCATTCAAATGAAACCTTTTTCTATAGCATTTCATTAATAAATGCAGCTCTTGAATTTGAATATATGACATTGCCTCCCATCTCCTGATTTTCACATTTGTTAATTTTGACAGTTTTCCATATCCACAGAGGTAACAAGTAGCTCAGAATCTCCCCATGAGACATTAAAATCTAGCTAAAGAATGCAATAAAAATTAATCTTACACCTTACACTAACATCTTAAAGATGTTATTGCCTTTCCTATCTCTACCCTGCTCCAACTTTCATATTACAGCTCTGTAAGTATAATGTGAATAATTCAACTCAGAATTTCCTAATGTAAAGAGGAAGTCCAGCTATTAGCTAAGAACACTTCCTGCAGAACACACTAGAAGTACCTATTTCTGAATGTAGAGACCACAATTTTGTGAGACTTCTCAAGGTAAAATTTGTTTCACTCACAGGGAATCAGGACCAGTTTCTCTTCCTTCTGCTCCTACGTGGAGCCAGCAAGAGAGTTCTGCTATGCAGAACATGGAGCTGCTTCTCCTACAGTGAGTGCAGAGAAATGCAAAGGAACCTCAGCTGACTGCTCAGGCACTGCTCACTCTTCTCACTTAATGATAATGTGAAGTCCTTCAGCACAGCTGAGCTCTCCAGGGAGTCTGAAAACTCTGCCATACAACACTTCCTCAAACACAAAATAATATTTATGAGCTTGGGATTGACTTCTATCATGTTGCAATATTTTTGTTTTTCTATGAGTTTGTTGGATACATAAGCTGTAATGGACTTAGATTGTTTGGGTAGATGTGGAATACTAAGAAGCAGGATCTCTCTTTTCAAACAAAATTTCCTCTATTTGACAAGACAGCAAAATAATTTCACTGAAAAAAAATCCCAGTGAATGGAACAATTTTAGTTTAATAAATCCATCACACATCAATAGAATTAGCATACATACATCATCCTGTATAAAAATCACTATCAGGTGACACATTACAGACTTCTAAACACATTTTTTGAGTTGAACATCAGTGTGGTTGAGTGCCAGTTTACAGTTTTAGATGCCTCTGTACATGCATGAGCTACGAGTACAGAACTCTGCACCAACACCCCCTCCCTTTTGTAACATATTTACAGTGGATATAAACTCCCTGTGGGGATTAATGTTATCTCAGACTTTTTCATGTCTGATGAGGAGAATATGAGAAGGCAGAACTGAAGTGCCTGTGACCCAGCCAATGCCCACCAGCAGCCAACAACTCCAAGAGGAGTGTTTTGGCCAGAAGGTGAATTGTATGCCCCACCTAATCCAACCCAAGGCTGGCCAAAACCCCAAGGAATAAACACCTGCCTTGTATTTCCCTACATATTCCCCCAATCTGGTAACGTGACCCAAGCAGAAATCTCTCAATATCACAGGATCAGATTCCCAGGTTGGAAGGGACCTCAGGGATCCTCTGTTCCATCCTTTCTGGGTAACTGCATGGCCTAGGCAAGGTGGCCCAGCACTCCATTCAGCTGAATCACAAAAGTGTCCAATAGCAGGGAAGGCAAGGGAAGAGCTGTAATGAAAATGAATGTATCAGATAACAGAGAGAACCTGTCCCTTAGATTTGTTATTAGACTTTGGTGGGGCGGGGTGTGGTGAGTTTTTAATACTGATTTCTAGACTTTGATGCTGCAAGGAGGCCTGTTTTCTCAGGATGCATAATTGTAATAGCAGAAAAAAAAAAGAATGTACTCTATTCTGCCTTGAGTGTCATTTGAAAGCCTAGTTGATACAGAGCAGGAGCCTGTAAAGAAATTAGTGTTAAGCTTATTTTTAGTAGCAGTATTAGCAGTCCCTGAAGAGTATTCCTCTGGTTTTAACAATTAACCAAACTTCATAAGCATTCTTAAAATCAAAACCAAAGTTTATTCAATTAAACTCTACACATAAGGAAATTTCCATCAGCTGTTGCCAGCATGAGTTTAGATTGGCAGCAGAATAAACACAGTATTTCAGATGCTGGCAGTCAGTTCTTTGTACACATGAGAGCAAGCAGCACACTAAAATGTATTTGAGGTTTAACTACCAGATTTGAGTGAAAGCCAAGTAGTTGAGGGAATCTGTTACACATGATTGGGCCCACTGCAGTTCAGAAGTCAGTGACACCTCCACTCCTGAGTCTCTAGAACAGCAACTGTGATGAGGACAGATAACAGGAAGGTTGGTTTCTCTATGGGAAACTGAAACAACATATTGCCCTGCCCTTTGATACAAGGAGAGAGAAGCACACAATAGGTTATTGGTTTAAAGGAAAAATAATTAAAAAAACCCCAAAACCCAAACAAAAAACCCAAAACCAAACCAAAACAAAAACCACCAAAAAATTTCTTTGTTTCTATGAACTTTTGAATCACTTTAAAAAATGACATGAGAGCATGGCAAGTCAGAGATTTAAAATCAGACTCTGGAATGTGAACTAGGAATTCTCATGAACTCAAAGTACATGATATGTTTGTATAAGATCTCATAATTAGGTCTGTGAACTCACATGCAAGGTCCTTCTACTGAGTTCTGCCTCCCTGGCCCTGGGCTCTGACACTTCACAATGTGAAATGATGCTTGAAAATGGTGCTGTCTTGGCTTGACAGGTGTAATAGCAGGGCTGGCAAACCATAAACCCACACTGTGGAAGCCTTTCCTGGGCTGTTGCAGTTGGGGGAGCATTATCTACTCCACTAAAACACAGTATGTTCATCCCAACATCAGTGATAACTCACCAGCAACTTTGTGCTTTCCTTCCATGTTGGCAGACACTTCTTGAAAAGTCGGAGTAGTGAGCTCAGTGGTGTAATCACTGTACAGTTCTTTTCCATTATCTATTCTGTGTTCTTCTCATGGTAGAACTAGTATATGCCCTTAAACCAGTTGATTGTAAAAACTATGTCTGTTTTAGTCCAGGCTGTCTTTCACGGGATTATGAAAGGGTTGATTAGTTCTGTTTTTTATCCAAAGACCTCACTGATAACTTTTTGTGGGAATATAAATATATCCAAGGTATTTAATCTCATACTAGTCCAACAAGTAACAAGCAATTAACTCTCTTGCACAGACAGTAAGCCAAAATAACATTAATTAGGGTCCAGGTTCCCACAGAAAACCATCAGCATGGTAGTGACCTGGACTCGGTCCTGCCAAATCCCAGCCTAACGCATTGACCACAGTTTCACCATCTGGACCACAGAACAATGAAAAGACATTAGAAAAACAGTAACATAAAATGTTTTGCAAAATTCCTCCAGGAAAAGCACATTGTATTTTGAAGGAGGAGGTGGTTCACTACTTTTCTTACAAACTTTGAAATTTTCTTCAGTTATGGATATTATTTTAAAAAATGCACTATTGTCATTTAAAGAGCGTGTCACTTTTGCTCACACTGACTTTGCCACAGAAAAATCACTAGAAAGTGCTAAGAAAGCTTCCAGATTATAATATTTAATTTTCCTGGCTGAAAGGACTTCAGTCCCTCTTTTCCACAGCCTACTGCAGGAGCCACTTTTCCTAACCAGTGAAGGAGCCAGCTGGAGAGCCATCTCCCCTCCCCACCACAACGTGTTCCCTCAATGCACCCTTCTCTTGGCACCACAGATTGCTGGCTCTGAGGTGGGAATCACCAAACAACACCACAAAACACACGTAGGAACTGCCTTTCTCTGAGTTTCTGGGTTTCACAACCAGCTCAGCACCACGTTGCACTTGGGAGCAACAGCCCAGGGACAAGGAACAGCAGTGGCTACAGGAGCTCAGAGCAGCAAAAGCTGCCTGTGACAACACAAAGAGAAGCTTCTGAGCCACAGGTTTCCTTTTCATATTTAGCAAATCTCTTCAAAGCATGTGAAGAAGCTTTTGAAGGACTTACTATTTCACCAAGTATGGATGGACTTTCACAGAAATGCCAAAATATGATTTCTGACACAAAGAATTCCCTCCTCCTGCCTAATTTGAAGCCTCTGCTTTGTAAAATGCAAATCAAAGTCGAGTCAGTTCTTCTGTTTCAAAATCTTTTTGAATTTGCCCTGACATTTTCCTACTCTTTAATAAAATAAAAATTAGTCATTTGAGAACTCCTGACCTATACGACAAGTTTGTTTTGGTTATTGCTCTTAAGATAACTGGTTTTTGTTTTTTTCATGGAGCCAGTCTGTCAAAATGAAGTCATTATTTTGCCAGTTTTATTAGTGCAAATATTTATTGAAGGAGAACATGTAGATAAAGTAAAAAAGAAATCTTTCCACAGCATTTGTGACAGGCTGCTTTCACTATACATTTTTGAGCAAATTTAGAGTAAAACCTTTAAGACAAACCCTTTAATTTATGAAGAGGCATATTTATGAAAGCACAGCCACTATAAGAAGATTATGTCAAGTGTACATTCATTATGGATAAAGAAAATCTGCCTATAAATACATTGAGAAATTAATTAAGAAGGTAAGAGAAAGGGACAGGATGCAATGTCTCCTTCCCTTTGAAATCAAGTATTTGCCACAAATGTGACTGAAATGGAAAAGAGATGCAGGGAAAAAGTATTCAAGAAAAATTAACAAGTATATAAATAGATGCTAGGTAATTGAATAGATATAGATACTGAAACATCCCTTGGTATGGGGCAAAATTTTAACTCAAGAGACATAATGCTTTTATTTCGGATAGAAAATAGGAAAATAATTCTCTGTGGTTTTGTTTTGTATCAGTGTTAACTCATGTGAGTTACAAACACAACTAAAAGGGAACAGTTATTTGAACAGAACAATGCTGTTTGTTTCCACTTCATATTACAGCAGCATGCTTTGTCTGTAGGGAAAATATTGAAGAGTCCAACTTTCTTCAAGGTTTGGGAATATGATCAAACAATAAACAAGTATTATTCCAGCACTCTAGAAGCTTTCAAACTTTTCTAGAAGCTTTACAAACCATTGAACAACAATAATATTTAATGTATAAAATGGATAAATGTTAGGGATTGAAGATAAGGAGAGGTTATGTTTGCTAAAGACCCCACAG